>JAWWEU010000005.1:4293874-4369810 GCA_035583155.1 Acropternis orthonyx | reverse complement strand
TACTGGGAGCTGAGCACAAGCAGAAGAAAATACAAATCATGGAGACTGTGGATATTATCTGCCTAGACTTCAGTAATGCTTTTGAGAGTTTCCCACAGCATTCTCCCAGAGAAACTGGCTGCTCTTGGTTAGGATGGGTGTGCTTTTTGCGGGGTAAAAAACTGACTGGATGGCTGGGCCCAGAGAGTGGTGAGGAATGCAGCTGGAGGCCAGTCACCAGTGGGATCCCCCAGGGATCAGTTCTGGGGCCAGTCCTGTTTAGTGCCTTAATCAATGATCTGGATGAGGGGATCAAGTGCACCCTTGGTACACTTGCAGATAACACCAGGCTGAGTGGGAGTGTTGACCTGCCAGAGGGCAGGAAGGTTCTGCAGAGGGATCTGGACAGGCTGGATCAATGGGCTGAGGCCAATGGTGTGAGATTCAACAAGGCCACGTTCTGGGTCCTGCACTTGGGTCACAACAAACCCATGCAGTGCACTTTTTCAACTTAAACTGCATAATGACACCTTCTTACACCCAGTTTGCATTGATAGGCAGGGGAATCTATTAAATCAACCCCAAACCCCAATAAGACACCACTGCTAAAGCTGCTTAAGCAGTCTCCTGCAGGGGGTTTGTTGGATCTGCTCTTTCCACCTTCTCTGGCGCGTATTTAATTCTCCCCTGCAAATATCCACAGCCTAGATCAGGCAGAGAAGAGGAAAGTTGATTTCTCTGAGGCTGTTTGGCTGGAGGTTATGACAAATGCCTGTGATGGTAAGGAAATGTAAACCAGTCCCAGGTGGTACCAGGGCTTTGCCAAGGCTCATCTGTTCCCCTCCTCGAATTCTGCCACCGTGGTGCTCAGGGCCAGGCAGGAGCAGATCAAAGGGGCACCCTCATGGTCTGTCTGCCAGCCAGGATAACTGAGCACCTTCCCCTGCAAACCACAAATGGCGAGGGTGCGACAGGCCTTTCCTGTCCTTCTTTTATTTCCCTTTTTCTCCTGTTTCAGTGTGGATGACAAATAATGTTTTAAGCTCATCGAGGAAATGACCTCAGATTTTAAGTTCTTTCCTGGGGCAGCTTTTAATATTTAAATGTATGTGTGTGCTTTTCTGCTTCTTTCTTCTCTCCTACACATCCGATAAACAGCTTCCCCTCTAGAACGGAGCAGAGGATGATATCATAGCTCAGTGAAATGCACTTGTTGCTTTAGCCCTCCTTGTGTTTCTAAGGGCTCACTCAAATTTCACTGAAGTTGGCTCTGTTTCAAAGCCCTGGATGATGGATCACTGGGCCAGATTTCTCCTCTTGCTTTTGCCGTTCCAGAGGTATATAAGGCAGGAAAATTAATAATGCTGTGATTTTACTAGGGAATATTAAACATTACCAATCACGCACTCCTGAATGTCAGTATTTACCATGACCACCTTGCTGGCTCATTTAAGCACTTCCCTCTCTGGAAGATTTAGGTTCTTACAGCACCTCTGTCAGGTGGAGATAGATTCATTTCTATTTTATGGAAGGAAGGAAAAAACCAGAATTTTTCAGAGGGATAAGAGTCACCCTACCTACCCATAGTTATCCATATTAGCTAGTTTCATTTTAGTCAACAGAGACACCCTGGCACCTCCATGTTGCCAATCATAGATGTCCACAACACACTCTGGAGACTCAGAATTATCACAGAATCATAGAACCACAGAAAAACAAAATGGCCTGTGTTGGAAGGGATCATGAAGACCATCTAGTTCCAACCTCTCTGTCATGAGCCAGGATACCTTTCACCAGACAAGGAGCTCAGAGCTCTCCCAGCCTGGCTTTGAACAGAGACAGGACATCCACAGCTTCTCTGGGCAACCTGTGCCAGGGCCTCACCACCTTCACCGAAAAGAGTTTCTTCCTAATATCTAATCTAAACCTGCTTTCAGTTTGAAGCCATTCCTCTATGTGCTGTCACTCCATGCTCTTGTACATAGTATCTCTTCCTCTCTTCACTGAGTATAGATGTAGTTGGAGTGTAGTGAGATGAAATCTGCCTTAGCTGAGGGCCCATATTAACAATTGATAGGATAAAAAGGAATTAAATCATCCTCTCTCACACCTCTGAGCTTCATGGTCACTTCTTTAGAGTCCCAGCTCTTGTCTGTGAGCTAAGCCCTTCCCAAAACTTCTCTGGGCCACCTACAGAGAAGCGTTTGCAGAGCAGAAATTGAGGTGTTATGCATCATGGGAACAGTGGTACTTGAGATTTCAGTGGGGAGATAAAGAGCTATCCAAGAAAAGATAATTTCACGCAGAACATATTTCAGAGTTGATTGCTATTACTGCTACTGCAGTACTAAGTCTCTTTTGTTGCATAAAGTAGGAAATACTATGCAGTTTTGCAGCCTTTCATTAGCAATGTTCCTCCGATGCCAGCAAGTCAATGTTTTATGAAAAGACATGTGGCACTCTTTAAAGACTAGTATCACAAACCACTAGATTTTTCCCGATCTTATCCAAAGTCTTTCTATAAAACTGAAGATTATTGAAAACCTCATTTAAGAAAGCCTGACACTTGGAGTTTTGCTCTTTTGAGGGGAGACAGAGGAAGATTTACAGTCCATTATAACTTTCCTAACGTCCCATCCCTGGAAGAGTTCAAGGCCAGGTTGGATGGTCTTTAAGGTCCCTTCCAACCCAAACCATTCTAGGATTCTGTTATCTGCAACTCCTTTATTCAATCACCAAAGTAATAAGAGGGAGACCCAGGATGCTTGGTCTGCTTTGTCTCAGGGATGTTGATTTAATCTGCGTCTTATAAATGAACTTCATTTCTGTAAAGTTTCAGAGCACCTTACACAGAAAAAGTCAGAATAACTCTGTTTAAGGGTGATTCTGAAGCAGACGAATCCACAGGAACTCTAAGCAGGGTTAGGTATCAGGTTTGCATCCAAACCTCAGTCAGTGGAAAAAGGATGACATCTCTGTGATTACATTTCTCCCGCCACTTTATTAATTCCTTTGCCACCTGGATGTAAAGTGCTACTTCCTCCTTCCTCCAGAGAATCCAGTCATCTGGTTTGTGCACCAATGGTTATAAAAAATCTACCATTCAAGTTAGGCTCGGGATGAAGATATTTAAAGACAGGCAGACCAACTGAAGCAAAGGTAGTTGGTTCTGGGAGACTGCTAAAGGCCCACAGATGAGAAAGGCTGACTGCCTTGAGATGTGAATAATGTTTCACGGTTTGTTTGCCTTTGATGATTTCTTGAATGGCTCAAATGCAGTTTTTTGTATGTACAGCCACTGTTGAGCTCCATCCCACTGGTGCATACACTGTGCTCCACACACTGCACTTTGAGGCTGATCTCTTATCCAAAACACTGCAGCTGGCTCCATTTGACTGTTGAGACCAGGATGAATATCAGTCCAGGTTGGTGGAAATGGAAAATGAGGAGACTGATAAACTAAGAAAAGCTGTGCTTAGAAGGACCCCATGCTATGTCAAGTCTCACTAAGCACACACTTTCATTAATGGAGATAAGGAAATAATACACCTGAAGTCTCAAACAATGCAAAGAGTTTCCATCTTGCATCTGGAGGTGTTGGTTATTTCTGTGTCATTTGGCATCTGAAGGCACACACTTGAAAATTTCTTTTAGCACAATTTTAATGAAGTGTTCATGTCATCAAGGAAGAAACAAATCAAGCAGAAAGGTCAGCAAATGAACCCTCAGCCAGGGCAAAGCAGCAAAGTCATAACTGAAAAAAGAGAGCAGTAGACATCAAAGTAGGGACGATATGATTTTCGACACACCTGGATATCACTTCTCCCCCTACTCGTCATCAGTGTTCTATGTCAGCAGAAATACATTGTACCCCTCCAGTACAATAGTAAGGACTTGGGAACATATCCAGAGTGCAGTGAGAGCTTTCAATAACCTCAGTGATCATGATCTCAGGCCCAGAGCGATTGAGTATTGGTTTGCTCATTTGGGTTTTGTTTCTCAGGTAAAACTTTTCACCTCCTCGTTCGGTGAGAACAAGTCATTAGACATTTTTAGGATCTTGCTTGCGTGAGCTGACAGCCCAAGAGTATTTGCCAGAAGTTGGTAAAATGCCAGGTTTTCATTAAACCTCTTGTAAACCCCAAACTGCCGTCCTGCGAGGCTACATCTGGCAAGGAAGCCATCTGTGATTCGTATAGTCTTGCTCCAACAAAACGACAACAGTGTGAAAAACTCTTTTCTCTGGTCGGCAGTGAACTGTAAAAGTAACATTAGTAATAGCTTCTGCAGGCTCAGTAATGACATAATTGACATTGGCTGAAAGCAAAAGCCCCAACAGTGAGGTCTTGCCAAGGCTCTGGATTGATTCATATCATCCTTCAAAAATACAGGTCATAGTCAATAGCCCTCTTGGACGCTGCTTCTCACGTCAGTGGTGAGACTGCTCTCCTCCTGAGCAGTGACTGCAGCACAATCTCACAGAGTTTGAGCCTCCTGACCCCAACCCTAGCAAAAAATAAAAAAAAATTTAAAAAAAAAAAAAAAAAAAAAAAAAAAACCAACAAAAAAAGGACTGCTCTGCTTGACTGAAGCCATTTGCTTGATCCATAAACAAGGTCTGTATTTCCAATTGTTTAAAAACCTGCAGTTTCACAGCGAAGTGCACATTGCACCTAGTAATCTCTTATATCTATAGCAACATGACCCGGTGCATTTTATTTGATGCAGAGCCCTAGTAAGGAGACTGGGCTCAAAGCCATCTGCACATATGTTTCTTGGATGCCTGATATTTTCATTTTGCTTCAGATGAGCTGCACTGTTAGGGGGCTCCCATTTATAGCATCCGGGATTTTTTCCAGTGTATGTTGTGCTCACCCTGTCTGCAAACCTCTCTTTCCCCCTCGATCCCCTTCACCCCCACGACTCAAAAAATACAAACCTCAGCAGATGTCCATAAAAAAATTAAAAAAAAAAAAAAAAAGAGAGAGAGAGAGAGACAAAAAGCACTGATTGCTCAAATCTCTTGCAAAAGAAACCATTCCCCAGCTCCCTTTGTATTTAAAAGCTTGAGGCCCGTGTTTTAGAGAAATCCTAGAAATACAACTTAAAGACCTCAGTGGGACTTTGCAGTGCTGGGAGACTGTGTGCTTACTGATGGGGAATGTTTAGAAAAACAACCTCTAATGCCAGCAAGGTTTCCATTCGCACCTCTCCTGTTCTACACCTTTCATGAAGCGCCTGGCTTCCAGTGCAGGAGCTTTTCCTGCATTATTTAGACAAGTAAGTGACAAAAAAACACTAGACCATAGCCTGAAGTTGTTATTAAATCTTCAGACCTTCCTGATTCAGGCAGAAAGTGAGTGAGGGTTTAACCACCTGAGGGAAGAGCAAAAGAAGATTAAAAAAGAGGAAAGATAGCAAAGGGCTATCAGGCAGCACAAACCCAAGTGCCTGATTCTGACCCTCCCCTGCAGCAGGGGAGAATCCACATTTGTGAGGATCAGAGGTGGCTCTTTGTTGAGTGATGGGCTCGGGGATACAGGAGGGGGATGAAAGACCACTGATAATGTGATTTTTGTTTGAAAACATGTCAGGGCCAAGTGGCCAAATCCAGAGCTGGTGTCATGGTGTGTACCTCTTTTGAACTCCCTGCTGCTCAGAGTGCTTGGGAGTTTGATGTGGGAAAAGATGAAAAAGTCAAAGTGCACACCTGTGCTGAGGTGTGATGGGCCAGCTGTTGTTCTTATAGGTGATATTAATGAGGGCTGGGCTGGCAGGTTAGACATCTCACTGTGATGCTTGACATCCTTGTGAGGTCACCTCTTCTCCCTTTCTGCAGTCCAGGTCTTTGTCCTGATGTTTGCAAGACTCCCCAGGGCCAGATTAGCAAAGGGATTTATTTCTCTGAGCTCTGTTTCTCCCGCAGTTCCCTCCTCCTGCCAGCCCCTATGCCAGAGGCAGAGCCCACACAGACTGCCAGACTGACTGCGTTTCCAAAGCCAGTGCTTGGAACCAAGGTCGGGATGCTGGGAACCGACCCTGAATATGCCCTTCTATGGCCATAGCATCCACTGGCTCTTCCCTTTGGCGTGGTTTAAAGTTCCCACGGGCCATAATCTGTGGTCTCTTTTTTGTTTCACACTGACTCCTCAACACGAGCCTTCGGGGCATGTCCATGGCCAGCTTGTTGGGTGGGAGACAGGGAGTTCATAAACTTGCCAGGGCTTGTCTGCCAGAGCTCCCAGCTGGCAGTGCAATGCTGCTCCACAAAGGGAAGGTCATGGTCCCTTTTCAACACCAGTGCTGCTAGAGGGTTGTGCAAGCCCGTCATGGGGCAGGGATGGGTCCCCAGCATGGTTTTGTAACATGGATACGCCAGGACAAGAGAGCTCAACTGATGCTTTCCAAAAATAAATCCATCCTTTCCCCAGCATGGCCCAAAGGATGCAAGGCTTAAAAGGCTCCAGTCTCCTACACTGCTGGCTCTGTTGAACATCTCTCTGCTGATGAGGAGAGACCAGAGGCACCAGGAATGCCAGACATTCTCCATATCACAGGGACAGCCCAAGGACAGGACGTCTTGGTGTGCCCAGTAAGGCCCAGTGTTCTGGGACACCACTGGTCAGATTTCCTTAGGCAATGGAGATTTGAGGCTGGCCAACCCAGAGCTGCCTTCCTGAAAGGAAACCTTTCTACTCTGAGGATTTCACCTTGATGATACCCTGCAAACCACTCCCCAGGGAGCCCCCCAGCCCCTCCAGATAGCCATTCTCAAGGGCTGGCTGAGCATTAATTCACTGGCCTTGCTAAAGTGGGGTCGGAGCTGATTGCAAAAGGGAAAATGTGTAATGCAGGCAGGGAAACAGGCAACATGAGCAGAAATCTGGTCAAGGGTGGTCACTTCCTCCGTTTGTATGAGGATTCAGGAAGTCCATTACAAAGTACTCCATCACTGTCACTTAATTCCAGCAAGATTACAGAAGATTAATAGTTCGGCCCTTCTACCTCCTGCCTGCATGTTCAAAGGGTGGTGTTATCAGCCCCTCAGTGCATGCCAGGTAGAGTTTCCCAGGACTTTGAGGAGCTTTCTTGCTGTCTAATTCCATAATAATCTCAGGCAAATCATCATGGGAGCCATTAGTGTCCTAGAGCACACGGATGGAGGAAACATACATTGGAGACAGCAGGTGACCAGTGACATGTCTTTGGGCAGCAGGAATGAGGCTGTGATGTCTGCAAGTGGCACAGCTGTGCTGCCGGGAGCAGGGACCCTCTTTTATTTTGCTGTTCCTCAAGCTGGTGTTACTCTCACTGCACACCAGAGACCATGAAGAACTCTGGGATACAGCACTGGAGGGATAAGCAGGGCCATTACACGCTGCATTCCTGTCTTTGGCCCCAGCCTTGTGGTCCTGAAGAATTCAATCTGATCTCCAGATGATTTACAGCTTCTTCATCTGGTTCTTTTTTTTTTTTTTTTTTTTTAATCTTTTCACAGGTAACCTGACCTTGATGTGAATTAGCTCTGAGAAGGGAAGTCATATGATCAACCATAAGCAAAAGTGGATATTTGCCAGTGCCCTCATACTTCCACTACCTATTTACGCACCTTGGACCCAAGCATCAGGTAGCCTGGTGTTATTGAGTATCTTGTTACTATTCATAAGACCTCTATAATTTCAGCAGCTCCTCCACTTTCTCCAGGACTGTAATATACAGCACATGGCTACTCACCACATAAAATTCAGGATGGGTCTGTGTGGAGTGTTGGTCCATGGAGGGAAGTAGGGCTGACCCAAGTGCCTCAGTCACATCTGTGCCCTGTCTGGGGCAGATACAACTACAGAGGCTGGGGCCAAAGATCTCCTATAAGTTCATCCCTTCAAATGGAGTTTGGGAAGAGAAAGACAGTGAATGGATTCAAACCTGGCAAATAATTTTTGTGAAAAGAGAGTCCTGGCCCTGGAAAACATTTCTACTTTTCTATCAGTGTTTCTAAAATGCAAAGATTGACCATGGAAATACTGAAATGTTTCATTTTGTTGGTTTCTGAATGTTCACCTGTTTCAGATAGGCTTTTCACAGTGGTTTGGTTTTAAACCAATGGAAAAAGTTATCCAAAAAGTTTATATAGCCCCCAAACAAAATAGAAAAAGATTACCTCACATTTAGCCAAAAGTTTCATTTTGATTCACTCATGAAAGTTTCTAGGATTGTTTATTCCATTTCAGTGCTAAAATAAGTGAGATATGATCATTGGATACAGACTAGTATTCCCTGACCAGCAGGACTGTAAGAACTAAGGGAAAGAAACATAAGCTGAGAAGATGAACTGTTAGTATAATTATCAATATTGCTGCTGTAGTAACCACTGGTCCTTGAGTAAAGGTGAAGGTGGTGGGACCTCCCTGGCCTGGGATCCAGTGACATGGGCCTATTTGTATCTTTTCCTTCAGTGCTGGTCTGACTGTGGATGCCAAAATATATACCTGGTGGCCTGTCTGCTCCATCTGCTTGGCTCCTGCACAGGACAGCCAGCAGACATATAATGAAAAAAAGGGTTAGATAGCTGGGAGAACAAAGTGTCAGACAAAATATCTTGGACAGAAATGTGCAGGTTGTTCTGATCAACCCCTTTGAGAGATTGCCTGCTGAAAGACTTGGGCGCTTCTGTACCTCATAGTTCACACATAATAATTTATGTACGTTGTCCAGCATTTTTCCTTGTCATAATCGTATAAAGGCTCTTAGTTCACTGGTGAATCTGGATTTTGTGGTCATAGAAAATTCAAGGATAAGCCCTGTGCTTTAACAGAAGAAAAGCATGGTCCTAGAGCCATTTTTCCCATATGCTTCTTCAGGCCTGGCCCTTAGTTCACCGCTGGCCAAAAAAACCCCAGCAAGACTTTTTGCTTTCTTTTTCCAGAATTTCTTATTCCACTAAGGACGTATTATTATTTTAAACTTAACGGGAATTTAATCAGAAAGGAGTGACGCAGTGACTAGTCACCAGCTGAGCTCTGCAGAGCTCTGATGGATGGGGCCAAGCCCCCGTCCAGCCTGCCAGGGCTCACTTTTTGCTTTGGAAATCATTACTGTTGC
Organism: Acropternis orthonyx; assembly: GCA_035583155.1. NCBI lineage: Eukaryota > Metazoa > Chordata > Aves > Passeriformes > Rhinocryptidae > Acropternis > Acropternis orthonyx. The sequence goes on along the minus strand of JAWWEU010000005.1, from coordinate 4,360,729 downwards.
CTCCTGTGGATGGTTCCATGGCCATGGCAAATGATTGCAGTAATGGGGGAATTGAAACCCTTCACCTGCTGTGGCTCTCACTCAGCTTCGCTCCCTGCCAAGCCCTATCTTTGCTAGTAATGGCCTGAAAAAGCCCAAAGCATCTCAAAACTGTGGCAGACGTTTTGTTTTAATAGCGGGGGAGGAGAGGGGGAGGAAAGGGAATCGGTGACAGGCGGTGAAGAAGAAAGGTGGGAGGAAAAACAACAAAATGGAACCATCTCATCTGCCTTTATCCCTCCATTAGCTGACACAGTAAATAAGGGTGGTTCAGACTAGTTTATCTGGGAGGGATATTATGCTGCTGAGTGGAAAACAAGCTGGAAGTGTCCACCGAGTACTTCCCAGTGATTTAGAGCACTTTAAAAAAAAAAATCCAGCAAAGCCGTGAAGGTCCCAAAATTTGACCCCAAACTCAACTCTAACCCATTTTGTGCCTCATTAATATCATCTAAATTTTCTATCCCGTTGTCATGCCTCTGAGTTCAGCCTGAGATTTTGTTTTAAATGCCTCTGAAATATGCAGTTGTTCAGGTCAAGGGTTTTCCTTTGGCACTCCCTTAACTATTCCTGGCTGTTCCTGTGCTATGGGAGGTCTGAGAGTATTTCCAGGTTTATCAGCAGCTTTTATTCTGAAAGTTGCTGCTCTAACCCTGCATTTTTGTGTGCTTTGCTGATAACCCATGTCTGAAATAATGGTGTCACTGTGTGCTTCGTTGGGATCCACCTGGGTGTGAAAAAAAGTACTTGCCAGACTGGTCTAGTTTTGCCGGCTCTATTTCTACTGAGAAGGCTTTGGAGCTAATGAAGATATTTAGATGTAATGAAGCAAATCCTCAGTGAAATGCCAGTGAGCTTTAGACCCTGAGCCCTGCAGCAGGGATTATTTTGTTGGGCATTTCCCCCCCTCCTCTTATATTCTGCATTTTTCAAGTGTCTTTTCAGCAAAGAACAAACTCTGCTTCTTCTCCCCCATCCCCATCAACATCTCTGAAGATGTCCTCTGTTTTCTTCTTCAGCTGTGACACTCCCAAGCCAACAGCAACATCAAAGAAATCTGCAGAACTTCCCAAATTAGCAGCAGTGGAAAGGAAAGGTGGAATGCCAAGGTTGCTGTAGTAGGGTAGGAAAGTTTTGTCAATATGGTTAGAAGAAACTATAGGCACATGCAGCTACTACAGGCACCAAATCCACTTCCAACAGAGCTCCAGCTCACAGGGCGCTTTTCTGATTATGGCTCTTTGTAAACACAAAACAGGGATGTAACCTATCTGTTCTTGTGCAGAAGAAGAAGCTTGCCGTGGAGAAACCCCACCTGCTTTCCATTTTTAGGGCATTTTTCCGTTCTTGGGAAAGACTGTGGACAATTGTCTGACTACGTAAAAAATGTTTTATTCCCCTTCAATTAGAAAAAATTATATGTAGGATTTGCAACTGTTCTGAGGACAAAATGTGTGACAAGAATGAATGGTTCTTTTTTTTTATTAATATGTATGTCTTTGAGCTAAGCTTTTAGTGGAAAAACTGCTCTAAAGAAGCCTAAATGTGACTTGAAGTCTGATCCTCTGCTAACTTGGCAAATACCTGAGGATGAAGTATGGAGAAGAGCTAACCTATAAAGTATCCTGTATTTTAACAGCCTGTTTCTCCATTAAGAATTTTTAGACATCAATAGAACAAATTGTCCTGTATTGTGTGTTACAAGTCTGTGTGCTGTAAAAACGTTAAGGCTTTTGTCAGCTTGCTATTTTAACCCTTAAAGACATCCCTGATGGCTGGTGCTCCAGCAAAGTCATTGTCCTCTGGCTTTTGTTGGAAAACTGCTGTTGATTTTATGGCTGTGCATCCACATCATCATTTGTTTTCACTCTCAAAACAATCCAGATGCTGGTGGTGTTTTCATTACAGTTGCTGTTGTTATTTTCTTGTAAGCTCCTGGACCATGATGCTCTCACATGAAGGAATATATAAACATCAAGCAAAAAGACACCAAATGATTTTTTAATTCCAACCTCAACAGGGCAGGTTCTACAAGACAGGGACATCCTACAAGGGTAAGTTCCAGATGGGCATTGCTGAGCCTGTGTCTCTCCCTGTTGACAAGGGTGGGTTGACCTGGCCAGACTTTGAACCTTCTCACCAGGATTTTTGGCGCCATCTTCGCTTCTTCCTGCGTTGTTCTGGGGCGGGGTGATTCCCTGTGTGTCCTGCCTGACCTGGGAAGCTCCGATAGCCCCACAAGCAGCTCCCATTCACACAATTTTCACGCTGTCCTGGTTGTTTCCTTGCACACATGACCTTGAGATAACCACCATGCATGCTTTCCATGGGTATGGCCTCTCGAGCAGGTTCCCACCAGGCAGGGACAACACTGCCTAAGTGGTGGCTGCTCTGCAGTAATTGTTCATGTCCCGTCCTTAATCCACAATAAATGCAACGTAACCCACTCCATTTTCATTGAGTCACGAGAACCCTCAGGTCCCATCACTGCTACCCCAGGACCACATTGGAGCAGGGCTACCACACCGGAGAGCACCTCAAGCTCAATCCTGCAGTGGTGTCAACCTCACAACATGCCTCTGAAATACCTGGGTTTGGGTATGGTTCCATGGTAGTGGCCCTGCTTGCAAATAGAAACACAGTAAGAAACTCCTTCCTGCCCTTTCCTGGTGCCTAGTGCTTGCCAGATCTTCACGACTGCATGTTGGGCTGTGGAGAAATTACCCGCACTGAGATTGATTCTTTCTCCTCCCAAAATATTGTTTATAGCCCAGATCACCTCCCACATCTGACTCACACCTTGGGCTGTGTAATTTGGTCAAGGGGGATGGTGGAGCAACACCATTGTGAAGATGCAGAAGGTGTTTAAGCCCTTCTTGTATTACAACAAATTACTCACTTTAATGATTCAATCATTCACGACAAACTGCTGGGACGAGCACAAGAGCCCTTGGCTGGTTGCAGTAACCACCAGCCCGACGGTCCTCACTTCAGCTGTGGACCACCAGGGCTGTAAGGCATGGAGAGAAGGGCTGTGAAATGATTGAAGACTTTCCTCCCCATGGTGGACGTCCGAACACAAAATCCTTGCTGTACATTTGCTCTCAAGAGTGCAAGGGGAAAAAAATCCAACCAACCAGCATTTTTGGAAAACAGTGCAACGGGTGAACAGGCACCTTAGCTGCATTTTTTTACTAGTTTTATAAAAAAAGGGGGGAAATGTGATGGCACGTGCGTGGTGGACTCTGGGTGCTCCTCAAAAAGGCTCTGTGAACTTAAGTTTAAAAAAATGTTGAGGCAAACTGAAATATTCCAATATTTATGCCAAGCTTTTAATAAGTGAGGGGTAGCAGCTGCAACACTAACCAGGAAACAACCGAGCAGTTGGTGCTTGACCAGCTTGTGGAAGGTGTTTGTGAGGAGCTGGTGACTAAGCCCCGTGACGTAGGTGGTCCCTTCCAGCCCTAAATGCCTGGGAATGGCCATGGCTCTCTCCCAGCCACCACTGGCACTGATGTATTTACTTTCCTTGCCATGGTATGTGAAGCAGCTTCACTGGAGCCAACAGATTTTATACCTGGAAGTCCCATAAGCAACTCCCACACGAATCTGAAGAATTCACTGAGATGGTGATAGAGGCTGCAAGGTCTGCAAACACGGCCAACCGTGTTGCTTGGTGGGGAGGAATTCAGCACCCCAGTGCCCCAAGAACTTACATTGCCCTCTCCCTTATCCCTTTTTTTAGTGTTTTACTGCTGAACACATGGAAATCTGTCTACCGGGGAGCATTTAGCAGAAGAGTAAACAGGTCCTCTTTCTTTCTCTTTGTGTTCAGACATGGGAGTTCACATCCTCTGCCTCTTCCTCTCCTGCACTGGCCCTCTGGAAGGGCAGAAGCACACCCCAGGGACTGCACAACAAACAACGCCGACGGGCAGCAGAGGAGAACAAAGAGCCCTTCAGCCCTGTGAAAAGCTTGTCCTGGAAAAGGGAGTCAGTCCCAAGGCAGTGCTGGTGCAGGGATTAAAAAAAAGCACCAGGAAAGCAGAACAAAAGCAAAGATAATAAGGCTTCAATGGTCTTCTCATGCATGTCTTAGACTTCATGCCTACGTGGGTTCCCATACATATATTGCCAGAAGGGAAATATGAGCCTTGTTTATAAAAATTACAGGCTTGCATCTGAGTTTAACCTCTACCCTTTAAACAGCAACCTAAACCTAGGAATTGCTTTGTGCAGGGCAAGCTGTTCCTCTGGGTTTGAAAGGAGTAAGCAATTCAAGATTTTCTCACTTAGCTGTTATCTGCTTTTGTCTCCCAGGATTCCAGTGAAAGGTGAGAGCTTTGCAAAGGGCTGCAGGACTTGCTGTCATTGCATCATTCCCATCCTGGCATCCCCACACTGGCTCTTCTTCCTGTGCCCTTCATGCTCCCAGGGCCTAGAGCCTTGTACCTGCTCCTGGTACTTAACCCTTGTAGCTACCTCTTGTAGTTTCCCTTGTAATTACCTCTTGCAGCTATTTCTTGTAGTTAAATTTAGTTGCCCTTGTACCTACAGCTCCTTCTGGTTGTAGACAGACAATATTATGTATTATATATATTAGATATACACCTAACCTTTCCACTCATTTACAGAGTGGTTTGGGCATGTAGACAACACATAGTGGTAGACAGAAATTCAACCCAAAAAGAATTGCTTTTGCAATGCCATTGAATTTCACAGGAAAATCACAAGTTGGAAGAGATGCAAAAGTGCTGCCCATAGGGATGTCCTTGTCATGTCATAGGCAAACACAACTGCTCCAGCCAGAAGAGAAGGTGAAGGACCATGTGGACTGTTGGCCTCTTGTCCTGAGGAAAAGTAATGCCCAAATGGATTATTTTTTAATAGTTGAGATGTTAAGTACATCAAGGTGTGAGGATGCAAATTTGTATTTAATCTTTGAATATCACAAGGAAACATAAATTAACACCAGCCATTGCCCGGAACTTTGCTCTGCACCCACCCATGAGAGGCCACCCCAGCCTTGAGGAGGGACAACACCACTAAAACCCATTAAACCTCCTAACTGAAAGAAATTGGGTGTTGTAATATCGATCGTTACCCTTCTCTCAGGCAAAACTCCTGCTGGGAGCACCCAAAGGTTTGCCCAATCTTGAATTGCTGCAAGACCGTGCCTGGTAACAGAAAAATCAAACCAGACAGTTGCATAAATGTGAATTTTCTTGCCCTAAATCTGTTGCTACAGCTCACATGATTCATTGAGCGATTCCACTGGAGCCTGTAAATAACATCCCCCCCACCCTGCCATTATTATCCTAATAATTCTCCTGAGATTGAAAATGTGTTTATTTTGACTCAGAGATTGTAAAACCACAGGAATAAAACAAGTTTAGGCTGCCAGCACTTTATTTAATTTCTTGTTCTTTTGCCGAAGCGCTGAGAATAACTTCTGTTTCCTGCCGAAGAAGGAAACAGTGTTTTCCTTGACTTATGTAAATATGACTTCCCTGCTCGTACATTTTCCCACTGCTGGAAATAGTCAGGACTCTTCCCAGTGCCTGAAGTTTGCAGCTCGTGTGTAAGACTTTGCTCTCCACCCAGTTCACCTTGGGCTGGCTTGGGGGGGTTGGAGTTTACCCGGATGGAGGTTATGTCCTGATGGTCATGCAAAGGCTTGGCACTTCATTTTGACCTCAAGGCAACGCTTCTGTATGTTCATTTTTTTTTCTGTGATTTAAGTCACTTGGCCATAACATATAATCAAGACTTCCCTTACCGAGAAGGGCTGCAGCAAGAACAGAGGGAGTAAAATACAGGCTAGCCATGTAATGGGAGCGTGTGAATGTGGGATGGGAAGTGCAAAGGGAAGGACAGAGAGGCAGAGATGCAGTGTAAGAGCTGCACAGACATCAGGAACTATTCCTCTGGCATGTATATAATCATACCATAATATCCAGTTGGGAGAACGTGGTACAGCACTGCAAACAAAGGAAACAGCCAGTGCCCGGAGCTCCTCTGCATATTTATTACATCAACATAATGATATAGAGAAATAATAGAGAGGCAGAGGTTGGTGTTACAAGCGGGTGAGTGTCACTGCTCCTGTGTGTGGCACTGCTGGGAAAGTGCCTGGCTCCAGCTTGGTGTGGAGGCCAGACTTTTGAGAGGATACAGTGAAGTACTGAGGGTTTAGGAAAGCAGGCCTGGCTGGGATGAGCATCTCAGAAGTTCGACCCACTGAGCTCCCCAGGCAGGAGGGCAAGAGGTGGCTCCATCACAGCTGGATGGTGTCCACCGCAGGAAAAGGGTTGCTGATGGCAAATCTCGGCCTTTCTCTGAGCCATCAGAAACGATGCCAGGGCTGAAAGCCCAACCCAGATAAGATCAGTGCAAGTGGGAGGTGGAATTGTTAAAGTATTTCTAGCCATGACCCTTTCTACTGGGCAACTGTAAAGACTGCTCAGGGAGGCAAGATGCTTCTGGGGGCGTTTAGGTTGGAGCTTTTTTTAAAGACATACTCTAAAGCAATCAGGAAATTACAGGCTTGATCTAAAGATTATACAATTTAATTATCCAGCCTCTGTTATGCAAGAGGCCGGGAAAGATAATATTTCTGCCAGGCCTTTAATCAATGATGTGTCCATTGCAAAAGCACTGGATGATTTGGGGCTCCCTCAGCTTCCAGGGGTCCTGCTGCAAGAAGTCTGATTTTCCCAGGGGAAGTAACAGCTTCATCTGGGAAATCCAGCATTTTCCAAGGTTTCTCCCTCTATCCACCCAGAAATTAGGCCACTGAAAATTGCTGTTCACTTTTGAAATGGTGTTCCCACCATTGGACCAAAATATGAACTCCAGATACAGAAAATTTAAGCTCCTAGAACCCCCTAAATCCCCACTTTTTTTCATAAAGACAGTGACTTTCCTATAGTTTGGCTCTTTCATCCAAAAATGTCCCAGAGTGCTCTGTCCATAAATGAATATTTTCACCTGAGGAAGACATCTATCTCCTTCCCCACCAGGACCATTTCTCTTCTCACTGCACTCCCAGCTATCTTGCCGTTCTTTATCTATTTATCTTTTTTACCCTTTCCTTTCTATTACTGCTGAGGTGATGGCAATTCCCTGTAACAATATAATCCCATGTAATTTATCATAGTAAGTCTGTTCTGCTAGTGTAGTGGAGTCCCTGTTAGCTCAAAAGAAAAATTTACAGGCAGGAAAAATCAGGGTAAGCCATACAGAACTTGCACACTACTGCAGCTGAAGAGCTTCTGGGGGAAAGCTCGCCTGCTGCTGATAATCAGTGCAATGTATCGCTGCTGTGGTCTCCTCATAACCCCTGAAATGAGGTTTTAATTCCTGAAGTCTTGCACAAACAAAAGAGTTGCAGAAAGAGAGAGAGACTGGGGTGGGGGAAGAGGAGCAGTGACCTTTGCAAGTGAATTCATAAGGGAACAACAACGTGCCTCAGTCTTAGCCTGATATTTTTTATGTTGGTTTTTTTTTTCTTTCTCAGAATGAAGCTGGCTGTTGGAAACCCAGAAGCACTGGCTGTCAGACACCAGCCAGATCGTGCTTTGTTATTCCAGTGTTTAATCCCAGATGAGGCCAAGTCACACTCGGATTTTAGATATGACAGCTGGGTCTGGGCCCTCATTGCTCTGAGTCTTCATTGCTCTGGGCTGTATTTCTGGCTGGTACCCAAGAAAAAATGTAAGGAGGAGGTCGAGGTGGTAAGTGGGTTTTATCACTAGAGTAAATCTCACCCACACTAAGCCTGGCATCCTTGTGCAGTGCACCACTTTCCTTGCAGCATCAACTTTGCCCATAAGACTACAGACTAAATCATCCAGGATGAATAACAATGAGAATGAGGCCTGTTATTCTGTATCTTCTGTATGTGAGATATTATATATCATTCATGCAGTATCATCATGACCACTTTTCTTTTTGATGGTGACTATTCACAATAAATAAGTCAACAGCCCCAGTGATTTCCCAACTTCTCTGCAACTTCTTCAGCTTCTTCCTCTGTTTTAATCTTGCCCAGGATAATGTGCAAAACTCTGGCAGGCTGAGGCTCCAACCTGGGGCTTGTTTTCCCATAATTTTGCTTTTGCCATCTTCTAAAGAGTCATTTATTCCCCCCTTGCTCCCTTTTGTCTGGGCTGCTTGTCATGAGTGCTGTTGCCCAACATCCCCCACCTCCGCAGCAGAAACCACCGCTTGCCACTATCGTTATTGTGTGAGATCCTGCACTTCTGGGAGCAAACAAAAAACACCCAAGCTGCCGCCTCTGGCTCCAAACTTTTCCCCCGTCAGCTCCCCGACTCCACAGAGAGCACTCCCATTTCAGCCCTCGCTGGAGCTCCTCGGGGTAAGATTGCAAGCGCCAGGGAAAGACACATGTTTCCCATTAGATGCCGAAGTCTTCGCAGAGCCCTGGTGACAAGAGATCTTACAGAATAGCGCTCGGTGGAAAGGGGCCGCAGGTGGGGGAGGGACTCGCTGGCTGCAGGGGCCGATTCACAGGAGGGAACCCCTTTATTGATAAAATAGGGGGATGGAGAGAGGATAATAGAAAAAAACTGGCAGGGAATTATTTTAGCAGAAAGAAACAAAAATAATTGACTTAATAAAATGCTCTTCCCAAGTTGCACAGGTCTTCGTTTAAATGCATGTTATATCGTGCAAGAAAACACCCAACACCTCTGTTTGTATAAATTACTTGATGTAACCCCAAAGTCATTCTCAGTGCTGCTTTCACACACCGCTGTCCTGCTCCCTCGCCCCTCTTGGAAGCGCTCCCTTGTTTCCAGGGTTGTGTTACAATCCCATTTGTCTCTCACTATAAAACCGGCTCATGACGTGGCTCTTCCCGTCCCTGCTGTTCCGATACAGTATGCAATTTTGCATTTGCTTATGACACACCGTGATCCGAGCAATATAAATATCAAGGCTGATCTGGTGTTAATCATCTCGGTCCTGTCTGATGGGAGAGCAATTGAAACTGCACTACAGCTCTGCAGGTTATTCATAGCATCAGCTTCACTAATTTTTACTGAATTACATTCGCATTTGAATGACATGTTTATTGGAACTTCTTTTGCAGTCAAAGAGAGTTATTGTGGGCATAGACGAAACGCATTCAGCCATTATATTCTGCAAGCCGCAGTTAAATGCCAGACTCGGGTTGAGCTGGGTTTGAACAGCCTATCTATAAAACCTCCTTCGTGTGTCACCGGAATAGGCTGGCTGAAGAGTCTACCAGCTTAATAAATTAGCCTAATACATTAGCTCTTAGCCTAATATTAAAATAACAATAACTTCCAGAGGTACAAATGTTGCGGCCAAGCAGAGAGCGCTTGGAAAACACAGCCCTCGAAGGGAGCAGGTCATCAGCCAAGAGAAATAAATTACCTTCAGCTCCCAGCACACCAGCTGTATCTAAATCAGCTTAAACTTACTGCTGTCCGCAGACTGGTTTTATCTCCTTGGAAGAGGAGGAGGGTTTACGGTGCCGCTTGGCTATTGGGGGCTTCTCATTGCAGCATCCTCTGGGGATGGCAAATACCTGCCAGGTCAGACCGCCTTGTCTCCCAGGTCTGCCAGCCCCGTCTCCCAAGGAAATCTGGCTCCATATCAGATGCTGAAGTACTTGGTGGTTGCTTTGCGTGCCACTGGTGCTCTCCTCCAGCTCCGGCACTGGCTGCCTGGGCAGTTGCTGATGCTCCCCCCGGGTGGGATATGGAGAATATTCGTTTGGGAAGTGAAGGGAAGTCAATGCAGAGATCCTTCTCTCTGTTAGTTTATATAGCCTTAGCGTGTGTTGTCACGGAGGATTGGTATTTAGTTGGGCTCCATCGGAAAAGGGACTCCCTGAGGCTTTCCCACCGCGATGGTTTTATTAGGCACATTAGCACCTCCATGCCAGATCGTCCTTCAGTGGGGACAAGAGCCCCGCTCAGGATGGGGTTTGATTCCATCCCCTGCCCTTGGGAGCCGTGTAAAACAGAAAGCAACACACATTTCAGGTTCGCTGGGGACATGAAACTTGGCGAGTCTTGCACAAAGCTCGGTGCAGACGCAAATCTGTCCTGGGAGCTGCCAGCAAGCACAGCCCTGGCCCCCCAAAAATCGCTGCTCCGCCTCGCAATAAAACGCTCCGTTGCTTCTGCGGGACACGAGGGATTTCCCCCCTCCTCCAAGTCAGGGTTTTGCCTGGAGTTTGTGAGTCTGCAACCGTGTGCCTTGCAGCAGGCCAGCTGATTTTTTTTTTTTTTGGGGGGTGGAGGTGGTGGGGAAAGAAAAGAAAATCAAACCAGCTCAAAGCAGACTTCAACGGAGCTAATTTGGCTTTTATTGTGATCCCACCCCTCCTCAAATGCAAAACTGAATGAACAGAAAGCAACACAGAAAAACTCAAGTTGCAAAGTGCACCTTTGTGTGTAAAAGAACCTGGGATGCCCGTCTTTCTTTTGTCCCTAATTTGCAAATTCCTCGTTTCTTAGGTAACATGCCTGTTCCACTGAAGGAGGCCAGGACAATAATAGCAATAAAAGCTTTCATGGAGTTGATTCAAACAATAATTAAATGATATGCAAACTTCCAAAATTATGAGAAATAACTTCTTTCCATCTTTGAGCTCTCAGTTCCTTGGTGACACCAAAATGCAAATCAAAAACTGAAATAACTCTTGCTGGTTTATTTTTGCCAAAACTTTGCATAACTACAGCAAAAGCCCAAAGATTGCTGAATGCAAAACAAAAATTACTTTATGCATTATAAACCACTCCAGCTCAAGTATTGAAGAACTGCTCAGAAAGAATCAAGAGGATAATTTTTGGTGGTTGGGAGGGGTTTTTCCCCCCAAGAACATAACATTTCTTATTTTAAAAATTGCTATTTTTCCCAGCCCTCGAATTTGGAATGAAACTGGAGTTCTGATTAAAAGTGATGTGAAAGGAAAATGTTCAATTGGATAATGCAATATTAATGTTTTTTTAAGAGTATAATGCAGGGGACATTTTTACAGGCTTGTCTTTTTTGGTTTTACTCCTTTTTTTGCAACTCTTTTGTTAGAGGGAGTGACAGCAGAAAGAGCCTGTGTAAGGCTTAAATATGGACAGGAAATTTCCCACATGAGGACAGGCAGAAAAATTTGCTGAGGCATCAAAACTTAGTCCTGCTCTCCAGGAAATGGATGTGAGATCAACACCTTTAAAAGCTTTCAGATAGGAAGACAGCTCATGTCTTGTCCCACAAGTGGTCACAATTCAAACGTTAGGTGATAAAATATTTTTTTTTTTTTTTTGAGAAACAGTGAAAGCAGGAATGCAGTTATTTTGGCTGGATGAATTGTACATTTGTGAGCAGGCCAGACCAGCTGCACCATTCTGGTGAGACCACAACCAGAAAATTCATGAGGGATGGAGAGATTTAGCCATGAAGTCTGACACAGGTCTGGGGTTCCCACATCTCCATCAAGGGCCTTGGTGGCTAAAACCACAGTTTTTTGGACCACAAAGCACCTTATGATGTCAAGCAAACTTTCTTCAGGAAAGCTTTGTTAGAAAGAGCTTGTTCCCATGAAAAGTTTCTTTTGGAAGAAAACCAGAAGAAATAAAAGACAAAGCAGAAGTAGTTCATCTAAAAGTTCCCAGGTGTCTCCTCACCATTGGGTTTTGGGAAACCTCATGCTAATCCATTTGAGAGAGCAGGTCAGCAGCTATGGATTCTCCTTTGAATAAGGTCCTTTTGGGCTCCTAATTCCTACCACCCCCCCTCATCTGACCCCTAGTTTGGGACAAATGTGGTGTTTACCTTCTCTGCACCTCATTTTCTCCGCTGATAATAATGGGAAGCAGTGACTGCTGTGTGCTTTGATGAAGTGTCCTGTGATCTACAGGTGAAAAATACAGCATAAATGCAAGGAATGTAATTATTATTATCACCAAAGAAGCTGTCTGCTGACCTCGAAGCTGATTTATAGATTCATAATTGGTTTAGATCAAAATGATGATGAGGCAACATGTTTAAACATCCCATTGCCTTCTTGCTATGCGCAATCCAGTCTTGGGGGACAGTAAATACTGCAATCATAGTTAACCCATGTTTCAGGACACTGCAACACCTTCACCTTTGATAATCTTCAGAGCTCCAGCTGCCCCAGTGATGCTGGGATTTGGAAATTCCCAGTCGATACTCATCATGTCATACAAGCCAGGTTAGTTTCCAGCATGTGTTTTGCCACAACAAATCGTGTTCAGACCTCAGGAATGAGAACCCCATGCTATTTGACATTTACAGAGAGTATTTAATTTCAGAAAGAGATGAAGCAATGAAGAGCCCCTTCCAGCCTGAAAAACAGCTGCTATATAATATTATATAATCACTTTATGTTGCCCTTGAAAACAGAGAGTGAGGATTCAAATGTTGCATCCTGTTAAAATTACAGGAGAAGCCCCTACGGACCGAAAGCCATTTTCAAAATGGGAGTAGAGCTGTAATTATGGGTCAAACAACTCCTCTCAAGTAAAAAGTGCCCTTATTTAATGATGTGACACAGCATCGCTGCAGGGGCTTTGCTTTTCAGCAGTTTTTTCCCCTACCTCTCATTTATTAAACTAATCTGGCCAGAAGGAGAGAACAACATAACCATGGGGAGGGTTGTAAATCTTCCTGCTTTTGAGCAGAACTCAAGCCCTAAGTAAAGAGAGGTTGGGAAGCCACTTCCTCCATCAACAGGTTGTTCCATAATTATCCTCTCTTGGGCTTTCTCCACCTTCCCCTGCAGCCTGTAACCAGAGTCAGAGCCAAGATCCTGGGCAGAGTGGACACACCACCAGGCCCCCTCTTTCCCAACGTTGCGCAATGTAGGCTCTGTTATCAGTGTCCTCCGGATCTTCCCACAGCCGAGACAAAAGCTCTGGGGTTGTTTGTAGATGTCTGTAATTTGCAGGGTCCTCCCTTTAGTTTGATTTGCTCTTAAATATAGGACTCAGAACTCCTGAGCACAGTCGTCCCTCTATTGCTTGATGTTTCCTGTGTCCTGAGCGTGCTTTCAAAACAAATATTCCCCTGTCGTTGTTTACTGCCTTCAAGTCTGGCATCTCATACATCAGGCCCGGCTTCCTCCCACCTACTTATAAACACGATTAACTGAACAGGAGCTATTAAAGGCTTTTAGCAGTTCTTTCCCACCTAAGAAAATTAACCTGATCAGTCAGTTTCTTTCTGTGAAAACCGCGGTTAGAAATCCACTTAACTACTGGGTAAGACCGGAATCATCTGTCCTTAGTTTTCAGCCCTCCCCCTTTAGCCAAACTGGCTCCTGGCTAGTTTCTTTCGCAGATATTTAAATACTATTGTAGTATTTATCTCTCTTTCCCTCGCTATTTGTGTGCTAGATCCTCGGAGTTGTGTTCCACCAGTTTTCATTGCTTTTCCCGTGTTTCTGCGTGTTCCCGAGGTTGTGGATTGAGGAGGAGAGCGGTGGAGAGGCTGTGGATGGCAGGAGTGGGTTTGTCACATCCTACAACTGCTCCCAAGGTCCCACATAAGGTGGGCCTGGGGTTTCCCACGGGTCCAGCCCGCAGACCTGGCCTGTGCACCGGCTGTTCCACACCAGAGCAGAACCTCTGTGATGGAAACTCTTCTTTGTTTTTTTCTCCTTTAGGACCATAGGCTATTCTGGACTTGTGAGCTGCAAGGGGACAAACCTGATGATTTATCCGCTAAGCCACATAGGCCCCTCAAACAGCCCCTTAACGTGAAACATGTGCTGCCGAGCCCTGCAGTGAGTTCTCACTTCGGCTTAGCCCCTGTTTGCTCAAATGCCGCTTTCGGACAACAGATTTTTTCGGTAAGGAAAGCAACATTCCTGGAAATCCCGTTGCTGTAAGAACACGCTCCTGCTGGCACTTATTTTGACTCTGGCCTGAGTTAGTTACAGAAGGTGAAGGATGTTTCGCTTGACTTTTATCTAATTATGATGGGTTTATGCAGATTAAGCGTTGTATGACTTAGCCTATTTCTGGCACCAGAACACTGGGGCAGCGTGCAGGGCTCCTGCCCAGGGCTTGGGGTCCGAACATAAAAGATTATTTTAGACCCTTTGCTCCCAGTTAGGGCCAGTTCCTGTTAAAATCTGCAGGAGCAGAGCCCCTAAACAACCTCACAGGACACCGGGATTCACAGAGACCTTTAGGTGTTTGGCAGATACCAACCACTCAGCAAACTGAACGTGAAACCAGAGCTGGGCGACTTGTATGACTTGGAGCCATTTTAAACCCCATCACTTCATTATTGTTGGCATATTAGCTCCCACTTTGCCTCCCTGCATTGCCCTAGGGAGAGGAAATGGGTCGTTTCAAGAAAAATCACCCTCCCCCGAGGCTTTAGCAGAGGGATGGCCTCATCATTTCTAAGTCTTAGGAGCGATTAGCACAGCTCGGGGGGGGGATGGAGACAGGTAATCTCTGCTGAGGAACCCGGCAGGTATGCCAGGAGGACCAAGATTTCCTGAGCTCAGGAGTGAGGCTGCAGGCACTGTCTCACGGGATGGTAAACAAATGCACTTGCACAGCTGATGTCTCGGTGAACGCGAGCTCACCACACTTCTACCCCAGCCAGCCGGCTGGAAAAGAACAAGCCTTGCCACTACACTTACTTAAAAATAATTAATCTTCCGTTCCTCCTTGTACCATGTCTTGAAGCACTAAAGAAAAATGTATGCCTTGGACGCTTTGATATTTTAAGTGATGTTGGAGTCAAGGGTGCTTCTTTTGTGCTTAGTGCCTGCAGCTATCTGGGGCTGCAGTGTAGAGGGGCAAAGAGATTTGCACAAAAATGTTTAACATTTCCTAATGGGGATTGTTTAGAATTCGCCATTCCATGGACAAAAAAAAAAAAAAAAAAAAAGTTAATATTTTGATTTTCTGACTCAATTCAAAGGAAAACACACAGTAAAATATTGGAATTTCTCAAGGGAAAGCCCCAAATTCAAAGCTGCCTTAATAAAGTGAGGAATGGCAAGGATACCAAGCATTTTTGGTAACTAGAAATACCAGAAGATTGGCTTCCTCTTCATAAGGTTTACTACCTTGGCTGATAGCGTAGATGGGGGAAATACCGTAGGGATGTCTCTTGAGGATACACTTCCCTTCTGACTCCTGACACCGGCTCTGGTTTCCTGGAGAACCTAAAACCACCCATGGAAGGTTTTCCATGGGTGCAGCAGGATGACTCCTTTGCAGCCAAACCCACGTCCATGCCCCAACCTCACCCCGCTCCTGTTCACCTTGGCACCTTAGTTTTGCCTCTCTTTGTTCTTAAGCTAATTTTCTGTTTAATAAACCCCTTTAATACCTGGCTTTTATCTGCCAAAATGTTTATGTTTTCCCTCGTAACAAAAAATAAAGCAAAGCAGCTGATGAATGGACGTGAACCACCCCAAAAGGTGGTCCCTTCCCCACCGTAGCAGTGGGTACAGAGGCTAACAAAGCTCTTCCCATGCCGTTTCCCCCCCCCCACTTTCTCTACTTAAGCAAAAATAGCTGCTCGTAAATAAAACCAAATTGGGAGAAAACGTCCTGAGGCAAACTGGAAGCTCATTACAGGTCCAGTGCTGGAAATGTTTGTGTTAGGTTTCCATTAAAGCACAATGTGTATTTTGGGAGGCTGGCTACAGGCAGCCTGCTCTCTCCCAAAGCCTCTGGCTGCTTGCAGAGGTGCCAGCCTGTCGAAGGCTGCACCGCTATGTGCTAATATCTTCTCCCAGTGAGGTCTGACGGGTGGTTCATTAGCTTAAGCACTAATCCATGCTGCCTGTTCTTATTTGTATGGAGACCTGCTCTGCAAGAAAGCTACTTTCCATGCTCTTTCCTCTGAACAGTTAATCCACCTGCTCGGTGCCTAACCCGGCTGCTTCTGCAGAATGGCCCCCTTCATTGCAAGATAAGACATGCATGGCTTAATGCCTCCAGTAAACCTGCCTTCTTTATTCAAATCTTCCTGCCAGAGCAATTGTCTTCCTATTTTCACTGCCAGTTCAGACAGGGAGCAGGCATACAGTTATTTGAATATTTTGTCCATAATAAATAAGACTGAAAATGTAACCTTCTGTCTGGCTCTGCTAAAACCTCTGCACCTTATTAGCACAGGGTGGGTGGAAAGTCTTCTGCAGCTCGAGTTCACTGGTTCATTGGTGTCTGTGCAGTTACCCACCATCAGCCCATCCACTATCAGCCCAGGGTGCTGCTCTGTGCTCGCAGCAAGGCCGCATCTGTATTTGGCTTTGCACTGGCTCTACTTGTACATCAGCTGCAGTGCAAGAATTTAGCATAGAGGTGACTTCTAGTCCCTTTGTAGCTCCTTTGGAAAGCTGGAGTCATTATAGATGGTTGTGCTGTGCGAGTTTTAAGGCACATGTCAGTTCATGACAAAATCATCTCACCAAGACTTAACTCTCCTTCACATCAGCCCGAGGAATCATTTCCAAACCTCCAAGACTTTTTCCATGAGTCCCCTGGTTCATGGTGGCCCAGTTCACTTGCCTAACAGTGTCACACCTGATTTAGGCCAAGTATAAAGGGACTTATCCCACCCCTCACGAGCATGGAAATGTTACCCACTTTCAAAATTTCTTGATGAAATGCATTTTACATATTGGTTTGGAAGTCATTAATGTTCATTTTGAAAAGGGGCCTCTTCTGCAGCTACAGACAACCCCATGGGAGAGGGTTATCTCCTGTTCAGAAGTACCCTGAGGTCTGGCAGATAAGATGCTTGGCTGAGGAAGGCGTGAAGGGGGGCAAATGCTGTCAAGCCCTATTCTCCCAGGGCCTGGAAGGTGGAGGGGTTAAGACCTGATAAGGAATCTCTCCTCTAGGAGAGCACCAGATTAAATCTGACCTACAAGCACAAGGTGCTCCTATCTAATTGCTTGTACAAAGGAAAATTGGTCCCCAGCTGGTCCCTTCCCCAATGATTTTGTGTGAACTTGCAGCCTTTCTTATGTTCTTGCAGGGGAAGCAAAAACCTGAGCAAGTTTTAGACCTAGAAGCATTATTTAATGAGGAAACCCCATGAAAAGTTAATCAGGGGATTCAGCTCTGGGAAAATGGCTCAACTTAATAAGAAAAAGCTTTTTTTGATAAATAAAAGGAAAGGGATATGTGGCATGGGAACACAGAAGCAGTTATTAATGAAAACCAAGGGAAGTATTAACGTGTTTTTAACAGTGAGGCCAATGAGCCGGTGGGACAGCTGGCCAAGGGATGTGGTAAATCCAATTTAATCCAGCAACTTCACATCAAGGCCGGATGTCTTCCTAAAGGACTTGCAGTACCTTGGCCATAGGCTAAATCTAAGA
The DNA here is from genome assembly GCA_035583155.1 of Acropternis orthonyx. NCBI lineage: Eukaryota > Metazoa > Chordata > Aves > Passeriformes > Rhinocryptidae > Acropternis > Acropternis orthonyx. The sequence goes on along the minus strand of JAWWEU010000005.1, from coordinate 4,343,313 downwards.
GGTGGTGGATGATTCCTGAGCAAGGACCGGAACATCCCACTGTCCTCAGCATTGATTAATTCGTTGATGGTCGGTGTTGGTGACTCTCAGAGGTGAGTGAGTTGGAAGTGCCATGTCTAACAGACCCAGACTTGCACCATATCCTTTCAAGGGGACTCTTAGGCTGGCTCTGCTGAAAAGAATTACGTCTCCTGAATTAAGTAGCGTTTTTTCAGCTGCAATCATCTCATCATTTACAAGAAAAACTTTAATGGACTTTTTCTGGGTTTTATTGTTTTCCCATGGAAAGAAATACCTTGTAAAGAAAAAAAAATCCACTCTTTTTTGTTTTTTAAATAAAGGCTTCAATGGGCTTTTTCCTCCTTCCCCTAAGCCTTGGTAGCAATTCTTCCTTTAATTTAAGCAAGGCTTATATCAGTTGACGTTATACTTGTGCTTACTTGACTTGAGGTGAACACCACTAATCCTGCTTAAAACTGGACTAAGAATATCTGCACAGTTTAATGAAATGGATTAAAATTTTACCTCATATTAAACATTAACAACTTTTCTTGTTCAGACAAGCCCTGGGAGGCTGGAACAATGTTATTCATTTGCCTTCAACATCACTAAAATTTCTTTGAAACTAAGCAAATTATGCACTTGTGCAGAAGGCAAGTCCCTTTGAAATGATGGTGCTCTTGGGAGACCTGGCTCCCTTCCTCCTTTGGATAAAGAGAGGGTTTCTTTTCTTTTATAGATTTTATTTTCTTTTTAGATTTTATTTTCTTTTTGAGTTCCTTATTAAAACAGCACTGTTCTTTCTCCTGCGTTCATGGTGTTTCTCCAGGGGAAAGATCAGCCTAGCAAGAATTAAATGCTCCTTTATTTAATTTATATCTCAGGCTGACCTCAGCTCACATGCACTCACACCACACACCTGGAAATGGAGATGTCAAAGCACGATGGGAAAGCCAAGGTTTTCACAGCAGCTCCTGTACAAACGAAGCGATGGCTTTGTTTCAATTCATTCATTTTTCAGGTGGGAAAGAGAAGTCACATCATTTCAAGTTTTGGTACGTTTTGAATCACTTCAAACATTTCAGGAGCAGGCTGAATTCCCCACAATTCCCATTTCTCCCATCCATAGGTGTGTGTGTACACATAGTTTGGTGTTTTGGTGGTTCTGTTTCTCAACTTTCTGCTGACACGTGGAAACACTAAAAGGTGTTTTTCTTAAATAATAGCCCATTGTTCCTGCTGGTTATGAACCCTTCGCATAAAGTGAGATCAAACCCTGCAGAGTTCATGCCTTTAGACACCGCAGATGCTGATGCCTTTGCCACCAGCACTGAATTGTCTGGCAGCCTCACACTTCACGTGTCCTGAAACACAGCACACAGAGTCACCCGATGAGAGATAAAAAATAACAAAAAACAAACAAGCCCAAAACAGAAGCAAAGATGGTTATTTTCTGGGTTAAAGACAAAAATTAAATGCTGCACGAGGCCACACCACTATATATTAAAAGCAGTGTTGCCTGCGAGCTACCGCCGTGGTGGCAGTCGGCGGCTCTGGAGCAGGGCAGGAACTCGTAGAACAAGACTTTCTAAGGAAACTGGGAGATGTTCCCGGTGACTTCGCTCCCTTCTAGCTACAGATAGGATGAGGTGGAGACTCATCACAACCAGTCGGATCATTATTACCCGAACACACACACATAGGTGTAGTCTGTGCCCTGAGGAAATTATAACTCAAGACAAGCTAACGCAGGCACTCCTGCGCCGGCTGGTGCCAGTGGGGGTGGCGTGCAAAGGTGATAATTGAAAGTTCTTGGGCTTTGGGGTTTGTTTGTGTGTCTTTTCCCCCTTGCTGAGTCAACAGGAGGTTGTTTTCTACCTTCTCTTCCTTCAGTGAAGGTGATACCTTCTGTTCAACTGTGACGTACCTTGGTAAGACAAGGAGTTGACCATCAGAGCTATGCCAGGAGCATCACCTGGCACCCAAGGAACAAGGGTAGGAAAGTCTGGAGAGAAGGGGCAGTAGGTCATATCTGTAGGTAGGTATAGGGACCGTGTTTACAGAAGCCAGGAGGGAAGTGACTCACTTCATTCATAAAAATCTGAACCTCTGATCTGGTCTCCAGAGGTAAACACAAGGCGGGAATCACTTGCCCTTTGAAAGGAGAACAGTGGATCAAGGCAAAGGGTGTGTCAAGGGAAAGGGACAATGGGGGAAGAAATGCAACTGAAGGGGGGTGCTGGCTCCAGGGACAGCCATGCTGCCCCCCAGCCCTCCATCAGCCCTCCAGTGCAGCAGGACCTCAGCCCAATGTGTCCTCTGTGACCACAGCTGAACTCTGGTTTCAGCTTTGCAAACAACTGGGTGAAACCTCCGGACACCCAAAACAAGGCAGGCTTGGAGCATGAGAAAAACAGGTCTCTGCTTGTGGGATGAATCTCCTCCCTCCCCCTCCCTTGATTGAGAACTTCATATCCAAAAATCATTGAGCAGAAGTACAACAACTTCAGCCTCTGAAGGCTGCCAAGCATTCTTGCTGAGTGAAGCTGTTTAGGTACACCGAGACATGGCCGAACCTGGGGCTTGCATAAACCTTTCTTACCCTGGAACAAAAGACCTGCTCCCATGGCAGTCAGGTGCATGCACGAATCCCTGCCTTTGAAAACACGTTGAACCGGTCTCTGTGCAAAAAAAGACAGGTCTGACCAGAATGTCCCCTTGTGCAGAAAGGATCTGCCAGCCAGGCCCCAGCATCAAAGGCAGACGGCTGGGTGCTCCGCAGCCTCCGATTAGCATCAGCATGAGCAGAGCCCAGGTTTTGCAGCACTAAAGGCCACAACCAGCATCCAGCCCCTGGCTCCAGCAACAGGTCTTGTTTGCATGAGCACATCGGAGTTTGTTCATTAGTCTGCCTCATCAGGATCACTGCAGAGAGCTGCAGCATGCAAACCCCAAACTCTCCAGCCTGCTCAGCACCTCAGCAGGAAGGACCAAACTCCACAGCAGTGCAAGGTGCAAGCTCCAGCTGCACCTGCAGACACTGCAGAAGTGATTGCCTCAGGATCCAAGTGCTCGTATGGGTTTGGGTTTGTTTTCTTTTCCATTTCACCCATTTCTCTTTCACTTCCTTCCTGCCCCTCAGGAAGCGATGGCAACAGATACAGCCCATCACTGTGCTCAGGGCTTGAGGTACCTACGCCTCTGCTCCTTGGGCTTTCATTTCTCTGTGAGGTTTCATTGAAATGATCCTTTAAAACCAGTTCTCATTCATTCTGTAGCACCAAAACATTCCTCTGTGCCCAGAAAGGTCTCCATGGACCGCGCCATGTTGTATTGCCTTCTCCCACCCATGTCTCCAGTAATTATCACTTCACTTAATTCCCAGCCAGTCAGTAGGAGTGAGCCCCACCAAAGCTGCCCCCACCCACCCAGCACATGCTGCCGTGAGAAGCTGCCCTTACCCTCCCAGGAGCAGATGGAATCGGACAGCACCGGAGAGGCGGACAGGAAGCAGAGGAGGAAACAACCACCTCTCAGCCAGAAATAGGACTTGGCACTGCTGATGCTCTCCCCCATGCTATAGTGTTCAAGCCTGTTGCCTTCTATACATTATTCATGGCCTTTTCTCCCTCTCCTCAAGATGACCCACACATCCTGAGTGAGGTCCCATGACTTGATGGCCCCACAGCCCTGCCCTGGCTCTTATCGCCTCCTGTGCCGTTTCCCCTCTTGACACTTCTCCAAGCCTTCCTCTTTCACCCAGACATCTGTATTCCTGTTTTTCCCAAGTAGCTGGGGTTAAGTTGCAAGCCAACACTTTTCTCAGCCCCGTGCTTGCTGCACCAGAGCCAGCTCCACACGGGAAGGGCTCCACGGGGCCAGGCTCCTGCCAGGCACAGGCAGATGTGGCGATGTTTCCTCCTCCCACGTGGATTACTTAGACCCAAGCTGCACATTTTGGAGATAAACTGGGGATTAAGAGTCTGTCCTCACCGTCATTGCCCTAAAGCTGACGTCTCACCTCTACATCCCACTCAACCCCCAAACACTTTTACGCTCAAGTCACACGTGGCATCGTGAAAACTCCCTTTGCATTTAGGACAGGTGCGGGTTGATGAAGTTTTTCCACGCATAATAAAATATTACTTCTAATTAGGATAATAATAGCAAGTGCTAGCTGAGTTCAGCTGGCTTAATTTCCACCTGCTCTTTATTTGCAGTTTGATGTGGTATTCGCTTCCTGTCATGCATTCTTGCATATTATTTCGGTGCCGTGTTATCTCGCTGATGCGGTTCACTCAAGGAGTGGTCGAAACGCAGCTCTGACCGTGTGTCACCACCAAGAACTTCATTTGCTTCTGGAGGAGGAGGAAAATGATGATAATAATAAAAGAAATAAAACCAAGGCTGCCTCATAGCTGTATGCTGTGCACATGTGCCTCTCTGAGAACATGTTGCTGTGGGATTTTTGTTTTTCTTCTTTTCCCCTTCCACCAACATTTGCTACCCAGAGAGCTGCATGTTTTTCGTTCAGCTGCAAAGTGTCTGTTTTTCACGTAAAAGGTGTTCATGCAGGGTGTAGTTGGGAGCCCTCCTAGGCTGGGGCTGTTCAGGCCACCCAGCTGTGGCTCTTTCTGTCCTATTTGATTTCAATATTTCTTTAAAGCTTATAACATTGCTAAAGATGGCCTCAGTAAAGTGGGATTTGCTCAAAGACTGGGCATAACAAAGAGCAGATCAATGCAAACCCGTGAGTGTCCCCAGCCAGGAGCTGGTGAGACCTTCTTATGTGCCCACTGAAAGTGGCATCAGGTCCCTTTCATCCAGATGCCCTCCTGTACCATCACATCCCAAGGCATCATCCAACATCCACATCACAACCCCAGCTGTCCCACTGGGCAAGGACACAACTTCCCTGGCAAGAGAAGGGCAACCCAAAGGCAGAACACAAGTTGCACCAGGATGTTTAGTTGTGTTATGAGCTTTTATTTAAAAAGCACATTTATACAGCAATAATTTCGCAGATACAAACTTCAGTTTTGTATTCTACAAAAGTCTTTGAATATTCTTCTCTTTACAAAATGGAACATTACAAAAATACAGACAATTTAATATGTTTTTTTTATACAAATGTCTCTAATTGTAGTTATTTTCATTAAAATATTACTACCACAGAACTACAATATTTTAGTCGACTATAAAAAAAATTAATTCAATGCTTTTTTAAGCAGCAAAATGTAAATAACACAGGTCAGGACACAGTTTATAGTCATAGTGGATATATCTAAAATTGTTTCAGAAATAATATTTTACATAGTTAATTTTTAAGGTTTTATACATTATTTATATAATATTTATAATATAAAAAAAAAATCATAGCTTGCTATAAGTTGAAATGATAGGACGGATTCTGTAAGAAGGATGTGCAAATGGCTGTTCTGCATGTTTTGCGGGATCCCTTTGCAAACGCGCTTGGTGAAAGGGCTGCAAACCAAGAACCTGTGGTTTCTGGGCAAAAAGAGAATTGCTCATCACACTTGATATTGGCACAACTGATACACCACCAGTGTGACCCAGAGGAGCACAGGACCCGGTACCTGCCGTGGCGCACACCGGGGTGCCCAGGGGAGGAGGAGGAGGAGGAGGAGGAGGAGGAGGAGGAAGAAGGGATGAACAAACCGACTGACGCCCAGGCCGGGACGTGCCGCCCAGCAGCCCGTCCCAAAACTGCAGAATAAAAGTTTCCCCAGGACTCAGCCCCGAGGTCGTAGTGTGAAGGAGTCTTCGGCAGAGCCGCCGCTACCCACTTGCAAACCACCAGCTCCCCCGTGGGTGCATAGAAAATCTGCTGTGATTTTTTTGGGGGGAGGGGGATGGCCGGGAAGCGGAAGATGCTCTTTTCATGAAGGGTCACGTGTGGGGGCTCGGACAGGATGAACCCTCACCAGGGAGCAAGTGGAGAGGAAGAAATGTGGCTTCTATGCGCACAGGAGGGAGTTGTCCAGCCTCACTGCGCCCCTCAGGGCCGCTCGTTAAAGGCGTGTAGTGTGAACAGAGAGAACAGAGACCCTTCGGAGATCTTGGACTGGGCAAGCTTCTTCTAAATTAAGTCACAGTATGGAATAGAGGAGGCAAAAATAAACTAGGATCAAAAGGAGAAAAAAACAACTCTTACAAACCAATCCCAGATCTTGACTCAGTGCTGTTGCTCGTATATAGTGCTATACAATTTAGTCATGAGTTGGTTTTGTTTTCTCGCAGGCATTGGAAATCTTCGTAGTAGAGTTAAAACCTAGGATAGCCAGCTTTCCAAAAACCCCTTAGTGTTCACTGGGCTATGAACAATTTGGCGTTCACTACAACATGAACACTCAAACCAATTGCACATCCAGAACTCCGGCACCTCTCTTTGTTTGCTTGGCTTTTGTGTTTTGTGGTTTTTTTCCTTTCTCACTGTCGCCTGACCACCACCACCCCTTTCATCCAAATGTCGCAAGTTGAAAAGACCACAGAGTAAGACTTTACTGGTCGGGCAAGAAAGTCTCTCCCTACATTCTACTGTCTGATGAGATTTGAGAGCAGCAGGTAGTTGCTGTCAGCAGTCATTTTTTTGAAAAAAAAAAAAAAAAAAAAAAATTTAAAATACAACACCCATCCGATTTCTTGAAGTTCTACACCATGTTGTGATGGTTATTCCTCTCAATGATGTCCACAGGTGAAAGGATCTCCTTCCGGATGGGCGGTGGAGGCAGGCAAGTCTTTGTCTTGGGCTTGAAGAGATCTGAGACATAAAACACCTGTAGGAATAAGTAGAAAAGGCAAACTTAGCCACACTGGGCGATGCTTCATTGAAAAAGTTGGTTTACAGAACATATAGATATCTCTAAGCTGCAAAAATAGCACTTTTTCTGCTATTGAATACCTGCCTGTAACACCGATAGCTGTGAATCCCAAGAGCCTGCTACCACCTTTCTGTACAGCACAGAAAAAGGCTCAGACCTCTCAAAACAGTGTAAAAACATGACAGAACAACTTCATTTCTCACTGCATAATCACCAAGAGTAACACCCAAACCTCTGCTGAACGGGTTGAAAAGCCAGGAAACAGATACATGGCCTGTACTCCAATAAAATAATAAAGGTCTCCAAAGGGCTGGCCTGACTCATGGTGAGTGGTTTCAGGGACGGAGTTGGTCTGAAACAATTCATTCAGCCAGACATCAGGTAGGCAATTAAAAGCTTTCAAATCGAAGCTGTGTTAAAAAGTTATCAGCAATGAGTCAACAGTGAGCGATACTCCTCATGCACCCACCACGGTACTGGTACAGAGCCAGGGTCTGGTCCTGAAGCCAAAGGCAAAGGAGAAGTTATTTCTGACTACTTCTTCCTAAATACCCCGTGATGTAACCCCTCTCCAGGATGTGAAAAAGCTTGGCAATTTCAGAAGGTAGCAACACAATAAGAAACAAAATGCTGGGAGGAAACTTCCACATCCTCTTTTGGCAGCCACCACACAAAGCTTATCAGTCCTTCAGGACCGGGGCACTTTCACCCTTGCCAGACCTCAGCCTTGTGCCAGAAGGGAAAAGAGTCAGACAGCACAGATCCTCTGGATGGAGTGAGAAGTGGCCAGGACTCATCATTTTGTCACCTGGCACCAAAGCTTCAAACTTCCGTCCTGCCACCATACGCCTCTGCAAGCCCAAATTTGCTGGCTCATCTCAGACATCCTTAAACCCTGATAATCTGGATTGAGCTGTGGGTTTGCTAAGCTGAAGTCCCAGGATGAGCAGCACATGGCTGTAGGAATTAGCAGTACATTTGTGTTTTCTCCCTCAGTACTCTAATGCAACCTTTAAACAACCAGACAAATCAGGTGAAAAAATAGTTCCAAGGTGCTCAAATGAATAATATCAGATTACGACTTCCAGGTTGTGTAACACAGGAAGGAAGCAAAGGTTTTCCCCACCTGCATCTCCACATTTTCTAGCCACCCAGAGCCCTGTGCAGCAGGTCTAGTTGTCCTTGGAAATAACTTTTGCAAGTCCTATCAGCACAGGCAGATAAGGCAGCAAGCTGAACAGACAGTAAACCTGTTGTAAGCAGCAATTTACTCCTACAATTGTAACCAGGGATGCAGGAAACTGAGCTGTTGTTGCTTGGCTTTTATTGCTTTGTGGAAAAACAGAGAAGGAACTGATTTATAAAACAGTTCTTTTTTTGGTGTATTTGCTGGTGTCTGGCTGTCTATTTGTATAAAAGCCCTGATAAAGTTGTTTACAGGGCATCCAAGTGGCAGCATTTGCATCTCTGGTCAAACAACAGGATGCAGCTGACCCCAGCAAGGATCACAAGTCTGGGCTCTTGCTGCAGCATCACAGTGTAAAAGCGTGTTGAACTGCTCTGGCACTGGTGGAGGGTTTTTTTTTGTTTTGTTTTGTTTTTTTTTTAATTGCTAATAACTGTAAATCCCCCATTTGGCTGGTTTGGTGCATTCCTGATGACATCTCACACACTTGTCCACCTTGGAGAACTGGATTCAATCAAAACGATGTCCAACTTCTGCACCAAGATAGCCATGACAAATCAATTTATGGGAGGAGATTGCTGAGTGCAAGAAGCATATGGGAATTGCACTGAATCTGGTCCTTATTTTGGACAGGAATGAGTTATGGTGGAGTGTCATCCTGGGTATTTTAGCTTTTACTGTGCTGCTTTTCAGGGTTTTGTTCAGAGACTGGTTAAGAGGTTTCATTTCTCTTTAAACTGTATTTCACTTTAACATGGCTGGAGGTTATATAAACATTTATAGGAATCATGAAACGTGATCTTTGGGGGTTAAAAGTGTGTTAAATCCTCCTAATGCTTGAACTGGTTAACACAAAAAAGGACTAATAAATGTGCAAAGTTTTTCACTTGGATTAGCTCCATTTCCTGTAGAAGGTGCTCTCCACCTATAAAGAAAACTTGACAGGAGAAGACTGAGAGCATTTTATACAAAGTAAGCCAATATCTTATATTCCCAATTAAGAATTTCTATTACTTTTCATTGTATTGAAGAAATTTTTAATTATATACAGAGAGGTTAAAACAACTCATCTAAGCTAACCAGAGCAACACCAGGAGCATGTCCTTCCTATTTCTCTCTCCCTCAGATGAGGCATAAACTACACAGCACAGAGCAAGCACATAAAATCTATTTCTATTTAAGAAATCCTCATCGTATTTCACCCTGGGTCCAAATCTGAGTGTTTCATCAGCTGGAAGTGCTTGACATTAATGTCTTCTGCTTGTTATTTCAGGCACTGAAAGACAAACGTGTCTGCTGCAGCACGAACTGGATTTAAGCTCTGGCAGCCTTTGGAGATGAAATCCACAATTGGTTTCTTCTGAAAGTTATGGCCTGATAACTGTGGTGTTTTCACAGCGCTTGACTATCACCAGAGTGGACTCCTGAAGGTTTTTCTGGGGGAAGGGGTGTCTGGGAGCACCCAGGGTTTGGGGGTGATGCATCTCCAGGTCTCTCCCTCTGCTTCAGAGCAGCCTGTGCATGAGACCTGGGCAAGAACCCCCAGGACATACCAGTAATTTCAGCAAAAAGCTGCTAACCTATTCATTTAATGCAAACTCCAGAAAGTCCTGGGATGTCTTTTTGTCTTGTCCCTCGCTGACACCTCCCAAAACGGAGGAAAGTCTGCTAGCCCCTGCTAGGCAAAGGCTCCCACCAGCAAAGCCAGGTTCTGGAGAACAGCAATGTACTGAGTGCTCTTTGCAAGCTGATGAAATGGGACAAGGGTTGGGTTTAAACCCTGCCCAGAGTCCAAGGCTGCAGCCTGAGCCATTCTGAGTCACTGAGCCATGCCTGCAAATGGTTTGGAGACCACTGCCCCTTCCACAGGCCAGCTGGGAGAGCAACACAGGTTGCCCCAGGCTTGCAGGCAAACCAGAGCCTGCCTGGGAAACTCCAGGCAGCTGCTTCCTATGTCGGTTTACCTCGACACAGGAAAACTAACCCAGCACTGCCACAGCCTCCCCTTCCCAGCACAGCTTCCAGCTGCTGGAGGGCTGGGAGGGGACAGCCAGGCCTGCTGCTTGTCCCAGCCAGGAAGCAGCCGGACACCCATCCCGAGCATCCGGAGAGCTATTGTCTTTGGGAAACCACTGCCAGGATCCAGGGATGGATTACATGGTCCCCATTCTCCTTATGTATCGCTGTTATCCCACTGCTCAAGCATAAAAACACACACATTTCTCTCACTTCCCTCTCTGGACTTGCCAGCCCCACATGGGATATCAGCATCGAGCAATGGCAAAACCCAAAAGCTGCTACTCAGAGAGTTAATAATACTTCATAAAAACTTCCCAACAAGGACGTTTTTATTCTGGCTTTGGAATATTATCAATGAGTGGGAAGTACATAAATAACCTATTTTCTCTCCTTGCAAAATGAACATTGGTGAACTGAACTCTTTGTCTCCAAGACTGCCTTACATTTAGATCAGCTAAAAAAAAAATTAAAAAACTCAACCCAAAAAGTGGTGAGCTGTTAAAAATCTTGCTTTCAGGAGTTTGCACGGACATAGAAACTTCCACAACCCCCAGCTCCTTGGCATCTACCCGAGGCAGCTGCCTGACCTGGTGCCCTCTGGTCCTGCCAGCTTTAAACATCTTCATGTGTCACTTTGAGTTACAGGGCTGTGCAATCAGGTCATCCTTTGGAAAACAAGCCCAGCAGCCGAAGATAAGTGGGCACAGCTTGTGTTTGCCCCTTTCCCATGAGTCCTTTTGCTTCATGAAAACCCACCACCTGTCCAGGCAGGCACAGCTTCTGTGCTCAGGGAACAGCTTTTGGATGGATTGTGGGGCGAAGAGCCATAATCCCAACCAGCCCACATTTTCTGTTTGGGTTCTGGTGGGGAAGCCTTGCTAATGAGCCAGTGCTCATTACTGAGAACAGCTGAAGAAGCCAATGCTGCTGGGTAAGAGGGGAATGCTCCCCCTTGACTGAACTCCTTCCCAGCACCCTGCTCTGTCTGGACTGAGCCTCTGGAGAATGCTGCCTCCTACCACTTACCTGGCTCTTAAGGGGAGTTACCTGAGCTGTCAGGTACCTGGGCTCCCCAGATGGGCTGCAGAGGCATCTGCTATTCCCCCCAGGACCCTCCCAGCATCCCTGGTACCATTCCCTGCCCAGTTTTCCATACTCACCACGCAGTAAGCCACCAGGGCTCCCTGTGCAAAGCCTGCCAGCACATCAGTGGGGTGATGCTTGTGGTCTGACACACGGGACAGGCCGGTGTAAAACGCCATCATGATGAGGGTGAACTGGAGGAGGGGACGGAGCAGGCGGGCTCCCTTCCACGTGAATCTGGCCTGCAGATAAAACTGTGGGAAGAAGGGAGAACAGAAAGGTTGTGTTAATTTGCCCAGTTTTGTCCAAAATATGCACATACAGCAGCAAGCACTCTGTGGGGCTGGCTGTGGGGCACCCACAACCCTGTGGGGTCAAGGACGGGGGAGTTGTCAGAGAAGAAGGATGATCCCTGCACATGTGTGGCCTCCATCACGCAGAACAGAGTGGAGCTGGAGGGATTTTCACCAAGGAGGGAATGCAGACAGAGGTGGATGGGTGCAGACCTTTCTCAGTGAGCCAGGATCAGGGGATTGGGACACCCTGCATCCTGGCTCACACCGTGGCACTGCTTCAGCCTCCACACAACATCCAGTGGGGCCAAGTTAGGAAATTCCTCTCCACCACTGTTTAGTGTGCAACACAAGCAAGGTCCTAAATTTGGAGTATGTAGGACCCATGGCACCTCTCAGAGGCAAAAAAGGAATCAATGCAGGATGCTACACCTTCAGAGCCAGCCCTGAGGACTTCCAGACATGGCCACAACCACTGATGATGTGCACAATGCCATCCTCTAACATAGGAATTCCCTCACTGGGTGGGAATGACAAGCAAAGTCCTGGCTCAACCCAAAGAGTGATGTCAAATAGACATTGTACCCCTGCCGTGACTATCTCAGGTCCGTTTCCGTTGTAGTTGACGGGCAAGGCCGGTTCCTGTGGGAACCGGGAAACCGGGCGGGAAGAGAGGACAGGAAAACAGTAACACACTGCCCACAGGCGAGCACGAGGAGGAAGGCTAGGGGAAGGGAGGGACACCACAGCAACCTTCAGGCTTGGGGAGCAGAGGGGCCCAAAGAGTGTAAAAATATGTGGCAACTGCTGCTCAGCTCCTGCAGCTCCAATGCACGGCCCGTGGGCTCAGCTGCAGCAGGGCTGTTCTGCCTGTTCCTAAAGGAAGCACTGGAAGTCAGACCCGGTGTGCTTCAAGGGGCTCTGCAACATCAGAGGGCTGGAAAGGGGTTTGATTCCCATTTATGATCCCTTTTACACACACAGAGCAGTTTGCACTGCCTTGATATGAAAGGGAATGAAGCGCTCTCTGGGTTTCCTGGAACCACAAATAACTTAATGACACCATTTACCTATAAAAGCAGAACTAATTGGGAAGCTGATAAGGGGGAAGCGTAATTTTGGCCAATTTAGCGTGTTTGGCTGTTGCATAAACATTGTATTTACCCCTTTTTGGAAAGAACACACACTGGGCTCTTCAGAAGAAATGAAACATCATGTCATTTGAATGGAGCAGATGCTCCAAATTATCCAAATTGTTAGCCAATTAACATGGAAGAGAGCAGTACCAAAACAGCTTGGTGCTGGCTAATGCACATTATGATTCTGGGGAATATATGTGCAAACCAGCCTGAGCCTGGGAACGGAGCCACGTCCCCACAGCACACACCCCACACCAGGCAATCTTGTGCACACGAGGCACGGGATGAGTTACAGCTCCCAGATCCCACAGCAAACCCATGCTGATGCAGCCCAGCACATGGACCACTGCGCTGCTTCTCCGGTTTTTGATGATATTTTTCATTGCCACAAGCATTTGTGCACCCAGTGATCTGCCCCTGAGAATAACTGCGCAGGCAGGACACAGTTGTGGATCTCTGGATATGTCCAGGCAGGGCTTTGAGCAACCCGGGGTAGTGGAAGGCGGCCGTGCCCATGGCAGAGGGGTTGGAACTAGGTGATCTTTAAGGTCTCTTCCAACACAAACCATTCTGGGATTCTATTTTCACGTTCAAGATCCTCAGTTCAGCCCAGGTGACAGTGCAAAACTCAGGTTCCAGGATGCTTCTGCAGAGCAGAATTAGCTCCAAGTATTATGTATTATGCACCACCACTCTTAGGAGAGACTTGAAACCTGATGTCTTGTTTTAGTCTTTTATCTCTGTCACATCAAATCCTTTATGAAAGAAATTTGCTGCCAAATAATCTGACATTTCTGCCTTTTGCACAGTCTTGACATCTCCTCAAATCATTCCATCCCACAAGCCTGGACTAAACAGGACATCAAGAGGTGAGGATGCAAAGTATCAATTAAAAATTAGCAATAAAAAGCTAATGCCAGGTCTGAACACACAATAAAGCAGACGCTTCCGGGGCTGAACTGTGTGCTTAATATACACATTTTAACTCTGGAAAAGGAGTGCAAAGGCAGTGGCACCATATGGCATGTGCTGGGTGCCACCCAAGTGCCCAGCACTCAAATCACCCCCATACCTGCATATCCGGGAGGAGTAAAACCCAAAAACCCACCTGAACAGATGCCCCTCAGACACTGCACTGTCAGTGTGAGGATCTTGGCTGACTTCCTTTTACTGACACAATAAAGGCCATGAAAAAATTGCTCTTTATTTTCCCATTCACAAGGGGAAAAAAAAAAAGAGAATAACAGCATTTCTCATAGTCCATGGGAATATTATGAACATGCAGTACTATGGAAACTGCTCTTAAACACCAGGGTGCTGAGGATCCCCTAAATACTTTCAAGGCAAGACTCAGGTGCTCCAAATTTTACCTCTGTCCCTAGTTACGAAAGTAAAACCTGGTTAATAAGAGATCAAAAAATGGAAGCAGAGTTTAGGGACTGAAAGGATCAGAATTTCCCTATAGCAGGAATTAGCTCCATTTCCAAGAACTGGGAAGTTCCTGGAAGTTTATCTGAAAATCTGCTTTTGAAGGTGCTTTGTGGTTTTTTAAACCTGGGAGCAAATCTGAAGTGCTGTCTGCTATGGACTGCCAGATTTGTATGAGAATGTGGGGCTGGATGGAGCCCTTCCCAAGAGGGGGTGGAGGAGCAAGACCACAGCTGGGGTTATTTCCACCACAGAGCAGTGTAAACCAGGAGCATCAACAGGAGCAGGGGTGGATGAAATGACATGAAATGGGATCACACAGAGCAGCAGTTATTTGGAATTCCTATCCACTGTCTCCTGGCAGAGGCTGAGTTACCACAAAGCAGATGGCTTGAGGGACGTCACATCACTCTTCTTGTGCCAGGGGACTTCCACAGTTCTGGTGGGGACAGCCCACAGCCACACACAACCCCTGAGCAAACTCATCGAGGAGGAGTTGGCAGGGGACACAGTCTAAGAGTCACCTCCAACCTCCTGGGTTGGTTCTGCTATCCAGAAATCCTGTCCTGTTCACACTTCTCCCACCGCAAGGCTGAACTCCATCAACCACGACCGTTAGTCACACCTAAAGTTTCCTTCTGGGAAATGACTGAGCTTGTTTCTGGCTGTCTGACCTGAAGTGACCCCCACCTCCTGCCCCATCCGCAAACAGAATGGTACCCAAAGCGGTACGGGGACAAAACCTCTCAAACCCAGACTCACCCTGGTGTAGAACACTGCCCTGGCTGGACAAAGCCAGCTGAAGGATAGGGAATGCAGAATTTGGCTTTTAGCACCAAGCAGGCCAGAAGAGAAGGACAGGAGAAGGGCAAAAGTCTTTCAGTACCAAAGACATGTGCTGTTTGCTTCTTCTCTGCCTTTGCTGAGCATACAACATCTTCCCACCCCATCAGGAATACCCCCCTCAGCTCAGCGATGCAGTTCACACCACAGCCTTGGCCTCTGATGTAATTCCAGTTTATTCGCTTACTTAGGTCACCACTAAACTTGACTCCGAGCCCACAGTCACCACAGGGGTTCCTTCATGAGGGCACGTCATTGCTCAACAGCACCAGGTCACTGGGACATTGTCCACTCATCAGCAAGAAGCTCCAGTGAGAAGCCTCTGGGACATTGTCCACTCATCAGCAAGAAGCTCCAGTGAGAAGCCTCACGCTCCCTCCCACAAAATCAACATCTCCAATTTTTCATTTCAACCAGGAGAACACACCACAACCCATTCTGATCTGAAGTCTTCATCCTCACCCACCAACACATATTAAATACACAGGCTGCCCTGGTTTACTTGCTTTGTATCCAGAATCAGCCAAAGTTGCTGAGGAATATTAATTTAGTTTTTTTCCAACATTTAAATGTAACTTTTCTGCACCCTCTGTGTAGTTGGCTGCGACCACAAGCAACTTCATGCTGCAAAAAAAAAAATAAAATCAACATTATGGTCTCACATGCTTGAAGGGAGTGGAAAGCATCCATCACTCCCTGCAAAGACTCCCCACATCCAGAGAAACAAAACCAAGGGGTGTGAGTCAGGTCCAGAGGGCTGCCTGGAATAAGCTGTTCCCTACCTCTTCTTTTCTCAGCCTGCTATAAATATGTATTACAGCTCGCTCAGCCAAAGAGTAACAAAGCAAGGAAAATTAAGACAAAGAGGATTACCCAAGTGTAATTTCCGCTTTTAAATTTTTTATACAAAGGCCTGATGTTAATTGAGTATTCCTGGTGACAAGAAGGCTGCGAGGAACTCAGCCCTGAAGTCTCAGCATTTAGAACGAAATCCCAGGGGATTTTACTGTGTTGCAAGCGCCTTTCCTTGGGACTTTTCCCCCAGAGCCCTCCAGGGCTTGGCACCTATCAGTGTTTTCCTACCAGGAGCCCATGGATAGCACAGGGCTCTGCTGCCGAGCCGGGCAATGGGAAAGCCATGGTCACTCATCCACTGCCCATAAAATACTTGGACAAATCCAGCCCCACGGTACAGGTGAAGCCCTGTGGGATGCGTGGGAATCTATGCATCTTTTAATAGACCAGCTGAAGTTTTCTGGCACCCATCTCCATCAGGTGAGGCAAACTTGAAAACGTGTTAATTCAGAATGGGCTCTGAGAATGAAGCCAGGCAACGCCAGGAAAGACGGGAAGTGACTTATCCTTCAAATATGAAGTATTGTTCAATCAGGAACACACTTGGGACACAACTGGTTCACCAAACCTCTTCAGGACACGCTCAGCCCCACAGATATCCCCACTCTGCAGAAGTTCCTGGCAAGCTCTTGGTATCCAAAGCGTAGGCAGCAACCTGCTGCAGCACAGCCCTCACTTCCTAGGAACCAGAGAGCCCTTGATTGAGATGATTCCCTGATTAAATCCATCAAACTCACCTCCTGCAGGCATTGGCATGATGGATGCCACATTTCTGACCAGGCTTTGAAAACACCAACTCATTCATTGAGGTGGGCAAGACAGCAGGGTTTATCTTACATGAAATAAAATCTCTCTGGCTTATAACTTTTTTTTAAATTATTTTTGGATATTATCAACCTCTCCAACCTGTCAAATTTTCTGCCTCCCTTTTCCTATGAGATTTTTCCTTCGAGCTCTGTCAGTGGCCAAGGAGCTGGATGCTGCTAGACATGTTAGAATCATAAAATCATTTATGAAATGAATGATTCAGGGTAATTATCTTTATGGAAAAGACCCTTAAGATCATCATTTCATCATCTCTGAAACACAGCGCACCACAATGTCTTATTGCAAGTTGTCTGTCTTTCCTTTCAATTTATGATGAAACACTTGATGTAATTTTTCCCAACTTCTTAAGGCACAAGACAACTAGACAGCTGGTCAGACAAAGCCTGCTAACAGCTTATCAGAGTTTTGGGACAAGTTAAAAATTGAAAATAAAGTAACTTTTAAAGGGACTGTCCCACCATGGGAAAGGATAAGTGGAGCAGCCTGTTGTCCTGGATCAGGAGGTGTGGAGCCGAGGTTGCTCAGTGCAGACAGCTCAAGTGCTCCCATATGGGGACAGCAAAGGCAGCAAAGGAAGACCAGAGGCAGCTCTCTGCTCTGAAGCAGGTTTTCCATACATCCTGTGGGAGTGTTGAATGCACTCTGTGGTCTCCAGTGTACTCTCACGCCACCCCCCAGGCACCATATTCCCATTTGTTTCTCACCTGCTCCACAAATGCAGGATTTACAGAAAAAGACATGGAAAAAGAACGTGGCAAAACAGCAAGGTTTGTTCAGCATCATGCAGAAAGAGAGTCAAGCTCTGGTAGAGAAACCATCACCAACTTAATAGGGACTGGCAGTCTTTCCTTCTTCCAGATGCTGGGCTGGAAAGCACCTCAGGGATGACTTATCTGACTGCCCACAGATCTCCTCAGAAATAAATAAATGCCAGTGTGAGTGATGGCTTCCAAACTCAGCTCAGAAAGTTTTACGATGGGCTCAGCCTCCCATGAAGCATCATCAGGGCAGCTCTTCATGGTAACCCGGCTGGGACGAAACAGCCAAAATGTTTACTGAAGAAATTCAAAAGTTTTCCAAAAACAAAATAAAGTAAGAGGGAAAACAAAGAAAGAATTTAATATGCTGCCCACAATTGCCTGGAAATCTTAGTGATTCAGTTACAGAAATTGCTCACAGGGAGGGGGAGATCCTGGGCTGAAAAGGCAGGAGGGAGCAGTGGTCACTTATCTTTCCAGAGAATAAGGAGCAATGGAGGGAAGCACTTAGATAAAAGCTCATGTTTAATGCTTTTATCAGTGTCATGTTGTTTCTTTGCTTGCTAGTCTGAACTCACAGGGGTGGAGGAGGTGCACAAACCTTAGAAGGAATACAAAAGTTTTTCTGCCTGATTTTTCACAAAATGAATAATTTTTAAAAAGGATAACCAGACACAAATTGCTATCCAGACCCTCCCAAAGCACCGTGTGCGGGTCCAGCCCGTGCGGGCAGTGTGGCTCCCGCAGTCCCGGCAGGAAGCACCTTGGCAGCCACCCCAGCCCCAGCCCCGGCACAGGAAGGGCAGAGCCATTTCTCACTGACAAAGAAAAACAAGTCCCAGCCCTCTGCTCCGGAACCAGGCAAGCAGAGGCCGCTCCACCTGCTCTGCTGGCACATTTCAGAACCAGCTATCACACCCTGACAGAGCCACCAAGTGCACATCATCCCCCTCCATCCACGAAACATTTTGGCTTGCCCCAAACTCCCCTTGGTGGAAGCCACAACATGGGGTGAACAAAATTGCACAGGTCATCCACAAATTTAGCAGGATTTGGATTTATTTGCAACCTTGGCTACAACCCAAAGCTGCACAGCTCAGCTATCACCCCAGGAGTCTCCATGCTAAATAACACCACAGCAGCTGAGAGTGGATCTTCCCCCACCACCAGTTTTTTCAACCAGCTTTCTGTCTCTGATGCTCATAGTGCCATTCCAGCTATGGAATGTGGGTGAGTGCCTCGGGAAAGGGGGACAGGGGATCAATCAGCTCAGTGAGGTTACTTACCACTAAATACAGCATGGTGTACAGGGAGAAGGACGCGTGCCCGGAGAAGAAGGATTTCCTGCAAAACAAAGCAGGTGCTAAGAACCAGTCAGCAAAACCTTCAATATGACAATTTTACATACAATGTGGTGACTCGCCTGCAGCTCCTGAGGGTGCCAAAGCAGAGGGACCCACAGCCCCCAATCCTTTGGGTTATAAAACCCATTATCCGCCCTCCTTGCTCATGAGGCAGAAAGCAAATGGATGGACAGGATGCTCGCATTGTTCGCCCCTTCCTGGTCTACTCGTGGGACAGCAGTTATTTCCAGGATAACCCAATAACTCATCATCTCGCCTCAAATAACCAGGAAACCGTAAAGAAATAAGAAGTGAGCGAATCCTCCGGTTGCTTAATTGCAGCATGTGAAATGTGCCCCTGGAAAAGTCAAACCTGAGCATCTGATGCATTTGAGAGAGAGCTCAAAGGGAGCCCTGTCTGTGTGGTGGAGCTTTTCTGGAGGAGAAGCTCTCTGCTCCAACACATGGGACAGCTCGGGCTGCTCACCATGAGCTCAGCTCATAGGGTGAATTCCCACACTGAGCAACAGCTCTGGGAAACAATAGTGTAGGAGTAAAGAGAAAGGAAAAGAAATTTTATTCAGACAAGTGCCACACTTCCCAAGGGAAACTGCCAGTCACTGGAAAATGGATTTGCAGCCTTCGCAAGAAGAGCAGCATTTTATAGAATCACAGGGTGGTTTGGGCTGGAAGAGACCTTAAAAATCATCCAGTTCCACCCCCCCTGCCATGGGCAGGGACACCTTCCACTAGACCAAGTTGCTCAGAGCCCCCTCCAACCTGTACCTGGACACTTCCAGGGACAGGGCCCCTACAGCTTCCCTGGGCAACCTTTGTCAGGGTCTCACCACCCACACAGGGAAGAATTTCTTCCTAATCCCAAATCTAAACATTCACTCTCTCAGTTTCAGATTTGAATCACTTATTTCTGACAGAGAAATCCCTTTTAAGGGCAGCAACCCGTCGCTTTGGTGCCACTGGCTCTCACCTGGCTTCCTGGACCCTGGTGTCGTTTCCCCTGCAGGTGTAGTTCTGGATGTAAACTCCCTTGGCGCAGTTGATGACGGAGAAATCCACGTCACAAACTGCCAGGAAATGTGGCCGCAAGCGCCCGACGGACACTTTGGCAATGTCTGTGAAGGACTGGCTGATGGCGCAGCCGAAAGCGAAGCAGCCCACTTGCTTGTAGAGCGCTGCCACGTAGGGGTTCTGGATAAAGGAGCGGGATTTCTCCTTCAGGTAGTGGATGCGGTAGAGCTCTCCCGTTATAATCTGGGGGGGAAACACACAGAGAGGTTAGAGAGGAGAAAAAATGCCATGCAAATCCAGGGATGGGTGTAAATGCAGGGCTGAGACAGCTCTTTGTGCCCTGAGCATCTCAAACCAGGAATCTGCTCCCTCAGGGAGGAAGGAGAACCCACAGTGTCTCTCCATTCTCCTCTTATTCCCTTTCAAGAAGAAATTGCAATGCTCAGAATGTTGTTAGTGGAAAAAAACCGACAAACAAAAATAAAAAAAAATAAAAAGGTAGATTTTGGGTTAACATGTCAGCATGTGTTTAAAAAGTGAAATAGTATCCCAGCATAGTGGTGGGGTAAACATTAACATCAACCAGACAAAGAATCGGCATATTTTGGGAAGGAGGGGCCAGATCCACCCTCTTATCAACCTGATTTTGGAGGAAAATAAATGAACAACCTGTTTATCTTCCTCCCTTAAAATCACGAACACAACAAGCGAAGAACCAGAAAGACCCAAACTTATCATAGCCTGGCCCAAAACTTGCAACCACCAGATCCAATTCAAACCTCTCAAAGCCTCCCCAACTGTCAGCTATTTTGGGGCATTTCAAGAGATCTTGACACTGCATGGCAGCAAATTATGTTTTTCTTATGTCAGGGGTGCTGAGGTTTGACAACAGCACCATAAATTACTGTCAGGGAGCAGAGGACCCAACTTTTCACATTCATGACTCTTAAAAAGGCAGGTTAATGAAAATCAGGCTGTGAAATGTAGTCCAAATGTCTCACCTCTCCCAAAGAGGCAAGGGCTTAAATTGTTCTCCGTCACGCTACACACCTAAGTTTTAAGCTCCAGATTTACAGCTTTAGGATTTTATTCATTACTTTAAATGTTTTTATACCTGAGTAATAAATTGAGGCAGAGGTTTTTCTTTTGGATGCCCCCTTGTCCCTGCCTCTCTCTCTCTAGTCATGGGGACTATGATATGTAAAATTAACTGTCAGGAAAAATGCCTTCATGTTAATCCCTCTCTGGAACAACCAGCAATATTCCTCCTGGTGTGGCAGCCTGCCAGCTGTAAGCAGGAGACGAGGCTCCCCTGCCTACCTTTTTTAAAAGCTTGGCACAGCCCTTGGAAACTAATAAACTGGAAAAGTATGGCAATTAGACTAAGAGGAGATGAAGCTGTATCATTGTTTGAACTCACTCGTACCAGGGCTTGAAAAAACAAAGGTTGACCTAAGGCAGCTGAAATTGCAGCTAAGCAAGCTTTATCAAAGAAAGATACAACTGGAATAATAAAAAATAAAGGCCAAGCTAGAGTGTGCTCTGCTACCATACACAGGAATGCTTTGGGTGGCTGCACCATCATTTTGGAGTTTACATGTCACAGCTACGATTTACTCTTGGGAATCTGTCTGTTGTTTAGGGAGCTGCAGCTAACCAGCTACAGCATCATTTTAATCCTCACAATCTCCAAAGACAATGGTTTATCTCCGTTTTGGACCATTTTCCAGTACAAGCTGGCAGTCAGAAAACTCACTGGCATGAGGACTGCAGAGTCAGGTTGTCCTGGATGGACACAGAGGCTCCTGCAGGAGTTCAAAGCATCACTTGCACTGCCAAAAGCCTAAATTCACAAGAAGGGATGCTAAGAGGCTCAAAACTCACAGCTTTCACAGAGGGAAGATGAGACAAATTCTCTGATACTGACAGATGTGACACTACTCCAAACTCACAGACATGTAAACTTGAGGCTCTTGGCCTTGGAAAGGCACGTGACCATTTTAAACAGGGACCAACAAAAGTCTGGGGATTAATATTTTTCTTTCACTGTTGGTGGTCTGGGTAATTGCACACGTGTAGCAGATTGTAAATTGAAGCCTTCATTCCCTCACTAACATGCTGCTGGGTACCCATGAACCCTCCCTGCTTAGTGAAAGCCATGGCTCAACCTTAACGAGAAGCTAAAAACTGGGAAACCTGTTTTTTTGGCAGTAATGTCCCAGATAAAACAGGACAGTGAAAAACTAATGCAGCACAGATGTGCATGGACTGGAAGGACATCCTGAAAAGAAAACAAGTTTTAAAGATATTAAGCCCTTCTCATGCCTCACATTTCTGGCAAGCCATCCACATGGGACATATGCCATTCCCAGGTGATGGGCACAGCTCCTGGGGACTGTCTCACACATTTAAGGAAGATGGTCACTACAGAGAAGCCAATATCAAACTTTTCTGTCTGTGAATGCTTTTTGCAGACTTTTGGTTGTCGTGCCCATTTTATTGTTATTATAAGGTATCACCAGCAATTCAATGAGCCTGTAATTACTTTTAGAGTTTTTCTAGTCACTTATGTCTCTGGTGTAACGTCCTCCGTGCTAATCACGTTGAAGCATATCACCTTCAACTGTAAACCAACCAAATAATCCAGCTGTGTAACTTGGATCACCTAAGAAATTAATTTGCTTAGGAATTTTTCATAGGCTTTCAGATGTGGGGACACAGGGGACCACAGTGGCAGTACCCATTCGAGGCTCAGGAAGAGGAGTGTGTCACCTTTCCCTGGTCATCCAAGGGACCACCAGCATCAAATTTACCATCTTACAGCATGAAGAGCAGACAGCAGAGATGTGAGAGTGCACAGCCCAGGGGCCCAAATGTCTCCAGTGTCATCTGCATGGAAATTTGCCTGAAGTCAGTAAATATACAGATATTAAAACCAAATGTATAACCCCTCACATCCTCATCGAAGCCAAGGACTTGTCTCTACCATTTACTTAACAAGCTCTCTGAGTGTCCTCAAGCCACTTAAAACATGACCTGAACCTTTAACCCCGGGCTGTGCTGCCTGTGACGCCACGTGAAATTTTGGCTGCTCCATCCCAAACACCCACTCCCTGGAAGTCGTCACAACCACTGTCCTGCCTTCCGCAGGCAAATGATGTGAGCGAAGGGAGCGGAGTCAGTGCTTTGTGGATTTGGAAGGAATTCCTATTATGCTACAGTAATTCTGGTATCTGGGTTACATCTGAAAAAAGAGGTCAGGCTGACTTTAATTTTCCATGCAGGCTGCCATAGCAAAGAAATCTGTTCCTTCAATTCCTCGTTAGCCATTTGTGTCACTCAGCAGCAAATAACTGAGCATTTGAATTTACCTTATTAAGTTACATTTGTTGTGGGCACAGTGAAACCAGGGCAGAAACATCTAATTCTTTGGGGATTTTCTTTCCCTTTTAATTGACCTGCTATTTCATGGTAGAAAGTTGATGGATCACATAGGCAGCTGATTATGTTTCCAGTTTCTGTTCCAACTCCTGCATTTGCCACTGCCTCATTACGGATCAGAAGCACACTCCACATGGAGCTGGAGTGCTGATAGCTCAGGCAGTAATGCGAAAATGAGAGGCTTTTTCATTTTGCTTTTATGGCTTTTCCACACTTGGGGGTCATTCACCTGCAGGGTAAAATTCTGCTGTGTTTATAGAATTGGGGTCTGGCACTTTTTGGTGCTTTGAGAAGGAAGGGGGCATAGGAACAGGGCTGTTTTGGGGACCTAGTTTGCTAAGTGAGTGTTAGGAAAAGATGGAGAGATGAGGAAGTGATGAAGACATTCATATCACTAAGGAGCAAGGCTGAGGATGCGGTATTACCAAGGCAGGCACTGTGCCATCCTAAAATATCTATTGCCTGTGACATTGCTCCTATGAGGAAAGATGAAAGCTACGAGGAGAACAAGTGCTCCTGACTTTGCCATTGCCATCCCTCCCAGCTGAAGGACAAAGAGGAAGGCAGCGTCTCTGGGAAAGCACCTGAGCTCTTGTGGCAGCAGGTGAGAAGGAAAATGTAGGTACTTTTCACAGGGGAATTTCATCTTAGCTTGAAGTGTTTAAACAACAAGCAGGAGACAGCTCTTGTCTTCTGCCCCAACACTGGGTACATGCTGGCATGAGGAGGCTCAACTCAGAGAGCTGAGTTCAGCATTTTGGCTGACACAGAAAGCTCTCACCGTGCAATCAGTTCCTAGCAGAGCTCTAGGAAAACTGGCAGGAAAAGGAAAATGAAGAGGCACTGGGAAGGTGGTGCATTAATTACTTTTTACAGGGAATATGCTCCCCATGGAAGGTTTTAATTGTCTTTTAAAAATGATTGTAATATGCAATCTCTTAAAAACCCAATACTAACTTGTTAAACTTTTCCAAGCACTGGTTAGCTGAAAAAGACGTATCCTTTCTTTGCTTTTTAAACCTTATAAAATAGGCAAATACCAAGAGTTATTTGACTAGGGATAAAACCATGCCAAGTCCTTGCTGACACTCAAGTGTTTTTTGCCTGTACTCTGAACTCCTACTGGAGGGTGAAAAAGCTCTTGTGAAGCTCACAGACTTGCCCAAACAGCTTTGGGCCTGTTTACGGCCTTCAAGACTAATCTCATTCCTTTCATTACATGCTTTCATTTGCAAATGCTTGTTACTCCATGCAGAGGAGATGCAAACCTCGGTCGATAGCGTAAACACACTGGCAAGCCCATGTTAAACTCCCCTGCTGACGGGATGTTGGTGCTAAAAGAGGTGACAAAAAAACTTCGAGGGAGAGAAGAGAAGGGTTCAGAGGTGGTACTTACAGCGAGGATGGCAATGAGGATGCCTGCAGCACACAGCACTGCATCGTTGATAGTCTCCACATTCTTCTCTGGGTACCTGATGCTCTCGTCGTCGCAGTAGAAGCCCCTCTGGTAGGGCTGGATTGTGCTCGTTTCGATGATGAGGAAGGGCAACCCAGCTACAAAGAAGGGGAGAAACAACCAAGCCCATCAGCAATGCAGGCAAACACAAGCAGCTCACAAAAAACCCACCCAAAAATCAACTCAATTAGAAAATCCCTTGCAAACCACACAGCACCGTTCCTGATGCTTTTCTTTCCATATTGCTAT
The DNA here is from genome assembly GCA_035583155.1 of Acropternis orthonyx. NCBI lineage: Eukaryota > Metazoa > Chordata > Aves > Passeriformes > Rhinocryptidae > Acropternis > Acropternis orthonyx. Next base: position 4,318,521 of record JAWWEU010000005.1, on the reverse strand, counting down.
CTTTCCAAAGGGAATAGCGTTGGGATTTGTTTTTCCAAGCTGGTCTTGCAGGGAAAAAGCATCTCCTCTGTTATGGTTATCAGATGTCTGCACAGCCTGGTTTCAGTTAAGCCTTGTGCGTTGCAAATATTAACTTACAGGAACAGACCACTGAAGCAATCCCTCTGCAAAAGGCCAGGAAAACTAATCTGGCACTTTTCTCCGGGGAGGGCCCAATGCTTTGCTGAGTGCCCCATGGCTGGGCAGCCCCGAGCTGTGCAAACAAACACTGGAGGATTGAGTATCTGCATGGCTTCTACCTGGTCAACCCAGCTACACTCCATCCTCATCGCTTTTATGCCTTTGAAGCCTTCCTTGGCTCGCTCCTCTCTGTATTTACAGAGTATATGCGTGTTTGTACCTACTAATGAAACAACTATACGCTTTGAGCAGCTGTGGGATACCCACCCTCAACCCATCCATGCAAGGACCAACCCATTCACAAGAGTCAATGAACTCCCATCAGAGCCTGTTCACCTTCAATCACAATAAAATCACATGAAATCTGTTTTTTAAATGCTATTTGTGAAGCCTCTGTGCAGGACTCCTGCATCTGCACAGCCTGGCTGGACCTTTGGATCAGGCAGGGAGCAGATCTGCTAAAAAGCATGGGTTAGGGCACACAGTATGGAGGGAACACCTGGAAATTGCTGCATGTCTGTAACTCCATGTTGTTCTAAGTTTTTGAGAGAAATACAGCCTTGCCTCAAAACTAGGAGAGCCCTGGGGGGTTTCCCAGCCATGGTGTCACCTTGGGCAGGGCACCTTCCTTCCCTTTGCCTCAGTTTCCCCATCCATCTTTTCTATTAAGCCCATCACTAAGAGGAGCGCTACATCCCCACCAAAACAAGCCCCAGATTCCCCGAAACCCACGTTCAGAGTAATCACAAACCACAAGGTACAGGAAACCCTCCTCCCACTTGCCGAGCGAAACACAGGTAAGGGGAAAAACAAATGCACAGTGGTTCGAGCTGTCCTTGGGCCAAGACAACAGGTCTCACACCCAGATCCTACAGAAAGCACTAGGGAATACTTGCTGACCACTAACTTGCTTAAGTATCTGTGGGTTTGTTTACACAGCTAGAAGTCACAGACATCAGAGAGTTTGTCCTCCTAAAATTAATAAAAAAACCAAATAAAAACTGATGTGCTGTTGGGTTTGACCCAAATTTGTCCACAGTACATTTGCAGTGAACACAATCTACTAGATGCGATTAGCAAGGGCACCATCCAGCTTGTTAAAAAGTGTAATCAAAATAATGTTCCACATGTTCTCCACGTGAACCACTTTCTGGATTTCACTTTGCGCAATCCATTTTGGCTCCTCTTCCTATACGCTAATAGGCTTGCCTAATCCAGGATTACTATGAAGTTTTGTTGGTCTTAAGAAACAGGCAAAAATCCATCACCTGTGAGCAGTGACAACACACACAAACATCAGCCTTTCCAGGTAGCCAAGAGTGGTCAAGGCCACTACTCGGGGCCCCTTTCAGATCCTCTCTGAAAGCTCTAGAAGTGGGTTGATTGCAACTTCTGGGCCCCGTGGTGCTTGGCAAGGCAGAACAGTTTCCACCACATGTGTGAACCAGCGAGGAACAGTTTCAGAACTGCCCGCCCAGCTCAGATTTGGTAAATAAAATCGGACATCTCGTGTGAATCCAGCTGATCTTCATTCTGCTATTTAACTGTTTTGATGCCCGGCCAGCTTGGCCCCAAAGCGCGCCTCTGATGCCAGCTATGCCATATTAATAGGCCACTTAAAAAATCCTTAAGTTTCCCAATGAAAAATGGCAGGAGAAGCGCTCATGTCGCTCGGCGTGATCCGATTTCACGTGCGCTCGGAGCGGCGGCGTAACAGTTGAACTCGGGGAGTAGACATGCCACGGTTACGTGGCTTATTGTTATTCCTCCAGTTCCTCTTGTTAATAGCTTTCACATGACAGGTCTGTAAAACACATGTTCCCACAGACAATAAAATACATCTGAAAGCTAAAACTGGCTTTAAAAAAAAAATTAAAAAAAAAAAAAAAGACAATAGTGTTCCTATATATTATGTGAACCCAGGAATAATAAAGATTTGTTTTGCCTTCATTCATTGAGCAGCATGGAGTAGTATTTCTGAGATTCAATTATGTGTACACTTGCCACAGCTATAATAAGAGCGTAAGTGACCTATATGGGACACATTTTCATAAAGCATATAGGCATAGTTTAGAAAATCCAATGGGTTTGTTTTCTCTCCTACAAACTTGTGGTTTAGTGGGATATTGGCAATCAAGTCTTGATATTTTTCCAGCAAAACAGTAACCTCAGATTCCCTTTTTTTTTTTCCCCCCTTCTCTTTTTTTTAACATGAGAAACATAAACACACTCTCCATAGCTAAACCGGTATTACTCCGAAGACATAACATGCCTTTGATTTTGAGGGCTGGGTGAGAGGCTGCTCTTTCACCCAAGCAAGAGAAGACCCCAGCCCATGGCAAACAGAAAATCATGCTCAAGATGACTCTTCTTCCACAAGGTTATTTCTTGGAGGACGGGTTGGTTAAGGGACTAGGTCACCACCCACGTATTTTTTTGGCAAGGGGGTTCCAGCGCAGAGAAACTTGTAGCAGTGCCAAAAGGCAGCCAGAGTATGGGTTTGCAGAAAAAACACTACAGAGGGAAGTCTGGAAGAAGAGAGAAAATTAAATGCAGAGAGAGATGCCTTTGGGATCCCTCAGCAAAACACCACAGAGACATTATTCACACTAGGAGATCTGCCGGAGGCAAAGGTATCCACAAGTGGGGCTACAGCCCACACACCTTGGAAATGGAAGGCAAGAAGTGTAGGGTTGTACTGTAAGGAGGAAACATCTGTCCCCATCACCTCTTCTGCCCCAGTCTGCCTCTCTCATTCAGCACTTAAAGGAAATAGGAAATTCAGACTGTGCATCCCTGGCTGCAGTGATTTGGATCTACAGTTTCAACAGCCAAACCCCATAAAGGTGCTGAGTCTTCAATCTCCACCACTTCCCATCCCTACACACAACACGAAACTACTGAGAACATAAGAACTGCATTTCAGAAAACGGTAAGAAATGGTGATTTGCACTGAAATGAACAATAGAAGTACAGGGCAGGAAAAAAAATTACACTGATTTTGGGGATAGTCACTCTTCTCCAGAAATGGTCCTATCTGGTCATTCTGTCTGTGGCTATGACTCACCTATTTGCATAGACCAACTGCAAAGTCTTTAGGAATAATGTAGAGGGGCCTCACATCCTCCTTGATACTGGTATCTCCATGCTGAGAAATGGCACAGCAGCATCCACTGGCACATCCATACAGGTCTGTGCAACCAGGGAAAGGCTGCTGTCCCCATCTCGCAGACACGGGACTCTAAAGCACAAAACAAAGAGATTTGCTTATTCCAAGACAAAAAAGGTAAATGAAGCTGAAATTACCTTCTGAACTGTAACGCCCTTCAAAAGGTGAAGGAAAGTTTTTTTCCTTACACAAAGGGGAATCTTTTCCTTCAATAAAAGAACAAGGAAATCCCAACCACAAGCTTTTATCCAACTATGCTGTAGGAGATCAAACACAGCTCCAAACCATGAGCATAACAGAAATCTCCTGGGGATGGATCCTGCCCCATCCAGACAGGCTCAGCCCTGCTCCAAGTGTCATGGAGCAGGTGTGGACACCCAAGAATTGTGTGAGGCACCGCAGGATGCTGTGGGGCTGGACATTGAAAAATTATGTTGCTTTTGTTGGGAGGAAGTCCAAGTGACTTGGTGACCTCTAACTGCTGGTGTCCTACACTAAGGTATTTCAGAGCAGGGTTTAAATTTATTTGTCTTTCCATTTAATAAAGCAAATCAAGTTAGCAATACTTTTTTCTTGCTTCTAGGTTTCAATTCTCTGGTCAGCACCTTTGTTGAGTGGCAATTAATAGGCAATAATCCTGGGCAGGCTGGCAGCCTGAAAGCTAAAACCCCACCACCAAGCCTAAACAAAACCCCCGTGTACTCTCTGACCAGCCTGAAATGTGCATAAAATCAAAGGCAGGAGAAAAAAAGGGCTCTGTGTTGGGCACTGCACTTTGAATCCCAGAGTCTGTGAAAAGTTAACGCTTGTGCAGATTTAATGGGAAAAAAAAATTTAAAAAGGGGATAAGCTTTCATTGGCCACTCATCAAAAAGTGGAGGGAACGGAAGGCAAGAGGCATTGCTGCAGTGACCCACCCAAGCTGCTCTCATCTTCCCAGCCCTGCCTTCACCTTTGCACCAAATTAAACACCCTCACTACCTTTTTCTTTCTAAATGTTTGGTTTTGATGGATGTTGGGGTTTTTTTCTCCATTAAATCTTTCTCCTTTCAACCCTGCAGTCAGTGGGATGGTGCCGGCTATCTCAACAAAGCAATGGCCATTTCTGACAAGCATTCCCTGATGTGTTTGCCTGCCAGTGTCCAGGTCCTGGGTGTTCTTAAGGTATTGGTAGATTAGACATCCAGCTTAATAAGTGTAAAAGACCATTAAATAATTTGGCAGGGCTGAGTGGGGGTATCTAATTCCTCATTCAAATCACACTCTGTAAATATTTGGGAACCTACAAGAGACAGGCTTTCTATTTGAAGTACTTAGTGGCTGATACTGGGTACATGTAAACCTTATTTGGTTTACAATATTTGTACATATTTAAAAATGCATAAGAACTAGATTAGCCTATGGTAGGCTTTTATTGGGGCTTTAAAAGTTGGTTTCCCCAACTTTTAAAGAAGGATTGCAGCACTGCAAGACCAGCCTTGGCAACTGCTGCAGGAGTGAACAGCTCTTGGAGCTAATTTACATTGTATGTATGTGTATATATATACACACACACACACACACAAATAAAATTTAACAACCCAAAGAATAGAAGTATTTCCATATTTCCACCATATCAGGCATATGCTGTCAATCAAGACAGAGCCCATTTCTGCACCAGCCCTGGGAGTATCTGAAGGAAGCTTTGTCAATTGAAAAATAACTTCAAGGAACCAGATCCACAGCCCTGTGCAGCCAAAATAAGATCCTACTGCAGACTGGATTGAGTCATTGTGTTGGGATTTTTAAAGGTCTTGAAAGCATCAATGATGCATCTCAATGTTTTTTAACTGAATCTGAATACTTGAGACCCATATATTCACTAGGGTAACTAGGACACAACTAGGCTAACCATCAGCTCTGCCATTTTATTACCTCTACAGTTTAAATTGTTCTTCACCTTGGTTCCAGCAGTCCAGAAGATTGCTCTGTGCATCTGCCTCTATTTTGGAAACAAATCTAATATCTTTGTTTGCAAAACAGATTCCCATTCAACTCTATTACAGTTCCACTACTCTCAGCTACACAGACACATGAGGATAGAAAATTCTCCACACAAACAAACTCTAGACTTTACAGTAAAACAGGTACCTGCTTTAGAGTAGTAAAGAACCTATAAACAAGGATTGGTATATATTACATTATTCTGATTTGACCTGTTTTAGGACACAAAGAGTTGATTTCCACAAAAAAAAAAAAAAAAAAAAAAAGGCAACAAGTTCTTAGTTCAGTTCCTTCTTGCTGTAGATTCTTTCATGTAACTCACATGAACGTTTGCCCCTATCTGTGTCAATCTGTCTAGTGTTCTTCCTATCAAGAGTGTGACGTTTCCATCTACTTTATTATTATTAGTTACATTTCAGCCAAATCATTGGAATTTCAATGTAAACCTCACCATTTTTTAGGTCCACCAGATGCTACAGAGTCCAGAAGACTTTCTAGTGGGCAGACACAGATTCATGTCGACCTAGATGATGATATTTTCTGGGTTCTTACTTTTTGGGAGTTTCTTGTTTGCTTCTTTTTAATAAGAACTGGTCAGTCAGGAGTGCTGGGCAAAGCACCTTCTCATGCCTGCTAGTGCACTAGCAAACAGGAAGAAAGCCAAGAATATTTATTTTCTATATGGGCAATCCTATAACACCGAGGACCCCAAACTGCAGAGATATTTGAGAATTCCCTCTAAAAGGAACCAAACGCGGTGTCATAAATGACAGGTGTCTCTACCTGCTCCCCAAACCCAACCTCCAGAGACATATCCATCCCTGGAAGTGTTCAAGGCCAGGTGGGATGGGACTTTGAGCAACCTGATCTACTGGCAGGTATCCCTGCCCACAGCAGGGAGATTGCAACGAGACAAACTTTAAGGTCCCTTGCAACCCAAACCATTCTAGGATTGCATGATAGCCATCCTTTGCGATTAAGACACTCTTGTGCAACCTGGAGCATGTTTATTGAACCAACCATCCTGGGAGCATATTATTGTAAAAAGCTTCATAGTCACAGATACTTTAAACTAAATGTCAAATTATTCTCATGCACTGTAAATTCCTCTGGATTTGAAACCTTGGTAGAAACACTTCCTCATGTGGCTGGAGAACATGTGCCAGCCCCATGATCCAAGAGCTCCAGATGAACAGGAATGCTGCTGTGGGTTTTGCTGGGAGAAATAATGCTTTTAGTGAGTACCTGTTACCTATTTTCAGAGGTAAAGACCACATACAATGGAAAAGAGAGAAGAAGAGTGTTAAGCTGTTCCTCATGGGAGTTTGGCTTGAACTGATGTATTAAAAGAGCTTTATATTAAAGTTCACATATATATTTAATACCAAAAAATACATTAATAAGACTGAAAGGTCTTACCCAAGCCACAATACATAGATGCAAATAAAAGTCTGCTTTTGTGGGGTAAAAGAGATTTAAACCAGACTGGCCAACCAGCAAATTTGGAGAGGCTGAACATAAAAGACATTCCCAGCAGGAATCCAGAGCCAGCTCCACCAAACATGATGGAAACAAACCCATCATTTCACATTGTCTACAACAAGGAATAAAATGCAATAAACCATGAAGACCCCAGTGTGTCAGCATCTTTTGAGGTACCGCTGTACATCCATGTGCGTTGGATGTTTCACAGTTATAAGAAGTCTGACCTAGGATGACCCAGCCTGAATAGAGGGGGGAAAAATTAAAAAAAAAAAAAAAAAGTGCCTGTGAACTCTGCAATACTGAAGGCAAACAGATCGTGTGAAAAATACACTGCAGCGACTATTATGTTTTCAATTACAAACGAAGCGAACAGGGTTTACTCTGCCAGTCAGTGGGGTTTGGAACAAACCTCACCATCACTCCTCTGGGCTCAGCCTTCGAGGAAGGGCTCAGACCACTGCCCAGCCCCAGCAAAACTCAACACCCTGTTTCTTTGGGGGAAATCTAAGAGCTTTCTGCCAAACAGGTGTAAGGATGAGCAGAACGACTGCTCCCTTCATCCACTGGCACACATTCGCTATACAAACCCTAATATTTCCCCATGTAATAACAACTCTGTTTTCTCCTCATATAAATCCATAGAATGATAAAAAGGCTTGGTTTGGAAGGAACCTTAAAGATCACCCAGATGCAACCCTCCGCCATGGGCAGGGATGTGACCCACTAGATCTGTTTGCTCAGGGTCCTATCCAACCACCCCATGAACATCTATGCAAGAGGAAAGTTTTGTGAGCTGTAGGTGTTGTTTTAATATATAAAATACCAAGCAAAGAAACCTTATCTCAGCTTACTGCCCCCAAACACCCCCACGTACAAACCCTGGCTCCTTTTCTTTGCACAGCCACCCTGAACCTTAAGAAGCAGCCAATGCCATGCAGTCGACAAAATTCTCTTGATTATTTAAAAATCAATAAAGGCACAAAGCATTTGAAGTAAAAACAAAGCCAGTTAACCTGGTCACCATCAGGTCTCTTATATAAAAATTCGTCTGCTGAACTTCTCAAGCTTCCTCTCCTCCTTCCTGAGCATCCCAGCCAGGCACTGCCACTGTAATCAAGCACGTTTTTGGGAGTAGCTGCCCCTGTGCAGGAGGCAGCAGAGCTCCTGGCCACAGCACTGATGCCTGCCACCAGTAGCTTTTTGACCCAGTTCTGTCAATGTACCTATTGTAAATGCAAAATCCCTCTTCAGATTTGAAGCAGCAGCCACCTGCACAAATAAGGCCGGGTTATAACTCTGTAACCCAATACAAGCACTGGAAGCTTAAAAGGTTTGTACTCCAAAAAGCACTGCTGACCTCTTCCTTAAAAGTTCACTAATCACTTTTAATTCATAATTTATTTCCTCTTAATATACTTGCTTTATGTAATACTCCCCTTTCCCTCCCCTCCCTCTGCTCCTTTCTTTATTCTGGAAGTTCCCCAGGAGAAAATGGTATTACACAACTCCCTTGATTAACTGGAAATGAAACTTTTCCCCCTCGGTAGTCGCGATTTGGTGGAGTTTCCAGGATATAGTGCACGGCCCGCAGTGCTGAAAGGCAAAGGGACCTGAGCGTGGGTGGAAGTGATCCAAAGGCCCTTAAAGTGATGGGGGGGTTGATCTTGGTGGTCCCTAGAGCAGAGCTCAGTAAGGCTTTGCCAATTCACCAATGGGTTAAAAAAGCATAATGTTATCACTATTCTGGCTCCTCCGTATTTTGATTGCAGTTACTACACAGAGTGACATCCTAACATAGAACAATACATGATATAACTGGTAGCCAGGTAACATTAAAAAAAAAAAAAGTAAAAATCATGCTCCTTATTAAAATAGCTTTGTATTACAAGGAAGGGAAAATTTGCAGGGGAAGGTAGAGGTTGCTGCCTTGGCCATGCTGCCCACAGAAGTTTGAGATTCTTCGGTGGAAAACAGCTGGGAATTGGATACTTCAGAGACAAGACATCACCTGCAGTGATGGAGGTGTCTGCACCGTGCTGCGCACAAGAAATTAGTTATGCTGACCCCATCTGCCCCTGGATGACACACTATGAATTATTCATGTCCCTGAAAGCCAAACAGATTTTTTGGGGACAGCATGGTTCCATGGTGCACGCCTTCTTGGGAGTTCTGGGTGATTTTATCCAGCTAAGAAACTGAAAAATCTGCAAATCCAGGTGAGGCAGCAGTGTAATTTCACCACCCTGTGCTGCAAGCACGGGACCAGCCGTGGTGGGCACATCCACCTTGTCACACACAGTGTCACCCCAGCCCCTTTCCCATGCACAGCCCAAACTTCCCCACGATGGCTGCGTTTTACAGGCAGGTGGCATTTCATAGCCCCGTTTCCTTAAGGGACAGCATAAATTGGGCCACATCTGAATGGCACAGGCAATGGCCAAGCCTCTATTCACACTGACTCAAGGGACACAACATGTACCGTGCCTTTTAAAACCAAAAATGGATAACTCCCAATTTCCCTTTCCAGCCTCCTGTAACAATGCTGTGCCCTGCTGTCAAGGAACGTGTGAATAAATTGAGGAAAAAAGGTTAAAGAAGCCCAAGGGAATAGCAGTCTCTTACTCTTTATTGCAGTTAATTTTGACAAAGGCTCTTCTGTTTCCTCCCCCCACTTCTTTTTTTTTTTTTTTTTTTTTGGTTTTGGAAGAGCTTCGTGCCAAGCTGCATTATTCCTCTTCACCATGGTACTGCCACGAAAACCGCCTGGTATGTTTGCCTGAAAATCGCAGGTTTTCATGGAAATTGTTTTTATCTCAACAACTACTCCTTTTGTCACCTCAGACGTGAAAAGAGGAGGAGAAGGGCTCAGGCTCAAATCCGATCCCAGCCACAAAGCATCCATTAAAAAGCACCACGACCTTCCAAATCCAGCATCATGAAAACCTGCCCTCCCACCGAGGCAGAAACCCTCCAAAAACCCTTTCACTACCTCCCTCAGAACACCAGTGCAACTGCACAGCCACGTGACACGCTGCACCCCACTTTGCACAGCCTCAGCTATAAACACTGAGGCTTGGGAGAAAAACTCCTCATATTGGTGGGATTGTTTTGAAGCATTTTTAAGTGGAAATAGTTTCTTTTATTGCAGCCCATCGTGGCAACCGGAGCCTGCTGGCTCTTGTCAGCGAGGCAGGAGCTCAGCAGCTCATCAGGGGTGTCCTCTATTTCCAGCCTATTTACTGCTCTGCTGAGAAAGGCGCCTATAGATGCTCCAGTTCTCAGATGGGAGTTTGGAGGGACTCGGTTATTCAACAAACCAACCCTTTCTAAACACTGTCAAAGGAGTGATTTGATGCCTTTCAGTGCTTACTATACAAAACACTGAAAGACCAGTGGACTTCAAAAGCCGCAGAAGCGGAGCTGGAGTTTGGCAGGAGTTCATTAGCTGCCTGTGTCCTTCTGTGTGTGGCTTGTAATTACATGCAGACCTGATGCCAAATCCTCATCTACTGATGGGGACCAATTAACATGCTGCTGGATGATTCACAGGTAGCTAATGTCAGGATTTATACAACCAGCATGCCAAATATCCCATGCTTTATTATTATTGTTTTTTTAACCTGGCCCTTCTTTGACTCTCTTCAAGTTATCATATAAAAAATGTGGGTTTGGCAGAGAAACTGGGATTGTCCAGCCTGTTCCCAGGCCTGGTGGGCCTGATCCTGCTGTCTCTGTGTACCACATCTACAGGGAAATGCACATCTCTTTGTGCATTGACCAAGGGCTTGCAAATTAAACCACTTGCTGTATTTTCCCTTTGTATAAAGCATAGTTTTCTGCTCCAAGGAGAAAATTCTAAAATTGAGGCATAATTTGTTCTCCATACTTGCCTTTCCTGCTGTTTGCACCCTCTTACTGGTACAGGTAGTAAGGCAATAACAGAAGGAACTTTAATAGCAGCTGGAGGAGCTGAGGAAACAGGTACCTAAAAATGATAATTCATTTTTTTGAGGGAAAACGTACACAAAACTTCATCTCCTGCAGGAAAACATAAAAGTTATTAGTTCCTCTGACTAAAGACAAAAAATAAATAAAAGAGCCTTTCTTCTCTTGAAATCTGCATCCCTTTGCCCCTCTTTCTGGAGATCTGCATCCCGTTGCAGCCAGCTGGCTCCCAATGCAGCCCTTGGCAATTAAAACTTTGGGAAGTCAAACACAACAGCATGGAAGTGAGCCTTTTGTTTTCCTGCTTTGTCATTCTTGTCTTGTGTTTCACCCCAAGAAGATTTCTCAGGCTACAGGGGAACCATGAGCCCAGTGGAGCATCTTGGCACTGACTTGGAACAGACCTCCAAGCACACTGGTTTCCAATGCTGATATTTTTCCCATGGAGAGGAGGAGATCCAGTCCTCATTTCCTTCTTCTGCTTGACTTTCTACTTTCCAAAAGTCAGGGTGAGTCCACTGAACTTCTTCTCCTCTCAGTCTGCAACACCCCAGTGCCCTCTTGTCCCTATAACCACCATGAAACAAATGGCACATGAGATGGGCATGATCTTGGATTTACTAGAAATTTGATGCTCCTGGGCAGAAACAAGACTGTAAACAGGGACAGCAGGAGAGGGTTTACAGAAATGATCACAGCCACAGGACAGCTATGCACTCAGCCACAGGGCTGGATGCATTATAGATACACTTACAGTACCCAGAGACCCTCATTAGCAGTAATTTGGTGGGGTTTGCTCTTCTTCCTTTACCTTTGTCGTGCAACTTCCCCCAACACACAATTTCTGTGTCAACCTTTCTGACAGAGACACCCGTGTCTCCCACTCTCCCCTCCAGACATCCCTATTTCCATGCATCTTCCTCTCTCCATAGGAGAAGCAATTTCTCTATCACACTTCTTGCTCCCACACAAATTTAAAAGGCCTTCAGCCCTGGGGGATAACAATTCCAGGAGGGCTGCAAGTACAACCCAACGCTCGCACCACTTTATCCTTCTAATAAACCTTTCACTGCATTTGACACGATACAGGTCTTGTCCAGCCATGAAAGCTTTCTTGCTTATCAGGAGAATTTTTAATCAACCCTAAGGGAAGACATGGCCTGACATTTTATTGCTTCCTTGCACTTTTCTTTTAGAGGTTTCGTTTTCTTCCAATTTGTACTCTTGCTAATCTCTTTAGCCAGGGATCGGTGGAAAGCCTCAAGTTTTCCATGCCCAGCAGCTTCCCTCAGATCATTTGGAGGCAGGGCAGGCAGAGGAGCATGGGGGGAGTGGGAAGGCTTATGGTGGGGTGGGAGAAGAAGGCACCAGGCACCAAACTATCCACTCACTGCAGGTTCTGGGACAGGGTTTTGTCCTGGCCACAGTCACAAAACAACAAACAACGTCTGTGGGGAAGGGTCATGAGAAGTTCAGCTTTCCTCTATTAAAACCATCTGGCGCCTATAAAAAAAAAAATCCAACTGGTTGGTTGGGATGGTTGGTAGCACCTCCTCCCTGCTCGGCTCTTCCTGGCACTTCTCGGGAATGCTGTGGCACCACCAGAGGTGTCACAGCAAGGGACAGGGCTGCCATGGGAACAGACACACTCCCTGCTTCGCATCTCTCCTGCTGTGAAGGCGCCCCAGAATCCACCTCATTTCACTTCTTATCTGAGCCAAACTCCTTTACGAGGTGTCTGTACCCTCAGGAACACCAGCTCTTGCCAGAGGGCCCTCAGTGAGCCCGTGAGAGGGTTGAGCTTTCTGGGCAAAATAACATATCCCTGTGAGACCAGCATGGGACCCAGCAAAGGGTTTCTCCAGGTCAGAGGCACCAACGGGTCTCCCTCCAGCATCAACAGTGAGAGACATCACCAAACCTGCAGGGGATGGGAACCTTTATTTAAAAAAAAACAAAACCAGAAAAAAAAAAAAAAAAAAAAAAAAAAAAAAAAAAAAAAAGCCTAAACCTCTCCTTTGTTTTCAACAGAAATAAAAGGAGGGAAAGAAAAAAAAAAAAAGGGGAAAGAAAGGAGAGGAGCTTTTGCAGCCAGTTCCCCAGCCTGTAACACAAAACCACGCTGTGCTGGGAAACCTTACACCGCGCGGCATCCAGCTCATGTACTCCTGCTTCACTCGCCGCCTCCCGGATGCTTCCCCAAGCCCAAACTGCCCTTGAGAGAAGCCAAGCCTCAGCCTCTGCTGAAAAGCCTCTTTGTTTGGATTCCCTTTCCAAATCAGCGTATCCTGAGATTGAACTCCCTTCCACCCCTCTGCAGGGCTTTTTAATGTTCAGATGCCTTTGGCAGCAGCCAGATTTGCCAGCAGGTTTGCGGTCCCGTAATAGCGTTCAAACCCTCGGCACTGGGGCATGTACAGTGCTAGGAACTTTCTTCACGATAAAGGAGAGAAGGGGAGGGAAGGAAAAATATGGCAGGATTACTTCAAACGACCCTTTAATCATGAATTCTGAACAGAGGAGCAAAGTTCTCCTTAATTAAATAATAGCTTTTTTTTCAGCCTTCAATAGCTGACATTACTCAGAGGGTGGTGAGGCCCTGGCACAGGTTGCCCAGAGAAGCTGTAGATGCCCCATCCCTGGAAGTGTTCAAGGTCAGGTTGGATGGGGATTGGAGCAACCTGGGCTAGTGAAAGGTGTCCCTGCCCATGGCAGGGGAGGTTGAAAAGAGATGAGCTTTAAGGTCTCGTCCCACCCAAACCATTCTAGGATTCTATGATGTTAAGGCACACAAGTGAGCTGACCATTTTTGATTTCTTAAACTGGAATAACTGAAAGAAAACTAGACAAGACATCAAAGAAACTCAGGCATATGATCTGGACAATACACGCATCACCAGGAGGGTTTGACTCCAAGTACTGCCATATAAGCTTTTCATGCAACCTCAAATCCGTCACTCACTGAGGTCCTCAAGGTGGACTTCAATCCATCACTTACTGCAGACAGAAATTAAACCCATTTTCTTGCACTGCGCACTCTGCCTGCAAGCTCAGGGCACAAGTGTGCTACATTCATACAGCCCCTGGCATGCAACTTGCCTCTCTTGGGACTTGCAAGCACCCCAAATCCTGCATTCCCACAAAAGCCAAGAGATATGGTACTACCAAGGCAGGACTTCTCCGGCACAGACACAGCTGAGATCCACAAACAGTACCAGGGCAATCATTTCATCACCATGCAGAGAAAATACAGCAGATCTTGCAACAAGGGAGTGTAATGGGAATATCAACCCAGCACCTCACCTAGATACTAAAGGGAAAGTCAACCCTTTTCTCCAAAAAACAGCCTGAGGCCCAGGACTTGAAGCAGTTTTGTGGGGAAAAAGTTGTTTTTCACTGGCAGTTAACTTTTTAGTTGACCTCAGAATTACATCTTTCTCTGTGAAAGCAAGATGCTGAGAATTTAAGCAGGTGGATTTTCAGGCTGTGCACCCAATATCCACTTGTTGCAGACCATTTCAGCAAGACCAAAAGCAAAGTAGCTGTTGTTATATCCACAATCCAGATGTATCCCAAACCCTATCCCACTTGTCTGACTGTTTTAAACATGCTACATGCCTAGATTCTGCAGTAGCTCTGAAAGTTTTACACACTGGAAAACCCCTTTGTGCCCAAGCACACGGTGATTTACCAAAACAGGCTTTCTCCAAAATGCTATCTGGCTTTTTCATGGGTTTTGCATTTGACAAAGGTTCATACCAGCTCAGTCAGAAAAATTAATGCCACAAAACTTCTCCTTTAAGGAAAAAAAAACCCCAAACCACCCAACCCTCACAGCCCAATGCTTTAGAAATGCTTCCACATGCTAATCAGCCTCCTATTCAGTTCCAGTCTGAATAGGACTCCAACAATGACAAAGAAATACGCTGAACCTATCCCACATTTCATCCCCTTCACTCAAAATGTTGCTGTTACCTTGGTTTTCAGCTGCTTTGTGGGAGCTGCAGCAGAATGACAGCTGCATGCTAAAGCTGCAGGGATGGTCAAGAAACGAGGAGTACTGGATGAAAAAAATAACCAGCCCAGATTAAGGGAGGAAAAAATGGAATTATTTGAGGAGACAGTAACTGATGCTGCAAATTTTTTTAAGAATTAGTAAGAAAAAAGAAAAACTACAAAACCCCCTTGAGGCCTCTATGAAAAGCACATCCTTTTGTGGTCAGGTAACAAAGGGAGTTTTTTCTTAGCCTGGCAAGTATGAGTAGGATAAAGCCCCCTCCAAGCCCTTCTTTTGAGAATTACCCATTTGCGTTATGTATTATCAACCGCCAGATGCCTTAGTGCACCTTTTCCTCCATATCCTTGACCTGAAAAACTCTTTTTTTTGGGAAAGCACAAGCCTGCTCCCACTGCAACAGCTGAATCCAAGCTTGTTTCCCTTTTCTGGAGAACACAGAAACACAGCAACAGAGCCACCAGGGGAAGTTTTCACAGGAATTAGGGTGGGAAGCTCCAGGACAGGTGCACACATGTCCTAGGGACACGCTTCAGCCCAAGCCCTGGCAGCCACAGACTCCTCCACAGTCGTACATCGCTGAGGATCTGATTTCAAAAGACACTTCAGGAGCCTGGTGACAGCCCAGCAGGACTGGCAGAAGCAATGAAGTTTTCCGTTTCAGTGAGGAATTCAGCAAAGAATTAGAGTTTCCTTGGTAGCTCCAAAAGGCCCACTGGGCACCTGGTGCATCTGTACTGGAAACACTGCCTTCAAAGTGTGCCCTCACCAGGCTCCAGCACCCTGCCCACGCATGGAGCTGATGCTCCTTCATGCTCCCTGTCTCCTTAGATTAGAAACTCCCAGAGGCACAAACCTCCCTGTGACATGCCTGGGCAGGACCAAGGGCAGCAGGGCTCACATCCTGGCACAGGGATCCTCTGGGGCTTTGACCCAGCAGTCAAAGGGAGAAACAGGTCCCCAAAAAGCAAGGGCCATCTGATCAGTGATCAAAGAGCCGCTTCAGAAACCTGCTAACACCAAACTGATTCACAGCTATCAACTTCAAAGGAGATTTGCTGCCTGTCATCAGCTCACCAGCCCTCCAAAATTACTCCGTGAGCATCACTCAGAACATGAATGTACCCAGTGGTCACTGACCAGACCTGCTTATCAGCATTTTGCCACGCTATTTTCAACTTTCCCTTTGAAAACTAACACTTTAAAGACCGGTGGGCTTTGCAGAAAAGCCTTGGAAGCCCTCAAAAGACTTGGGATATGGCACTGATTGCCATGGCTGCTGTGCTGCTACAAAGACCAGAGCTTGCTGTCAGCATCAGTGGGAATGGTAACCAGGGCTGGGCTGGCTACTCACCCCAACCAGCCTTAGGCTAAGCCTTGTAGCCAGGCTTAAAGGAAGGCCCACTGCACCACCTCAGATCAGAGGTCATAAACAACCTGCTGAGCATCAGGATGACAGGAAGCCCAGATCCCATTTGGCACATTGGCTTTCAAATTCAGTGGCTGGACACTTGGAGACTTGATGTCTCAGCTTCTGTAAGCACACGCTGAATTAACAGCAGTGTGATTAATAGCCTGTTTCCAGCACATGTATGATCAGACTCAGGGGTGCTGCTGTAAAAGCTTTCAAAAATGTCTGACGTTCTCACTAATGTATAGGAAAAAGCAGGTGAAAGCTAATTATGGGATGCCATGCAGCTCATTTCTCCCTTTGTGCTGACACTGCTGTAAGAACTGAGATCTCTGAGGGAGCATCATTTGATTCAGAACGGAAGGCTGCTCAAAACCACTAACGAGTAGCTTTCACTTTTTCTGTTTAAAGCCGTGGAAGGAAGAACCACACTGTTCTCAGCTCTGCCAACCAGCAAAGGTGATGTGGTTCCAAGAGGTGCAGCTGCCACCTGCAAACTCCCAAAGCAGTGAAGGACACCTCCATGCCACAGCTCCCTTTGGTGTTCAGGGAAAGGTCTGGGTGAGCCCAGCAATGTCAATCCAGCCTTAATTTGCTGTGTCTCCCAGGCATCATAGGCTAAACACACTGGTATGTTTTATCAGAAAGGCTGCAGGCATCTCCCAAGCTTCTCTGTGCTATGATCAACACACTTTCATGTATCTCTGGGCAAGGGATGAAAAACTATGGGAAAGTACTAGAGAATTAAGAACTGACTCAGTGTCACCATCGCTGTCAAACCAACTGCAGCTTCATCTGGGCTTTGGCTCTCAGCCCCAGGCAAGTTCTGATGGAGAGCACCATATGCTCAGATGAAACAAGCTCATATATGGATGCAATCTACAGGCAAGGAACATCCAAGGCTGGAGCAGGAACACATAGCATAAAGAGTGCAGGCATTCTCAGAGTATCAGAAGATTTGGAGTTAAATTACATGTTCAGCTTATAACATTTACTTGATGCAGAGAGTGTTTTCAACCCTCTGTCTTCAAAACATCCAATGCATGTGAAAAACAAGCTCACTTACACGATGGGCTTGAAAGGATGAAGTCCATAGGAATTTCTGATACTTGGAAACCTGCCAGGACAAACTTAATTTTCAAACTCATTCATACATTCTCTTGGTAACAAACTTCTGTTTAAGACAAGTTTTCCAACTGTTTGCATCAAAAGCTGCACGAAGACACGTCAAATTCCCCATTTTTGGTAGCATTCTGCCTCGTCAGGACCAACCTGAGGAGCAGCTTCTGCTGATCATGATACCACTGTTGCAACTAAGCCCTTGCGTGCAGCTAAAAGGCAAGAAGGGATTCTTGAGTATAACTTCCCAACAGCTGCTCCAACACAACCCTGGACACAGACATCAGATCCACACGAAGGAGCTTTCCATCTGCTAAAATTGCGGAGCAGGTAGTGCCTCTCCAAGGTAGATGTCATGGAAGAGAGTGAAATGGAGATGGGGTGGCTTTGAAACAGATACAAATGCCCTTCTGAGGAAGGGACCAAGCTGATCCATGAAGAGAGGTGTCAGACAGGGCACCCTTTTCCCAACTTTTGGCAAAACCCACCCAGCTGAAATATCTGCAAAGGCAGATGAAAGACTGGGCACAGGCAGGACCTTCAGACACATCAGCAAGGGGGAAAGCACAGAAGTGTATTCAGGGAACTGACTTCAGATATTATTATTATTGAATAAGTGTTGTATTACTTCAATTAATCTCTTTTGTTGGGGCTTTATCACTCATTTTTAAACCTTTTCTCTTTTTTTTTTTTTTTCTGTTTGAAATATGAAACCTGACCTATCAAAAGAACCCAACACAACTGCAGAAGCCAAGGCCCTAAGACAGAACAAAAAGGAAGAAAGAAAACAAAATAAATATATGACAGCACTTGTACTAAACCCCAGATATCAGCCTGCTGTGCAGGAGGGAAAGCTGCATCCAGGGAGGGGATTTTCCTCCTGTGCCTTGCCATCGGGACACAGCCCCTCGGGATGCCCGGGGAAGCCACCGTTCCCAGCGCCAGGGGTTGGATGCTGGGATAGCAGGGTTTGAAGGCTGCTGCCTTTCCCTTCAACAGGCAGCCCTTGTTCGAGGCACAGGCAGACTGGGCGACCACAACGGTCCCTTCTGGATTACCAGGGATGAAGTGGGAGTATTGTGTGAATGAAACAGGGAGGATGGAGTCTGCTCTGCCAGAGCAAGCCACGGAGCACAGCTGGGGCTTTCTCCCCACCCCTTCTCTTAAGTCATTTTAGACAGAGGTGGAGACACACAAACACCTTTCCTGTATCTCAGATGCAGGCGCTGGAGAGGAGCTCTGGTTTGCAACATGGTGTTGGTGTGAGGGTTCCCCAGCTGTGGTATGCAAACCATTTTTGGGCGGTACACAGAGGCACAAGCATCTGGAGATACACCGTGAGCCTGTATCTAGACAAACAAAGTCAGACCAAAACAGCCTAAGAAAGGCATGCATATTAAATTGAGATTTAAAGGGTGTAAAAATAATCCGTTTGATCTGGGAGTGATGTTTATATCATTTTCTGTGCTCACTACAAACAGACAATTAAAAAAATGTCATCTGCTGTAATTGTGATCCCATCTCCTGCCTGTCTCAGCAGCAGGTACACAGGATTCAAAGCACTTCTGGCCATGAAGCAGTTGCACGTAATTCTGCTTTTCCTGGAGACACGTCTTCAGGCTCGCCAAATTCCATCAGCTCAGGAAAGCCAGCACATTTATACCCCTGAGGACTCAGTCTGCCATAGGTACAGCATTTCCTTGTTCTGCAATTAACACCTCAAGGATAATTGTCGCTAATCTCCTTTTGATAGGTTGGTTGGTAGTTGTTTTTTCTTTTGGTTTTCATGAAGCAAATCAAAGAAAGTGGATTTTAAACACCTCCAAAGTATTTCTCTCTTGTCTTTACTTTCAGTTATCTTTGGCTCCTTTGGTCTTTCAAGAGAGGCACAAAACTACAGATGGCTATCACACTTGGATGCTGACTGTTGGCTTAATAAGAAGCTTTCCAAAGCTCAAAAAAAGCTCCTTTACTCCCAAGTTATGGTGGAGTCCAACTGCGCAACCCCAGGCCAAGACACCGCTGCTGCCAACCTGCCTCTGCCAAAGCACTTCCAGACCAGCCATCGCTGCTGCCTTGCAAGGAGCTCATGGCCACCAAGAGATCCTACAGGTATTAAGTGATACATAAACATTGACGACCAAACCCCATCTAGGGATGGCCAAAACAGGATGACGACTCTCCACCCACACAGCTTCTTGCATGTGGTATGGACTCAGTCCTCCCCAACACAGAGAAGGCACAGCCCGGAGAAGGCAACACCAAGGGGTTGGGACTGTCCAGCTGGTTTAGTAAAGTCAGGTCTTCTTGTCCCTTGCTGAAAATAAGAAATGGCTGGCTCAGCAGCTTCTTCAGGTGTATAGAAAGATGTTACATATGCGACAAGTGAGTGCTGAACAGCAGGGTAGTCTTAAAAATAAAAACAGCAGCCCCAACCCAAACAAAGCAAAGTTGCTTAGCTCATCAAATCCAGCTTTACAGTATCCAAATAACTCTAACCTCACCCCTCATCTTCAATTCCTCCCACTGCTTACACTTAAATGACAATCCCAGGCCTGTTTGCACCAATTTCCGTGATGAAGTGACAGGGCCCCTGGCAGAGCTCAAATCCTTTTTGCTTCTGAAAGCTGGAGGATGACACAGTTTTCTACACAGAAGAGGAAAGTTAAGAGTAATCTAAACTCTTAGCCCAAATTATAAGATTATATCCCCACTTACATAAACACGTCAAGGTCCAGCTAGTGTAAATATTTACTTTAAAAGTTCATTTTAGCATCAAGCTTGTTACAGAAGAGGACACGTCAAATTTGTAAGAAAGCTGCAGATATTAAGGTTGTAAGAGGTCTATCCATCTGCTGCTTCAGTAACCTCTCCAAGGCAGTAAAACTTGCATTGTACTGATTAACTCAGATTGACAGAAGAGAGAAAATTAAATTAGAGGCAGAAAATAAGAAGGGCAGTAAATTATGTGCAGTTTACATCCCACAAGCCTGAAACATGTGCTCCCATAAAGTCAATTTCCACAAGCCTCAGAAGCAGGTATGCCAGATGAAATCCTTCTATTTTATGGCACAAACAGGACTTTTTGGAAGCTGTTCTACCTGCACAAGCTGCACAAATACAAGCTACTGAAGACCCTCATCTGCCCTATCCCCCTTGCTGACACAGCCTTCCCCTCTTGAGAGATTAAATGCTTGACTTAGCACCCATCAGCAGAGCACAGGTGGCTGCTCAGAGTTTGTTGAGCACAGAGAGTCCCTGCCAAGGCAAAAAAGCAGGTCTGAGAGGAATAAATTTAACCCTAGATGCTACATCTGTGGGACCAGGTTCCAAAACATCCCATGTCAAGGGTCAGGGCAGGAGGCTCTTCCCCACCTGGCCCACATCTCCTGCATCAAGAGGAGGTTGGCGGCCGGTTGCAGAAGCTCCATGCAATGCTGCATTTGGGCAGCAAAACCCCATGGCACTGGGGAAAGCCCCATAAGACCTGCCCCACCCAGGGACACCCCAGTTCCCCCCAATAACAACTCTATGCTCCAGGCAGGAGGTGCCAGGAGCTGCTGGCAAAGGGACAGGCTCTGATTGGGCTAAGGATGATCAGATGAAGGTGGAGTGAGGTCCTCCCATCACGCCTCTTGTTTTGCTGCTTGGAGAGCTCCCCACAACCCTACAATGTGAAGACACCAACCGGCTCAGCTGGGGCAGCTTCAGACCCACCCAGTTCCTCAATCGCATTTTCAGATGTGTCCAGTGACCAGTGTGACAGGGACTGGGCAGCAGGGACTCTTCCACACCACCAAGCTCTCCTGTGGCCCTAACAATTTCAGGAAGCATCTTCTAATTCTCTAAACAGAGCCCTCCCGAGAGGAGGAAGCAGATGGAGAAAGTTATTTTCCCCCCTTGGGTGACCTGCTTAACTAATAAATGCACACTCAGTTCTTTTCTGCCCCTTTTACTGAGTTAAGCATGGACATGGAATTTCTGGGAAGTTCACAGTGTTGGTGATGAAACCTCTTGTTCCTGTAAGAAACCAGGGGTTTATGAGTGCTAAGTGCACTCATTAGAAGAGGGGGTTGGTTATTCAGTAGCATCCAGCTCCCTGCCAACTCAAGCTGGAAACACAGGAGAAATGGGGGGTCTGGTGCAGTGAATCTTCATCCAGCCTACACTAGCAAGGTACTTCTGCCAATGGCTTCATGGCTCTGCTCCCCAAGATCCCCAAGGAAAGAAGATACAAATCTTCCTCTTATGCATTTACTATCAAGATAACCATTGTATTACTTTTAGATGAAAGACAAAAGTGGATCTTTCTAACAACTCTCACCAAATTAAAGCTGAAGGAAGCTCCTGATAGCTCTGCTTTACTCATTCAGATTTTCTTAGATGTTTACGATAATTGTCTTCTGGATAATTTGTTTAAATTTGTGTGTAAACAAAGGGTTTGTACACATCTACAGACTCACAGAGAGTGTGTCCTTTCTGAAAGACATTTCAATCATAGTTCATTCATTTCATTTTCCCCTCAGAGAAAACCAGTTCAGATCCAGATTACAGGAGTACCTGCAGTAGAAGTCAATGTAGTGTCATAGGCTTCTGCAAATCAAATGACTAGTTTTAATATTTCCTAAAGTGGTCCTCAAATGAGAAAAAGCCTTCTGTTTTCCTGTTTCTCTGAAAGTCTTTGGGCAGCTGCTCAAGAGGCGTAACTCAGTTCAACTGCACTGGAGGCCGCTGGCCTTGTGCCTACCTGCACCAGCAGAAGACCTCTGATGAGTCCCTCCACCTTAAAAGAAGTTATTTCACCCAATTATGCTCCTCATTATCTTATATAGGACCCTTTTTTCCCCTCACTGAACATGTAAATACCCATCCATCTTTCTCTTACATGAAGGATTCAGCTAAGGCACCTTTATTTTTCCACTTTCCAAGTGTTTCTTTGGTTTTTCTCTTGCAAGCTCAGAAAGGAAGAAAATGAGAATCAAGTCCTTGGAAACTATAAGCTCAGAGTCTTCCCTAGCAAAAGGCAGAGAGAAGAGCAAGCCAAACCTCTTGTGAGTGGGGCAGCTGCTTTCACAGCAACTCATGCCCAGTCATCCACCAGCAGGTCCGATACTACTGGTCTGGATGTATTTGAAAAGCCCATCCCCAAACACACATCATGGGCTATCCATCACATAATCACCTCCCTTACCATGTCCCACCCATGTTCTTCACCTGCCAGTGATCTAAATTTTCCTTCAGCTGCTGAATTCAGGCTCTTACTTTTAAATCCTCCTCACCCTAAAAAAACCCCCAACAACAAAACAACAACAAAATACATCCCCCCCACCAAAACAAAACAAAACAAAACAAAAAAACCCCAACACCAAAACCCAAAACCTTAAGAAGTCAACTCTGGTGTTTACTTTCTGATTTCCACCTGTAGTAACCTGAAACAAAGCAACAATCAGAGTTTTGCTGTATCACATTATTCCCTGCTAACAATACCTTGCAGTGATGCTTGATAAGTCCTGTTTACCCAAACTATCACAAGTAGAATAACACATGTCAACTAATTGTTTTTTTTCATTTAGGACCCTTAGTCTAGAGAAGGGGAAGCAAAACCCTTTTCCTATTCTAATAGCACCTACTCATGCCAGGAATGCCTCAAGTTAAGAAAACTTGCTTGAATATAAGTTTAAAAGTTCTGACTCCTAGGAGTTACTTTACTAGGACTCCAACCTTCTGTTTAAATAAGTAAGTCAAGCTAGTTATGTTTCTGCTTATATTAGTTTCATATATGGGATATCAAGTATTTTTATTTTTTCCAGATCTGAGGAGATGAAGCTTTCTGCATTGGCCTCTATTCTTGTGGGAATATAAAGAGAAAACCATGCCTCTCTTCTTAATGTATTAGTGCCTCGTAATACACACCAGATGATCAATAAACTACATAAAAATTAAATCAAACTGACAGTCTTTAAAAAATGGGCTCTAAGCAGAAACAATTGTTTTAAAGACTGTGGTGTCTGGAGTATTAAACTCACGTGCTGTTGTGTTATTAATCTCTTTGTTGGAAGCCGGTTGATTTCCCCTGCCTGTGTCTGTCAATTAAATATTCAGCATCGCAGCCACAATGGAAGGGTTGATGTTTTGGAATGCACAGAGTTTTTGGAGACACACTGTTGACAGTTCCCTTCCATGCCATACCATCTCCAAAAGCCATAGCAGCTCCAAAAAAGCCAGAGCAGGCAGGCAAACCCAGGCTGCGAGACGCCTGAGAACACTTCAAACTTTCAAAGGAAGGAGTTTAGCGAGATGCCCGCGCTGGTGCGAGGGGAGAAAGGGGGAAGCGCCGGCAAACCCGACACCCGAGCGACACACAGTAACCAGAGCGGCAAGAGTTTCTATTTCTCACGATGAGCCAAAACACGAGTCAGCCCGTGCTGGGCGGCAGAGCAGCCGTAGAGCGCTGCCTCCACCTGGAGCTGGCCCCGGCGCCGCCGACCCTGCCGCGGGGTGCGGGGGGACCCCCGGGGGCTCATCCCCGAGCCCACAGTGCCCCCTGCGCACCGCCGGCGGCCGGCCCGGGCTGCTCCCCCACCCTCCGGGGCCGCTCCGGGGCACGGCACCGTGGGGAGCCACACGTAAATACACCAGTGTCGATAAGGACGAGCACACCGGGGCCCGGGGGTGCCGCGCCCCGCTCCCCGGGCGTCCCCCCGCGCTGACCCCGGCCCCGCACCCCGCGATCGCTGCCCGGCCCGGCTCTCCCGGCGGCCCCGCTCCGCTTTTGTTTGGGAAGCAGCGCGGCCGCGACACGGCCGAGCTCTGCCCGCCCGCCGCCAAACTTTCCCAAAACTTTTTCCCGGAGTTGGGGCGGGAGGTGCTGGAGCGGGCTGGGGGTGCGGGGAGCGGGGAGAAGGGGCCCGTGTCCCCCGCGGTGCTCACCCATGACGAGGCAGAGGCAGTCGAGGCAGATGAGCAGGGCTTTCTTGCTGCTGCTCTTGGCCGGGTTGTTGTTGAGCGCCGGGCTGCCCCCATTCTTGCTCTCCGGCGGGATCGCCTTATCGTACTTGTAGCTCTGCATTATCGGGGGCGAGCTCCCGGGGCGAGCCGTGCCGAGCCGAGCCGGGCCGTGCCGGGCCGCAGGGAGCCGCGCCGAGCCGGGCCGTGCCGCGCCGAGCCGCGCCGCGCCGCCGGGGCTCGCACGCCGTGCGCCGGGGAGGTGCTGCCCGCACCGCCGCAGCCGCTCCCGGCCTCTCTCCGGTGAGGCACGGGAGGAGAAAGGCAGGCGGGTCTTCCAAAGAGGGGGGGGGGGGGGGGGGGCGTGGGAAAAAAAAACCCCACCAAACAAGAAA
>JAWWEU010000005.1:4184796-4290168 GCA_035583155.1 Acropternis orthonyx | reverse complement strand
TAGCCCAGGTTGCTCCAAGCCCCATCCAACCTGGCCTTGGACACTTCCAGAGATGGGGCAGCCACAGCTTCTCTGGGCAATTTGTGCCAGGGTCTCACCACCCTTACAGTGAAGAATTTTGTTTTAATATTGAATATAAATCTACTCTCTGTCAGTTTAAACCATTCCCCCTTGTCTTGTCACTCCATGCCCTTGTCAGAAGTCCCAGGCCACCTCTCTTTGAGCCCTCTTAGGTACTGGAAGGGGTTCTAAGGTCCCTCTGGAGCCTTCTCTTCTCCAGACTGAATTTCTTCTGCTCTTCCTGATGTGCTGCAAACACAAATGACATTGCAGGCCAGTTTGATGTCCAAAGTGTGCATGGTTGGATGCTCATTTTGATGCACTGCCCATGACTTCCCTCTCAGATCTACAGCAAGGTTTTGTTTGGGAATCCTCTTTGCTTTTCTGTCACAGGGAGGATTTGGCAGCAACTCTTCTGGAAAGGGACATGCAGTGTGGGAGGACCAGGCCCTGCCTATTGTATTTCTTGTAGCTGTTAATAACCATGTCTATAAAAATCCTAAAATAAGAAAGTGAGCTGTGTTCAGTTTGCTGATTGTTATCCGTTATCTGAGATTGTTCCCCACCAAAGGGGGAAATCAGAGCAAAGTTACGTGCTGCACATCAGGTGGCCTAAACTGAAGTCACGAGGCTGAAATACCAGTAAACTTCTGAAAAGTCCAAAGCTGAACCACCACTACCCTGTTCAAGACTATTTTAAGCATCATCAGCTGCTGCTGCTGAAGTAAACACCCTAAGAGGGGCTGTGAATGGTGAGAGGGAGCTGGGGGCTTTGCCAAGCCCTCCCTCAAAGCAGAAGGAGGTTAAGGGCAGGAGAGCTGCTGTGTCTCTGCCCATGGCCACACACTGGACACCTTCACTGGCGCCGGGTTGTCCAACCTGTGCAATCATCTCTGACCCATTAAATGTTTACAAAGGCTGGACTTAGACCTCTCATTGCAGGGAGAGGCAAATAAAAGTGAAATCCAAAGGGGGCCCAGTTCTGCCCTCCCCAGTATTGCTGGGAAGAATCAAGCCTCATAAACCTTCAGATCATTAAAAAAAGTTCGCCGATAAATGTCATCCTGATGCAGCATTTGGTGCTGCTCAGGAAATTGGGGATCCAGATTGATGGAAGCCAGGAGGGTCATCTCTCAAACACGTGCCTCAGTGACCTGTGGGGTAGGACATTCTGTGGTCATGGACCTGATCCTGGCATCCTGAATTACACGGGGTCAGCCACAGTCAATTTTCCAACAACCTTCAAGTCCAGTCTGTTTTGAAATCAGCATGTGAACTCCTGCCAAGTTTCACAATCCTGGTGTTTCTCCTCAATTTAATTTAGTTCCCCTAAATCTTGCAGGCTCCTGACACGATTAGAGGATTCCTTTTCACATTATTACAAAAAGGAAAAAAAGAAAAAAAAGCAACCAAAAACCCCAGACAAACTACAAATTACATGATTACAACAAAAAGCTTGAAAATGTGACCTTGAAATCTCATTTGAAAGATCAAAACACAGAAGCTGTAGGAAAAGACGTTGTTTTATTTAATCTGAAGATTTTCTGAAGGCCAAATCCCACGAGTCAAAAGGGCCTGATTTATGATTTGGGGATACCGGGGACCGGTAACACCTTGAGCACAGCCCCGTGTGTGCCATCCCTGTCCTCAAAAAAGAGAATAACAGCACCATCTACTGTCCTTCCTCAGCATTTGCTCGGGAAAACCAAACCCTCCAGCTCTATCAAAGCACCCCAGCAGGTCAGGTGATGGATGGTTTCCCAATGCCTTGTGATGTCGCCCAGTATTGATGGAAAAAACCGGAGCCACACTGGACCGCAAAAATCAAAAAGCACTAACTAAATTACAAACGATGCGTGTTAATTATGAAAAATTCCTAACCTGAATAATACACCTTCCCCCCAGTTGGTGGCATTGAAAAAAGGATTTCAGTAGACTGGTACTGTCACACAGTTTTCTCAAATCCTTTCATGTGTTTATTAGTGCAGCCTTAGAGGTTTGTCTGCAGAATTCCCGGTTTCTACGGGGCAGGCATTTTCACCATCAACAACAACTAATGAAAGAGGTGGTACATCACCCTCATTTCCAACCTGGTAAAACCCAGGTCTGTGCTCTGTGCTGGCGAGCTCCCAGAAGTTTGTTTGAAAGTCAAGAATGTGCCATGGTTTAATTACGCTTCTAGGTCAGGATCTAAATGAAAGCCCCGTTATAAACAGCAGTCTCAGAGGAAAGGTCCACACTCGGGTTTTTAGCCCCGAATTGATTACTGGTTAACTCAGGGTAGTTAACACGTTTGTAATGTCTGGTCTGGACACTTCCCAGGTGTTTGTTGCAGGATACAAACATTTGTGGTTTATAATGTAAACAGGTACACCGACATTTTTTCAGCTTGGATTGACTTCTGGTCGCAAACTATCTCAATAACCTGGTTGAAAATGCTCAGCATCCAAATGAAAAGTGAAAGAAAAATTAATATCTTTTTCCATGTCTAGACCAAGCCATTTTATGGGCCACCCCATAGCTTTTGGCATCACCTTCAAAGCATGAAGCCCCTGATGATGAACACAGGCACTGATGGGGCAGGTGTGTGGTGGCCACTGGCACCCTGGGGCAGCAGGAAAGTTGATGTTGAACATGGACTTGTGTCTTCCCAACACGAATCAAGACCCTGTTCTGGTGGGTTGGTACTGGATGTGTAACTGGGGAAGCAGGGAGAGGCTTCTGAAAGACATTTTAAGCAAAATACACGTGGAACAAGAGTGGGGCTCATCAAGAGATGAAGCAGCACGAGAAAAAAGTGAAGCACGTGGCTCCACATGTTGGGGACGCTCTTTCCATCCTGTTGTGCACGGCTGTACAACATGAAAATGCAGTTGTACCAGGGAAGGGCAACAGCATCGCTCCTGCTGCTGCCTCACGTGAGCTGCAAGGGCCAGGCCAGGTATTTGTACACAATGCTCAAGTCCCTGGGGTTATCTGCTCCCAAGTCGCTATCTTGACAATTCATTGTTCGAGAGCCTCAAGTATTTAAACGTGTTTGCAAGGGCCAGGCTGGACCTTCCCCAAATATTTGCTCCATCACGCAGATTGGGTTCGCTGTAAGCCTGGCCATCCCTCCGTGCCATGATCCCTCTGTGCCATGATCCCTCTGTGCCATGCAGTGCCAGGGGGGTGCAAAGGAGCTGCACAGACCGGCTCTGCCATGGAGGAGCTTTGCTCCGTTTCCATTGAAGCAGTGAAGGAACTGCTCACAGTAAAACAGGGAGAAGAGACCTTTTTAAGGGGTATCACTGCAATGCTGTGGCTGAGCAAGATTGTGCCACGTGTAGAGAAAACGTAGATGGTTACACTGCAGCAGCCCCTTGAGCAGGAGGGGATGGCAGGACCACACCATCCCCATGGGCTCTGAGTTCTGCACTGAGCCTTCAAGCACCACAGAAATCTCCCCAGCAGCCTTCCAAGCCTGCTCTTTGCACCCATTTATCTTATCTGGCACTCCACTGGAGTATGGATTTACACAATACATACCCCATATATTAATGTTCCTATTCATTGAGGGGATCTCAACTCTGTTTTCTTTGAAAGTCCTGCCGAGAACAATTGAG
The DNA here is from genome assembly GCA_035583155.1 of Acropternis orthonyx. Classification (NCBI taxonomy): domain Eukaryota; kingdom Metazoa; phylum Chordata; class Aves; order Passeriformes; family Rhinocryptidae; genus Acropternis; species Acropternis orthonyx. The sequence continues at coordinate 4,286,503 of JAWWEU010000005.1, read as the reverse complement.
CTCCTTACAGCACCAGAGGGTTTTATAGCTCTGGAAAGGATTTTCTCCCCCATTTGTATTCTGACTCCTTTCACAGAGGCCGTTTGCTTCTGTGATAAGAGCCAGGCCCAAAAGCTCAGGAGTGGTAGGATCCATGATTTGGGTTAGTAGCATATTACAAAACTACAGCACTCAAATTACTGACTCGGTAAGAACCATTTGTTTCACATCCTCTCTCTAGCTACAATTTTTTCCCAAAATTATCTTGCAACACAGCATTTTAATAGCCAGAGGGGGTGAAGCCAGGCCCACTCCCATTTGTCACACAGATTTCCAGTTAAAAGAGCTTTATTTTCCTTTAACTGTACAACCCTCCTTTCCCAATTCACTTTTCAGTGCCACTTTAATTTTGCTTGGGACTCTGGATTGCCAAAAGGCTGAAGAAATGTCTGTAAAGAAGTAAAACCACTAAAATAAATGATATTCAAATTATGATATTAACCTTAATACAGCTCAAGTGACTTACCAGGCCTTTTAGATGACAGCATCAAACCACCAGAAAGTTTCTCTGTAAAGCCATGCATATTCCCTGATATATATATATATATATATAGCCTATCTTTTCATTTGTTTTGAAAGGGGTTAAAAATAATTTCTTTTATATGAATGTTTGGACATAAATTATTCTTCTAGCCAAAGGTACACTAAGAAAAATGAAAAGTACATTATCCAAGTTATTTTAAATAATGATAATTATCAGATTTTGGAACAAATTTTTAGGTATTGGGTTAGTAGTTGATCTTTCTACCTTTATATCGTGCCTTTATAGAAGACATGTTGTAGTTGAACACAAAGTATTGGGCTCAGTACAGGAGAGGATGAAGATAAGTTGTTTCAGCTATCCAGAGACTTGGACTATGGCATTAATGGCCTCTTCTGATCCTCAAAATCTGCAAATTTGCTCTGAATCAGGGATTACGAAATAGCAAGGAGTAAATCCCTTTAAAATTGCCAGTAAATGTCAGGAAATACACTTTAAACACAGAAAGACACAGGTTCACTGACAATTGTTGCACAATAGCTCACAAATAGCTCATGTGCTCTGTCACGGACCCCTTTGCCTCCTTTATCCAGTATTGCCAACATCAAACACTGAATGTCAAAATCCTCCTGTTTCCAAATCACAACACTATTTTGGAACACTGGGATCCAAAACTTAAAGAAAAAGACCCTGCCCCAAAGTGATGCATTTTGAGTTCTTTACTTGTCCTCAGCTGCCCATATTCCCCTGGCTATGCACCCACCTTTACAGCCCTCTTGCCTTTAGCAAAGCCTTGTACCACCAGCTGCTGGGAAAGTGGAGCAAAACACTGACTGTGAGGTGACTTTTGGGGGGGTAACAAACCCAATGCCAAAAGCACAAATCACACAAGGAAGCATTTCAGTTTGGTTTTGTTTTTATGTGACTTTTAGAGACTGCCAGCCTGGACGGTTCTGCAACTGTGTGCTTGTGTCCTCATGGGCATGAGCACCTGATAAGCAGCCCAAAATAATACTGGGAGGTCACAACCCACATTAAGGAAGCCAGTCCTGATTTTACTCTTTCCCACCGGACTTTGATGAAAAGCTCCTAATAATGGTTCCCAAAGAGCAAACATGATCATTTCAGAGAACCCGAGAATGGTTTGGGTTGGAAGGGACATTAAAGATTGTCATGTTCTAAATCTCTGCCATGGGCAGGGAAACCTTCCACTAGACCAGGTTGTTCAGAGCCCCATCCAACTTGGCCTTGAACACTTCTAAGCAACCTGTGCCAGTGCCTCACCACCCTCACAGGGAAGGATTTCTGCCCAGTACCCCACTTAACCCCACTCTCTGTCAATTTGAAGCCATTGCCCCTTGTTCTGTCACTCCATGTCCTTGTCCAAAGCCCCTCTCCAGCTCTCCTGGAGCCCCTTTAGGCACTGGAAGGGGCTCTAAGGTCTCTCTGGAGCTGTCTCTCAGGCTGAACATCCCCAGCTCTCCCAGCCTGTCTCTATAGCAGAGGCACTCCAGTCCTCAGATCATCTTCCTGGCCTCTGGACTCACTCCAGCAGCTCTATGTCCTTCCTATAATGAGGAGCTCAGAGCTGGACACTACTCCAGGTGGGTTTTCCTATTTCTTGACCCATTCTTGCTAATGCTTTCCATACTCAGACAGCACCTTGCTGTCACAAGCCGAGGAGCTGTTCTCTGTATCACACACCCCACCCAAAGGCAAGAGATAGAACAGACCAAACCAGAAAAAGTGAAGTGCAAGTGAATGCAGTACTTAAACTCACATGAAAAATAATTGCATAAAGGGGAATCTTGCTTCCTAAAATAGCTTGGCACCACGCTGTAACACGAGACCCTTTTGCTGATGACAGATGAGGGGAGTGAGCACAACATGACTGCCTGCCCTTACAAGAACTCAGCCTGGACAACACAGAGGTCTCTCTGCTGCGGCTTAATACCTTTGATTTTAAAAGAAAGCAATAAACAGCACCTTGCTTCAAAAGTCTCACGATCCATGGAAATTAAACCCGGCCAGTTCAAAAGGCTATTATTAATGTGCCTTCTTGTGCAGATATGATCTCAAGAAAAATACACAGCTAGGACTAATAATAACAAATAATAAAGTTATTCATACAGCTGCTGCTTACACAATGGCAATTTCTCCATAATTGCAGGTAGAAGAAATGGGCACACAAACAGCACTCTGTAGTACCTCTGCCTGCTCAGGCTTGGATTGAAGCTATTCCTTGTAGGTACATATACTTTTGGGAAGAAAAGTATTTCAACTCCAGCTGAACCCCTATAAGGCTCTCCTATATCCCTGCCTGGAGCTGTATTCACACCAGGAAAACACAAGGAAAAGGAAAATAAAAGGCACAAGCACAGTGGTGTTTCAGAGGGAAAGTGGTTTCCGGGCAGTGATGATCCCCAGCCCCTTTTGGTGCCTGATCTCCAGGCACTGAAGCAAGAGTCGAACCCCAACAGCTCCTTCTCCTCCTGTCATGTCAATCACAAGATAAATGTACATCAGGGAGTGAATGCTGTGATTGAGCAAGTGGGGAAAGCAAGTGCCTGCCCCTGTTCTTTCTCCCCTGCAGGGCTGCTGTGGGGGTGATGCTCATGGCTGATGCTCGGGATCTTATAAGGTCAGGGCAGCTCCTTCCATGGGCTGCCTGGGCACTGCTGGCTGCACTGTGAGCAGCCCCTGCAAGGCCAGGTGGGATACTCAGCCCTGAGAACCCTTTGCTCATCTAGAGACAGAGTGAAGAGGCGCAGGAGACACGGCCATAAAGTCACCTCCAGGACCCGGACCTCGGCACTCTCCTAACGGGAGACGGCACAGGAAACAATGCTGGCAATTGCACAGTGCTCATTGTTAAGATCAAGGTCACCTGCAGCATGCAAACAAGGCAGGGAGGGAGGGCCGTGCCCCTCCCATGGCTCCTGCCCCTCCAGGCAGCCACCCACGGACACTTCATCATCACCTGTCTGCTCCTTGCACCTTTCTGTTCAACTCTGGGTCGTACACAGCAGTGCCTTCAAGCCCCTGCTTAGGTTTTGGCCCCCAGCCCCACATACCTGAGCCATGGGGACAAGCACAGCTGCCTCTCCTGAGGAGCTGGTTCATGGCCACAGCTTACTTGGGAGATGATAAAAGCAAATAATTTAATAACCAAGCTGGAGGGCTGAGGGGTTAATCCTGCCCTCCTCCCAGGAGGGCACAGACACAGGGAGAGATGCTTGACACTCCCTCTCCTCATTCCACATCAGCAGAAAGAGAAGGCAAAGAGAAGGAAAAATCTCCCAGGCAAGACCAATCTTTTGTGGTGCTTCTGCTTTCTCCCTGATCCCATTAATGGCCTGGGGACAATTTGGCTTATTTAGAAAACAAGGTGGACAAAGCAAAGATAATTCCCTCATTAGGAAATGTTTTCCAGCTTTCCATTTTGAGTCACCTGCAGCTGTCCCCAGGCTGCACACCTTAGGTGACACCAAGGGATGGCACATGAACAGACAACAACATACATCGCATGCTGAACATCCAAGAGGCCATGAGGGTGGCGGCATTCAAAGGAAAGAGAGGATGTGGGTGAATGTATCCCTGTAGGCTTTAATGCACCTTGAGGTGTGAATGATGGCTTTGCTCTTCACCCTGTCACATCGTTTTCCTGTTCTGATGGCCCGGCACTCACTTGAGATGGTGGAACAGATGCTGGAGTGAGCTATACCCTGAGATGGCAGCAGGAGATAGAAAAATTCCACCTCCTTGGCCCTTTGATTTTTTTTTCCCCCATCCAGATGGAATCCTCACTTTTTGGTCCAGGTAGATATATAATTTCAGAGTCCAGGACTGCATTCAGGAGCCCAAGTTCTCCCCTTGGATGCCACCTAGTGCTGAGAGCAGAGAAGCCTTGTAGGTGCCTGGAGCTTCTGGGAGGAAAGTCACTACTCTACTAGGGGCTGCAGTCACCCTTCTGGCTTCAAGCTGCTGGCTCATACCAGAATTTATTTCCCAAGATCCCATTGAAAGTCATCTGTGATTTGGTTTGATAAAGTTTCTTCTGACCATTGCTTTCCCTGCTTCAGGAATAAGCAACCACATTGGCAGCACAGACTCAGGAGACAGGACAACTTCAGAAGGTAACATTTGCTGGAGCCATCTAAAATCTGTTTGTATGGTTTTGGTCTCCTGGAGATGAACCACCCAGTTGAAGGGTTGTGGTTTGTCCCAGTGCCAGGCTGTGGGGCTGAGGATCCTCAGTCAAACCCTAAGATCCATGCATCCTAAGGAAGAGGGCAATGTACTTTACCCAAACTCCAGCACTACCATTTTTTCCATTTCTCAGTGCTGTTGGTCAGCAGGCTTAGATTGGATATTAGGAAAAATTTCTTCACTGAAAGGCTTATCAAACACTGTAACAGGTTGCCCACAGCAGTCTTGGAATCACCATCCCTGGAAGGATTTAAAAACCGTGTAAATGTGGCACTTGGGGACCTGGTTTAGCGGTGGGCTTGGCAGTGCTGGGGGAACAGCTAGACTCAATGATCTCAAAGGTCTTTTCCAGCCTAAACAATTCTACGATTCTATGATTTTCCTGTGTGACCTCTACAGAATGGCCATCCCACTGGTGAGCAGAGCACATGCCAGTTCATAAAGTTCTTCCACCACAGTCCCCAAAGGCATCATGAGGCTCACTGAGGCTAAAAACCTCCGTCCTCCTCCACACCCCCTTCCCAGAGCCAAGGGACACACCCCCCACATGGTCTGGGTGCCTCACAGCCCCACAGCTCCCAAGGACTAGCTCAGGTCTGTCTCACCAAGCCCAGGTCTCACCTCTGCTCTGCAATGCAGACATATCCTCAGGGCACGTCTATTCACCCTGCTCAGGCTGCTCTGCTCCTGCCCAGAGCTGGCAGGGTGCAAGTCAGGTCTGGTTTGGGAGCTGCCGAGTGGCGTGAGGGTGCAGAGCCAGCCCAATTTGCCTGGGCACTGTGCCACGCTGGAGCAGCTCTACAGCACAAACCCAGCTCGGGGCGAGAGCAGCAGAGGCTGCGCAGACCTGCTCCTCCCCAGCCTCCTGCTCCGGCTCACAGCTCCCCACCCACACCTCATCCTGCTTTCCTTTGCCTCTGCTGGAATATTGCCGCTCCCAGAACTGTCACAATCCTTGCCCTTGCTGCATTGCATCCCAGTAGTGGGGTCATGCATGGCTCCTGTCAGAGCTGGGCTCCCTTTTTAGAGTCGCTGGGACTGAGCCTGTTCTCGGGGAAGCTAAAATGATTCACTTGCAGGCTTGCTTGCTGTTTTATTAATTCATTCTTTTTTCATCTGCAGTTGAAATGGTGCAATTTTGAGATCAAAGCCCTTCCCCAGCTCTAATGGTTCTGTGTAAGCCCGGCCTTCACACGTACAGAAGGCTCTGCCTCCAGGGAAGATGCAAGAGTCAATCTCAGCCAGCATGAACCAATTCACAGAGAAGAGAAACTGGACTATATGTTGCTCTCACTCATACCTATCCCAAATTAATTGGCTTTAATGTGGGAAGAACACAGTTACTCAACTGACCTTAGTCAGATCACGCCCATGCCTAAGCGCATAGAAGAACACCCACTGGATAGTGCTGCCTGTGAAATAAGTGCAATTACCCCTGGCCCTGAGGTGAAGAGGAGTAGCTGGACAGTGTGCTGCATGGACAAACAGCTGGAAGGACACAAGGCAGGGGACTACTGCAACTCCCACCAGGAGGAGAGGTGTCTGTGTTGGGCTTCTGAGGAAAACTCAGCTCCAAGTTTGTCCAGAGGTGCTGTTTAGACTCTAACTGGTTTCTTCAACATACTACCAACAGTCCCATGTGTGCCCTTTTCTCCCCCATTTCAACACTGCTATTCTGCAGGGCAGAAAGGTTTTAAATGGGGCCCCAAATGTGGCCACAGCTGTTGTAGAACTACGGAATAATTTGGTTAGAACTATGGAATAATTTGGGTTGGAAAGGACCTTAAAGACAATAAACTTACAACTCTCCTGCAATGAACAAGGATACCTTCCACTAGATCAGGCTGTTCAGAGCCCCATCAAACCTTACCTTGAATGCTTCTGGGGATGGGGCATCCACCACCTCTCTGGGAAACTTTGTCTGTGTTTTACCACTCACAGCGTAACAAAATTTCTTCCTTATATCCAGTATGAATAAATCCTCTTTTAGCTAAAAACCATTACCCCTTGTTCTGTTGCAACAGTTCCTGCTAAAATGTTTTACCCCTTCAATTTTATAAGTCCCCATCTAAGGGAGAACAGAACTCCCACCCAGCTGGAGGTGCTGGTAGATATGGCCCAATGTCATTCAAGACATCAGGAACAGCAGAGTCTGCACCTGGGAAAACTGCTGAAGCTTAACCATAGGTGAACCTGCACAGAAGGGTAGTAGGACTTCATTTTGGTTTAGACCTGCTATTCTAAAGCTTGGCTTAAATAGATTTGGAGTAGTCTTATGATAAAATGAAGCAAAATCTGTCAGAAACAGGTGCAGATCTGCACAGCAATTCTGGGCAGGAAAATAACAGGGCAAGGAGAGAACCTCCCCAGTTATACCTGAATGTAAATATGGTCTCTATAGGGCATGGTTGAAATCCTCAGCCTGAGGGCACGGGAGAAGAGCTTAAGGTTGTTCTATTCAGATCTATTCTCTAGACTTAGCTCCCTCTTTGAACACAGTCTCAAGGCAGCCAGCAGACCCCTAAGTGATGCCTTCTCTCCCTTGGGTGCTGGCTGAGGCCATCTGTCTCTGGTGTGTGACAGCTCATGAATCACTCTGAATCAGGAGCAAACCAGCTACCCCAGATTTAAAATGAGCCTAATCTTTTTCTCATAGACCTATTCCATCATTCCCATGTACAAAAACAACCCCTCACTCCCTTTGTTCTCTCACATGAACTAGCAAGAAGAAACACCATGCTGGATGCGGTCTCTTTCCTAATAGGCATTCTAAGTGTATTTGTTGTGCAGAGTGCATTTGGTGTGTGTGTGTTGCTGATAAAACACACGCTCTGGTTTAACAAATCAATACAACAGTTCTGTTCACAGCCCCTCTGAGCAAAGGGCTTCTGCATGCTGAATGTTTCCTGATCTAATCTTTCACACTTCAGCATTTCTTCATGTAAGGGATTGATAATTAAAAATGCAGAAGGGCATGATCATGAAGAGAGATTAAAGAACTTGAACAAAATATTTGAAACAATAACAGCATTACATTACAGGGAACAATGTCTTCTATTAACTGACTGCTGTGAAACAGTGTCAAGGGATCCCAAGCTATGGCTCAAACCCCCTTTGTGTTAGGTGACAAGAACTGCTATAAAAAGCATATAAACTCCCCACAGGATGCAAAAGACAGCCCAGCAGATGTTTACATCTCCAATTTCTCTGATATAGATCCTGAATATTTCCTTAGTTCTTACTGAATTCCAAAGGTTGATAAAATGCTGTCTGGATCAAGAATTTAGGAGCTCTATTATTTGAGCTACTCTGCATTTTATAAAGAGAGATTTGCATCAGATGATACATCAGTTAAAAATAACTGGGAAATATCAAGTAATCGTAAGTACAAGTCCCACAGGTTTGCATATCTTGAATATTGAAATTACTTTCATTTATGCACTAAGTGATGAGTCCCTCTTTTACCCTTGGAAATAGCATAGACAATGCCTTCTGTTTTGATAGGGTTTTGTTTTGGAAAGTTGTCTTAATAGACACTGCTCAGTGTTTATGTTAAAGAAGGCAGACCGAAAACCTCTGCTTTGCAGCTGGACTGGAATGGGATATGAGGTTAGTTCTTGTGGGATTTTTTCTTAGGAGTCTGTGCTGGTTTTGGCTGATGTAGAGTTAATTTTCTTCATAGTAGCTAGTATGGGGCTGTGTTTTGGATTTGTGCTGAAAACAGTTGATAATGCAGAGCCTCATCCTTCATAAAAACAGGAAAGCTAGCATTTGACTCCAAATGAATGATAAGCAGCAAGGACTCTGGACTTTCAGCTACGAATTCCACAAAAAAACCCCACAGGCTTTCTTCACCAGGGCTCCAGAAGCTGCCTTAAGTATAAACCTTGCCTCTACTCCGAAGAGAGAGGTGAAATTCAAAGCCTACCTGGATATCACAGCCCTTCTGCAAGACAAAGGAAATTGGTAACCGTACAGAGTTCAGTGTAAAGCTCTGGCCATGCAGTCATTTAACTGCACAGCTAAGCTTGAGATGGATCTGATTTCCATTTCTTCTTTTTAGCCACAGTACAGCATATTCAACTCACTTAAACCACTGGAGGGGAATCCCTGTACAACAGGACCAACAATGCCTTAATATGCAAAAATCGCCATTAGCCAATAATCCCATCCACCGTTTTTCATCTGTATAGCTCCAATCACTTTAGAAAGGAGAAAAAGTAACATTCATCATTTATCACTTGGAATATGATTCCTCAATACAATTACTCTCTTGGTAAAGAAATGCTTCCTAGTTGTCCAGTCTAAACCTCCCCTGGGGCAGCTTTGAAGCATTCCCACATGTCCTATCACTGGATCCCAGGGAGAAAAGCTTAGCACCTCCTTCTCCACATTCCCTCCTTAGGAAGCTGTAGAGAGCAGAGGTCACCCCTCAGCCTCCTTGATTACAAACTAGACAAGCCCAGCCTCCTTAGCCATTCCTCCCAGGTCATGCCTTCCAGCCCTGTCACCAGCTTTGTCACCCTCCTCTGGATGCATTCAAGGGCCTTTCGAAGGACAAAGCCAGCCTCAACAAAATAATAATGAAAGAAAAGAGTAGACTATAAAGAAAACTGAGAAAAGAGAGTCACAGCAAATATGGTCAAGTGAATATAGAGCATGAGCTGGAGGTCAGAGAATTGAGATGTAACAAACAGTAAGGAATGCAACAAATAAAAAAGCCCTCAGTATTGCGATGCATGGATTTGTTCAGCTAATCCCTCTACTTCTACTTGCCCCAGCAAATGTAATACCAGAAAAAGAATTTGAAACGCAGGCAGGGTAGGGAAAAGGAACATCAGAAGAGGTGAAACGGCTCAGGAGCAGCTTTTTTTCCTCTATAACCTCTCATATTTTATAGCTCCACCTCATCAGAGTCCATGATCATACATGGTATAGCCTTCAGGAGCCGAGTTTCCAGGTTGTTCTACGTGGCATGTTGTCAATCACTGTATCAATCATTGTTGTCATTATTTTTCTCATGCTTGTATTCCAGATTAGACTTTCTCAGCAAAGCTGCTGTTCAATCTCAAAGCGGGTTAAATGGTTTTCCATCCGATCTTTGGCCACAGTTTCTTTCCACTCAGCTCAAAATTAGGGCCAAATCCAAGCTTGGCTCTGCACCGTCTGCTTTCAGTATTACTTGATAAGTTCCTTTTGTCTGGAAAAACCTTCAGATTTATCTTCCACTTCTCCCATACAGAGCTAACAGCCAAATCACGAGCACCTTCACTGAACATGTGTGACTCAGATGGTCGGAAAACACAGCAGGGCTCCATTTCCACGTGTCAGCTTACAAGGCCCAAAGTCATCTGTTGTTTCCTACTTGTTACACACCCCAGCCTAGCCCAGATATGTCAGTGAGGGACTTAACGAGACCTCATTTCGTTCCTGATTAAGCTTTGTCACTGCAATTGCCCGGGTGCACAGCGATCCATGCTGGTGTAGGGCTCTCCAGGGAAGCTCGTGAGATTCCACCTACATCTGCAGATCTTCCGGATTTTTCCTCCCAGCCCAGCAAACTTGGCAAAAACATTTTGATTTCTGCTTAAGTGGGCTGTGAAAAACTAACATTCTCATCTGAGAGCAGGTCTCCAAAGACCTCCGCAGAGGATGCGAGCGCGGCTCCCACGGCCGTGCTATCCTCAAGGCTCACATCCAAGAGGGCATCCTTGGACTGGAAGCAGAGCAGAAAGGTTTCAACCGGTATGGCCGAGTGACAGAAATGATAAAACCAGATTAACAGACCTAATCTCCAAGCAGCAAAAGGAACTGATGGGAAGGCCAGCTGTGAAAACTGCTTTCATTTACATCAGGCACAAGGATGGGCCAAAAACGCTACTGTGGGATGATGTCCGGTATCACATGAATCAGACAGAAAATATTTGCAGGATTATCACAGTATATCATTTCTCAAGCTAACCAGTAAATTCCTGATACAACCTGACAGAGTTCAAGGAGCGTTTGGACAATACTCCCAGGCACATGATGTGACTCTTGGGGATGGTCCTGTGCAGGGCCAGGAGTTGGATCCTTGTGGATCCCTTCCAACTCAGCATAATCTGCAGTTCTGTGATACACTGAAGTCCATGGGAAAAGCCAACTGCTTTCAGCGTGTACTGGAAAATAATGGAAAATTATACTATTGCACAAACTTGTAACAGGACACAAGTAAAATGATATCCCCCCTTATGAAAGCAGCCGTATCAAGCAGGCTGTAGAATTAAATTGATGCACTTACACACAATACAGCCTAAACAAAATATGATATCCCTTACCATCCAGTACTACTTCTGCACACATCTAGTGGGCATGAGGAGTTGTTATGAGGCTGTCACTTAGGTACACAAAATATAGCCAGAAGATTGTTATTTCTCATGAAAGAGGTTCTGGGTTGTTTGTTTTTAACACAAATGGTCAAATGTAGGTTTATTTTCACAATACACTGCTGAGTTATTAAAGAAAGCATTGCATAGGGGTTAACTCAGAAGCCTGGGAATCAGGGAAAACACCCTTTGTTATGTATGATTTGTGGTTTACCTTCTGATGGATAAAATACGAGCAACATCCCTTTGGTGAGGCCCTAACTCACTGTGATTTTTACATGGCAGTACAACACACAGGTTGGAGAGGAATATGCCTTAGGAGTGCCGAGAGTCAGGGTTGGCACACATTTTAAAGCCTTTTGTATATGGTCAGGTTGCTGTGCTGGACGTGTTCCCCCATTTCAGCTGAAGGATCATTCCTGCCCAGGGAAGAATTCTCACCCTCGTACGGAATCACAGTAACTCCGGGCAGTTTGTTCCGTCAGCATCAGGGTAAGCCTGGACACACAATATTCCCGCAGAGCACTGGAGGGACAACAACTTCTTGGACAATGGCAACTTGTATTAAAGCCTTTAGCAATTATTTCTCATCAAAGCCTCTAGATAATTAAATCCTCTGTCCAAACGAGTGCGACAGTTCTGCGTGTTTCCTGTTGCTGCCGTGTTAAGCTCAGTGACCCACATACACGATGCTGCCACAGCCTTGGACAAGCCTCCAACTCACAGTCACGGTAAAATGCCAGTCGTGCTATTACCATTGAACACCTGTTTTGTGGCAGCCTTGGCACAACTTCTACAAACACAGAACTTTTCATGCTCAAAAATGATTGATGTGTGATGGAGGGAATACTCTCCTTTTCCTAGCAGTCAGCAAAAGTCTGAATTTCTGAGTGGAGATCCTGATGCAAAGGCATTGATGGCTGTTTGACTAGTTCTCAATCTCTGAGAGGCTCTGCTACTTATCTCTGATCTGGTTGAGATTCAGGCTGATGCCACAGAAGTGTAAAATCTCTACGGCTCTTGCAAATAAACTTGCAAATAAATTGAGCCATCCTGTTGCCATGTTATCCTAATTCATAAGGAGAGATTTGCTCTCAGTTCCACCTCTCCTTGCTGTGCTCAGGTCTAGGAATATATGAGAGACCATTCAACAAATGTCTGCAACTTACATCCACTCCATCTTCATGCCACTCCAACCTACATACAACTTGATTCTGCTCCCTGGACACACTTTCTTGATTCATGTTCAAAATCTGAGTGAGTGAGATTTTATACTTGTCCAGACTTTTTCCTTGCACCACTGGCTGCCACATGGCTGGAATACAAATGCACAAAATGTCTGTGAAAGTCCTGATGTGCCTCTGGACACACAGGCACTGTGTGAGCCCCTTCCTCCAGGAAAGCAATCCCGCTGTCACTGACTGTGGATATCCAAAATTATTCTGGCTGCTCTCTCAAAAGTATGCTTTGGGGCTGGGAGGAGGGGGAGAAATCATGACTTATGCTGTCAGAAATGGATTTTAAAATCCTCTTTTTATTTTTGCACAGGTAACACAAGGCTGATACAGAAAATCAGTAACAACTGCAAACTGTCCGAGTTCATTCCCCCTGGAAAGAGCACTCCCTTTCCTCCAGGATCCCCCTGGGCACGCAGCTGAGCGAGCACATCTCCCTGCCCCTCTCTTGCCTTCCTGACAAATCCCAAGATGTCTCTCCCTGCTCACACTCTGGGATGCAAACTGCAAATTCACAGTTCAACCATCGTCCTAATGTTATTGTGGTTTCCCACATCTCTTACCAAAACTCATTTCCATGATGGAACCTAAAATGCTTTTCTTTAAACCTCTAAGACATTCCAATCCCTATCTTTTTTTCCTGGTAGCTGATTTATTAAAGATGCTTAGTCCAAGCCAGGCAAGTTCCTCAAGAACTCACCCCAATGGCTTCTGAAGAAAGGGCAAGCCTCTATAAAATATCAGAGATACATTTTCACAGCCATAACAGTGTGGGAAGCATCAAATCCAGGGGCATAATCACATCAAGTTCCTGATGATCCTTATAATGTGGAAGATTATTTAAAGTCATACATCTTCCAAATTTTTTTTCAATTTCATAATATTTGAAAGAAGCCACTCAAGCCTCTCCAACCAAGATTTCTGATGCAAGAACTCCCCACCGCAGACCAAAAATAGCAGAATTATGAGTGGTAAAAGTGTCTAGCTAGGCTTTTTATTTTAATTCATATTTGAGAAAGGTTTCTAGCAGCTGGAGAAAGTAAGAGCTGTATTCATAAAACCCTTGGCTATTTGCCACACAAATGGTGCTTTTATTGAGCAGGGGGCAGTGGTGGTGGTGGTGGGGGGCAGAATGGGGAATGTGCCTACTCTGCATCAGGAATGTGTTTCTCCAATTCATAAATCCTCCTCCTCTCTCCCAGCTGACTAAAGGAAACCTTTCTCAGTTTGCCACTGTGATGAGAGAGGGCGAGAGCGATTCTCCCAGAGTGGCAGCCCCAGAAAGAGGCGTTTCAGTTAAAACAACATGGTTATTAAAAACACACACACAAACAGGACTATGTGTTACAACCCGGCCGAGGGACGCTCAGACCCGGCACAGACAACAGCGGGGACAAATCTGTCAAGAGCACAGCCAACCCATCATACTAACAGCCTGCCACAAAGTGTAATGTCCTGCCATAAATACATACATGTTTCAGAACAGGTCTGAGAGTTTCCAGGCTAAAATGCCCTCTCAGACACAGGCAGGGAGAAGGAATGAGTTATGAGGATGAGGAACTGAAACATAGACAGATTGAGGGCTAAATAGCAAAAAATAAATCATATCTAGACTTGCTAAAAAAGGGTGATTGAAGGTGACATGTTGACACAACTGGAAATGGGAACTAGAACTCCTGATTTCCCCCCAAGTAAAGCTTTGTCCTGAACTGCAGGTACCCCAAGACAGTGGACATGCTCCTAAGATGCAGGTAAGATGCAGAGGAATACTGGCACCATGGGTTGTTCTGGGCTAAGTGACTTCACAGCTCAGCACTGTTAAAAATGGAGCAGTTTGGGTTAATAAGAGAGGTCTAACTTTTGGCAGATTCCCAGATGGGGAGCTTAAAAGCAAAAATAAAATAAAACCCACTTAAACATTAGGGCTTGGCAGAAGCCAAGTGGAAGGTTTGGATGGCGATTTTTAGGCTTCAGCTCAGCTCCATCTTTCCTACTTTGGGCACTTCAACCCTTAACTGCGTGTAACCCTTGATAGCTTGCCCAGCATCCCACAGAGGCTGAACTCAAATCCTGAGGTCCTGGCTGGGACATGAACCAGGCACTAGACGTGCAGGGACTGAGCTTGCAGCATCCCTTCACCCCAGGCAGGAACATCTGCACTTCACAGTCCTGTCCAAATAACAGATCCTGACACTTCAATAAGCCGCACTTCAAGTATTTCTTCATTTCATACCATCTGTGTGCGGTTTAATTTTAGCCCTAGCCTTGTCCTGGCCATTGTGGACGTGGGGAACATGCTGTTCCACCCTGTTTGCTGCAATGCTCTGATACACAGCAGCACCACAGACAGGGCAAGGAAACAGTGGACTGATTCTGCAAGGTCATGGATCTTCAAACAGCATTTCATATCAAGGTCAAAAGGCCAGACCCACAGTACAGGCAGTAGACCAAAGTCTAAACTCTTCCTCAGTCTGTCCCTGGAATAGATGCTCCTGGGTGAAAACAGAAGGGTGAGGATAAACTTCAAACTCCTCCTTACCACAGAGTGCTTTCCCGGTGGAGCTGGGATTATCTCACAGATTATGCCCTAAGAGAAAACATACTTGGCAAGCTACTGAAAAAAAGTGCTCACGCAGTCACTGCTTTTGCTTTCACACCGCCAGAAATTATCTTCCAAGATTTGCTGCTCAGCCCCATGTTAAGAATTTTCTGTAGGGACTGTACTGTCCACAACTTGTAAAGAAAAGGAGAACAAGACTGCATGAAAACAAAAAAAATACACCCCACCTTTCCATACAGCTCACCTTGTATCCATATTGTGCTTCATATTTGTGGGCAAAGCCTAGAAGTTTGATTCCATGATTGCACAAAAAGGACTAGTGCATAGAGAATCATAGAATTGTTAAGGCTCAAAAAGACCTCTAAGATCATGGAGTCCAGCCATAACTATCTACTTTAAAAAATGACACCCAAGCTCCGAAATAAACCACCACACTAATCACAGAGCATATAAAAAGATAACAGGAAGTCATTACTATTAAATTCTAATGGGTTGGCAACTCTAGTTACTCATTTGTGCCCTTAATAAAATCTTATCCAGAAGTCTCATTCTCATGTAGAAGGAGTAAAACACTCCGAAATAATGGCTTTCTCCAGCTGCTGGTAGAGCGTGTATGCACCCAGTGCTTGCATAGGCAAGCAGTCTTTTCAGCAGCTTCCTCATGACATGAATGTTTATCTTGTGAATGCTTAAAATATTCTATTTTCAATGTAAGAAACACCACACTCCTTCCCCACTCCGATTCAGGGAGTTTTCAGCACACATTCCCAGCAGAGCATCACATACACTCCAGATTTTCACCCAATACCAACATGAGACCATAATAGACTTTGGACTCACATCCGCTACATTTTTAGAATAATGTCGCTTGTTATTACATTATATTACAATCACAAGGCTGTATTTGAATAACTAATAATATGAATAATCCTCAGAAAAGTTAATTTCCAACACTGTAGCACAAATGGTTCAACATCTGCTCTTGGACACTACATGGGGTTTGATAAATAGTATCACTTACATAATATAAATGGGAATTGCTTAGTTACAAATCTAATGTGCATAAGCTGCCTCTGATGCATGCAGTTTCTCTAACATTCAAAAAAAAACCCATTTCAGAAGTTACAGTTTACCCACTGCTGCATTATCTCATTAACTATCTCCTCCAAAAACAGACTGGGAAAGCAAATCCTACAGAAAATCCACAGATTTAGGGCACTTACAAGGGTTGAAAATCATGTCCCTGAACTTGAGCTTTTGTGTTAACAGATGCACGGCATCCCTGGCTCAGTATTGGTCACATGGAACTGGAAAAATACAGCATCATAACCTCTTCCCAAATGGGCAGAATGGTTCAGGGTGCTGAGTGAAGTCCTTTCACAGGGCGGACACAGCTTGAGATGCTCAGCTTTGAGTTCCTCTGCAGGTTCATGCAAGCTCATAAACTCAGTGTTTGCCTGGTGCTCTCCCAACCCCTCAGCATCCTGCTGTTTAGCCTTGCATTTCCAAAAAAGCCCATTACATGCTGAGATGCCTGAGAGGAGCATCAGCAAAATGTGAGCATGTGGCATAAGCCTCTGCAGGAGCTGCAAGGGACCCGTGTTTCTGCCCAGGACTCCTGCATCCCACAAAAGGGTGCAAAAAAATTCGGTATTTTAGCACTCAGACCTAATTTCTACTGTAAATCCAGCCCTGGCAGCACACCAGGGAGAGCGGAGTGCTCCAAGTGTAGGGCCAGTCACTCCAGGGCAGCTCTCCCAGTGCCATCTCATACTCCCTGTCTATGAGGAAGGTGGACGTGCAGCCAGCTCAGACTGGGGGGCTGACTCCTGGCTGGGCACTGGGGTGTAATAAGGGGCAGAAGCAGCAAAACAAGAGAGAACAAGCACTGGCAGGATGTATTTAATAAGCCCAAACCCAGAAAAACCAACTGCTAACTCACAGTGTCTGAAAAAACAAGAGACAACAGGCCAAAAAGGGGCCAAAGGCATGCAAGGATGCCATCCCCTAAAAGAGACTGCTGCTCAGACAAGGGATTTCTCAATGAGTAGGAAAAAAGAAAATAGAAAAAAAAAAAAGTTTGGAGATGGCAGACACCCAGTCTCCAGCTGGACTGAACAACACCAAGTCTACATTTGATTTCTATTTTAAATAAGCTGCAACCCTACTCTGCAAAGACAGATCACTCAGAGATGAACATAAGCAGAGATTTTTCTACCATGCTGCACAGTCAAATAACATTTTGTGTGTTCGGCACCAAAAATAAATACGCCACTTTGCCAGACACTGGAGTCTCCATCTCCTAGCAACACCCCCCCACCCAGCCTTTTCCTCGAGACCCTTCAGCTCCTGCCTGCAAGCATAGCTCCCTTCCCCAGTGTCTGCAAGCGAGACATCCATGATATAAATACATGTGCATATTTGCATATGTTTAAAAGCCAGAGGAAAATTAAGTAAATATTCTCAAACCTGAGCCCCGCCACTACTTTCCAGGAGCATCCCAAGCTCTGCAGGGCAGCTGGAGGTGGAAGGTGCTCACCCACCTGGTGACAAGCCTGCTACCAAGAAAAGAGCTTTCTGAGTCTCCTGTAAACCTTAAGCCCAAAATGTATCCCGTAAATTAAAAACCTGATTAATATTAATTTGATGTTTCTAGTAAACAGCTTCTGTGTGTATAACAGGCAATGGAAACACTCATGACAGATCAGTTGGCTCTGGGATTTAGTTACCAACTTTTAGGAAACAAGCAGGATGGCAAAACAATGCATCTCCATACAGCAGCTCCTGTTAAGCATTCTAGTTTAACCATTAAACAAACACCATTGGAGTTCACCCCTATTGTGTGGTGCTTCATTCAGGCAGAGTCCGGGCTTGCCAGGACTGGGAGGGGAGATCAAACAAACCCCATGTGCTTCTGTGAGCAAAGACAGAGGAGAGATGCCCAGAGCTTGCAAGGTAAAGGCTTGCATGGGCTGACAACTTTGCAGCTGTCCGAAGAAGACAGAGCTTTCTCAGGCTTTCCAGGAGATAATATTGTTATTATATTATCTAAAGTTTACTGTTTGTGAATACTGTTTCTCATAGGCCTTCACATAATTCATGTCTATTGTTCTGGTTGAACAGATATGGTTTCATTATAGTACATATGGGTTTGTATTACAGCAACCTTCCTGTTCCACCTCAAGCTTCTTATTTTAGTTATTTATGTTATTGGATTTGTTGAATTAAGTTGTCATTTTATTATTTATGATAGCACAGTTGCATACTCTGGTTATTATTTTATCAGGTCTCCTTTGTTTACACACACTGTTCCAGCTTCCCAAATAGCTCTTTATTACCTTGGAGCACGGGCTGCATTTGTGAATGCCTTCTGCTACTTCATGTAGCTGAGTAAGAAACAGAGAGCTTCAAATTAACACTATTAAAAGGTGACAGGACTACTTTTCAGATATGCTAGAACAATTTCAGTGTTCAAACATGCTACTTACTTCAGATAAGCATACATTTTTTTTTTTTTTAATGTGAACTGTTCATGTGGCCCAAAGTTTATGTCTTACTTTGGAGAAGAGGAAGAACATTCTGCTTTCCTCAGGAAATCTTTTGGACTTCTGGCTGAAAATGTCCATTGAGTGATTGCTTGAAAGAGAAACAGATCTGAGCCTCTACACAAAAAACAGGCCTGTTCCTCTCCGAGCCGAGGAGCAGCTCCTGCTTTGCTTGAACTCTGCTCTGGAGATGCAGAAGTCCCAGGACAGGATTCACTGTAGATCCATCCCCAAGGCAAGAGAGGCCACCAGATTGCAAAACAGGAGATCTTCCCCTTATAGTGACCACACCAGCACCAGAGGCTCGCTACTGTGCAACATGGCAAGGGCTTTCTTTCTTTGGGGTTGCAGTTGTCTTCTAAATGCCTAAAAGTGGAAAGATTCATCACAGAAAAGAGCTGGGATCACTAAATGGGTGTTCCCTTCAGGACAGGATTTTCTTCCACTTAAAGTTCTTTTCTAATGAGAAGTTCTAGCAAGCAGTACCCCTCTTGGAGCAGCTGTGTTATTATTTCATACACAACATTACCCTACCAGACTGTCCCAGGGTTGAAATGCTATGGACTGGGTAACACTATCATTAGGATGAGTCTCTTGCTCATGAGAACAGCAGCTGCCAAGATATGAGATGGTTTCAGCTGGCTGCACTGGCTGCTGATGTTATTGATGTTTCCCTCCCCGTGCATCTGTTTTGCTCCTTTGCATTAACACAACTACTGACCCATGAGAAGGCTTCTGGGGCTGCTTTGCCAAGTGGGAACTGCTCATCCACCATCCTCCTGAAAGCACTGCTCAGCAGCTGCCATCAGTGGGTAGCACTACCGTTACCCCAAATTCAGCCCTTCCATAAGTGCCATCTCCCTTCCTTAGCGTGTGGGACCAAGGGTATGGCACCATCCAACCAGGCAGGTCTTGACATCCACTACCCACCCCACAATGACCCTTCTCTTCTACATGACACTTCCTTTCTTCCCCTTCAGCCCACTACCCAATCATCCCAACACAAAACATCCCCCCCCCCCTTCCTCTCTACTCCCCCACCTGCTCATGTTTCTCCATTACCATCAGCCCCTCCTACTCACACACCTTGTCACCCAGCCCAAGGTACAGCTGGGCCTCAGAGGGTTCATACAAGACCATGTTTCCCACCCCCAGCATCCCTGCTGTGGGCATGTGCTCTTTAGGGCAAAGCAACTCCCCTGGCTGGTGCCCCTCCAAGTAAAGTGACACCTAAAGGAGGGATCAGCCCAAGGAAGGAGCATCGAAAGTAGGGCATACCCCAAAGACAGTGTCACACTCTGATGGGTGCATCCCCAGGCAGGTGTGACATCCCTCACAGCGAGGGGACGATGTACCCCAAGGATAGTGTGACCCTCAGGTGCCTGTCACTCCAAGGAGGGTGTCACTCTCAGGCACATGCTTTCCTAGGAGGATACCACATCCAAGCAGGTGCGCCCCAGAGATGGCACCCTATAGGGAGGGTTCTGCCCTAGCAGGGTGCACTGCAAGCAGGATGTATTCCAAGGGCTGTCACTCTGAGGCAGCTGCGCCCCTCCAGGCAGGTGTCACTCTGAGGAAGGTGCCACCAGCAGCCCTCTGACATGTGCCACCCCAAGTTAGGCACGCCATAAGGGTGGTGCACTCTAAGGACCATGTCTCCATCAGGCAGGTGTACCCGCAAGGAGGGTTGTAACCTAAGGGTAACATCACGCCAAGGAGGATGTCACTCCAGGCAGGTGCGCAACAGGGAGGGTTCACCCCAAGGACAGTGTCACTCAAGGACAGTGTCACACCCAAGCAGGTGCACAGCAGGGAGGGTGTACCCCGAGGACAGTGCCACCCAAGGAGGCTGTCACCCCCAGGCAGGTGTACCCCAAACCAGCTGCATCCCAAGGAGCACTTAACCCCTCCAGAGTGCACCAGAAGACGGGCACGCACCGAGGGTGTCACCTTTGGCTGATGCTGCCCTAAAGGGTCATCATCCCCCAGCAGGTGCACAGCAGATAGGATGTACCCCAAGGACCGCGTCACCCGAGAGCGTGTCACTCCCCGGCAGATGCTGCCCTAAAGGGGTGTCACCCCAGACAGGTGCGCGGCTCGGAGGGTGCGCCCCGAGCTCCAGTGCCACCCGCGGGAGGGTGTCACCCGCAGGCAGATGCCGCCCTGAAAGGGGTGTCACCGGCGGCAGGTGCACCCCGAGCCGAGGAGGCTTCCCCACAGCCGCCCGCGCTCCCACCTGTGCCGGGGGCGGGCGCGCCCCTCCCGCCCCGCTCCCCGCCCCGCCGCCCCCGCCCGCCGAGCCGCGCCGCTCCGGCCCTGTGCATTCTGGTCCGGCGGCGGGGGGCGAACATGGCCGAGAAGCAGAAGCACGATGGGCGGGTGAAGATCGGTCACTACGTGCTGGGGGACACGCTGGGGGTCGGCACCTTCGGCAAAGTCAAGAGCTGAGTACCGCGGCCGCGGGCGGGGCCCCTCGCCGCCGCCTCCTCCCTCCTCCCCGCTCCCGCGGCCTCCGCGCCCGCATCCCCTCCCCTCCCTTCTCCTCCCCTGCCCTCGGCGGCTCTCCCACCGCGCCGGGGCCCCACAGCATCCCCGGGGGTCGGCGGGGGCCGAGAGGCTGGCAGAGCGCGGCGCCTCCCTGGGGGATACGGGCAGGGAGGCGGCGGCTCCCGGGGTGTGGGTGACGGGGGTGGCGGGAGATGCAGCCCTTGCCCCTCGGTACCACGGGCCGTCACAGCCCCCTCCCCGGTGCCGGTCCCGCCAGCGGGACCCACCAAAACTTTCCTCCCGCGCTGGGAGGGAGGTGATGGGGAAGGCTGGACCGCAGAGCGGGCAGTGCCGGCATCCCGCCGCTCCGAGCCGGGTCCGCGGTCCTCTCGCTGCGCCTTCCCTTCCAGAGGGGCTGCAGGTGCTTCGGGGGAGGGCGTGAGGGGCCCGGAGCGAAAGGGGTTTGTGCTGCCGACCCTCCGAGCATCGCCCCGCGGACCGAGCGGCTCCGGCAGCGGGCGGCGATGGAGGGGTCGGGGCGGGCAGGGGGTGAGAGGGTTGGGGGTGTTCAGCCTGGAGAAGAGAAGGCTCCAGGAAGACCTTAGAGCACCTTCCAGTGAGTAAAGGCGCTGCAAGAGAGCTGGAGAGGGACTTCTGGTAGGGTGTGCACTGACGGGGCAAGGGGGAATGGCTTCACACTGACAGAGGGCAGGGTTAGGTGCGATATTGGGAAGAAATTCTTGACTGTAAAGGCGGTGAGGCCCTGGCAAAGGTTTCCCAGGGAAACTGTGGCTGCCCCATCTCTGCAAGTGTTCAAGTCCAGGTTGGATGGGACTTTGAGCAACCTGTTCTAGTGGAAGGTATCCCTGCCCATGGCAGGGGGTTTGGAATGAGATGATCTTTAAGGTCCCTTCCATCCCAAGCCGTTCCAGGATTGTAGGATGGAGGGATCCTGTTGGGTTGGGGCTCCACGCAAGGATTCCTTGGTCAGTCATATCAGAGCAGCCAACTTACATTCTGAAGGTACCAGCTTTGTTTTACCTGATTGTGAGGTTTGCAAATACTGCTATTTCTTTCTCATGTGAGTTCTGCCATTACATGCAAATTTAATTTTTTAATCAAGATACTAAAAACAAAACAACAAAAATTACAGTCTAAGCAGTAATGGATAGCTATCTTCCCCAGTGGGAAATGGGTTTAGCTTGAGCCAGGGAAGCAGCTGCCCCACTCGGTGTCCCCCCACCCCTCTGGGATGTGGCTGGGTGAAGGGGTGATGTTCCTGCACTCAGTGACTGGAGTTTTAAAATAAACCAAAACTGACAGCAGAGGAAAGAAACCACCACAACCACTGGAGCTAAATCCACCTGTGACCATTAATCAGGCCCCTAAAAATATATTGCTCTGTTTAATCCCAAACCACAAATTTACTGACTAAAGAATTATCAGAATAAATACTTCTAACAGTAAGGACCATTTAAATCACTTGTGTATACCAGCAGACCTCAAAAAGTGCTCCAAAGCACTTTAAAATTAAACCTGCCAACAATAATTAGCACAAATACCCCCCACCCCACCTATGATCTGACTTTGTTAAAAACTGACAGTTTCCAAAGAAACATTTCAAATAACATAAAAGAGATTTTCTAGCTCAAAATCCTTTATAGGTGAGTAGTATCCTTTACATATTTTTTTCCTTAATATTTTGCCTATAACTGACGGGTAAAATTTGTACTTGAGATTGGAAACTGAGAGGAAGAAATGAAATCTCCTATTTATACAGAATTCTAGCATTTTAATCAAAGGGCCCTTAGAGAAACCTGTATTCACATGAGAAAAGTAAAGGGAATTTTGCCTGATTGATTCAAGTGTTTTGTATAATAACAGCTTTTTGAGAAAGAAGGCAGCTGCCATCAGTGACATTTCTTGTTGCTGATGTGTTTTCTTCAAACTCTGCCTTGCATAACCTTTTCTTTGAGGCACTTTTTCCTGCCTTACTTCTCAAGGTTAAGGAATCATAGTTTACAATTTTTAAGGATTACTGTTATTGAGGATGTGAATGTGGTGGATGGATAGATCTCATGCCAAGGGTCAATGTTACCACACAGTATTTTACCAAATATAGTTATTTTCCCTGTCCTCTAGGCCAAAGATAAGATTAATTTGCAGAAATAGAACTGTGGAGAAGATCCTGTGTTTTGAGTTTAGCAAAGCCTTGAAGGAAGGAGGTGGCATCTCCTCCCCTAGGGGGTTGGTAAGAACAGATTACAGAAACCGTTTGTCATGGGCATGTCTCACCCTGCGGGTCCCCAAAAGCTCTCCTGTGACCACACCCCTCCACAATGAGGTTGACGGTGGATGCAGCTTCAGTCAAAATCCAGCGGAGTAACCCAAATATTTTTCCATGTGATGCCACACATGACATTCCCAGGGGCCTTGGTGGTTTCTTACCCACACTTGTTTGTCACCAAAGCGACCAATTTGTGGTCCCTCAAGGACTGGCAGTGCTTGGGTTATGTTTGTGTTGGTTATGATGGCACCTCCATAGGCTCCAGCTGGGAGATCCTGTTTTCCCAGGCATTGTAGCATTTCTGCTGAAGGACAAACCTTGTATCGGATGGAAGGTAAACTAAAGGAGACTGACTAGATGGGGGAAAGGAAGGATGATATAACATGAGCGAGTGGCACTGGGGTAGAATTAATACAGCTTTTCTAAATATATGCTTTGGATGGATTTCATTTTTAACTTTGGGCTAAGATAAGGGCCAGCACAGCTGATAGGAAAGGAGTTTGCTCGCCCTTCCAGAAACTTTTACATTCCCCTGAAGCATTTGCAAAAATATCACCTGCTTGTGCTACCTGCAGAGCTGCATCAAGCACACACCCAGGGTCAAAAAGCATGCTGTAAAAAACCATGCTGTCAAGAGGTTTTAATTGTTATCTATGCTTATGATGCTGTAATCACTATTCCTCCTTGTTTTTTCTCTTATGAAAATAACTAAATAAGAAGAGTCTTTTTTTTCTAAAACTAATTCTGTTATATGTCTTCCCTTCTTTCTGTAATAGCATGTGATGCTGAAGTGTTCTTAGCACACAGTTACAAGTGTGAGCAGATGGGGCAGCAGATAAGGACACTGTCCTGTTTGTTGCTGTATTTTTGCAGTTTGGGGTCAGTGTTGCCACCCGACCCTTTTGGTGGTTTGGTTTCTTTGCTGCTGTTCATCTCAGTGTTGAATCCAACCCCCCTGCTCACGCCAGCAGAGTTGCTAGTTTTAAGCTAAGGGGGAGCTTACCTGAGTCTCTGTCACTAAAAGGCAAGGCATGCTCAGTCCCCTCTCTAATGCTGCTGTTCAGACCTCCCTCCTCCCACTGAGCTTTTAATCCAGGCAGGGAGTGAGAGGGAAGGAGGAGGCTTCCTCACCCCCAACCACTGCCCACCCTTGAGGTGAAGAGAAGACAAACCCAGAGAAGCTGCACAAGCATCCTCTTGCATGCCTGTGGGAGACACGGAACCCGCGGCTGCTGGGATGGTCCTGGGGCGAGATCCCACCAGTGTGCTCCAAGGTGTGGGGTCAGACAGTGGCTTTTTGAGCAGAGAGAAGGTTGTCCTTACTGCCCATGTCAAAATTCCTGCCACTACAGGCTGCAGCTAGAGAGACCTCAAAGGCCTAAAAGTCTCCCACCACGTAGGAAATTGTGTTCTCTCTTTGTCTCTCAGCGTTCAAGGAGGCTTAACAAGTCACTGGGGACAGAAACAATAATATCTCTGTATCTAATGCTTACTGTAAGCAAAAGATGGATTACAAAATAGACTGTTTATTTTTAATTATTAATGTGTTTGTGCTAGCGAACCTTCGAAGAGTTACACATTGTTTGTCACGGATGGAAAGGGGATGAACTATTTGGCAATAGTATTAACAACAGTAATTATTCATTCTGGGCATGGAAATTTTTTTCCCCCCAAGTGTATAATAAAAATTTTTCAAAGCATGTGCTGAAATAAGGCCAGAAAGGGTTGTCCTGAAACAAAGGGTGGCAGAAATCAGGGTTTGCCTCCTAGTTCAGCTACAAACCTCTTTGCTCTGCTGTTCCTCAGTTTTCCAACTAATGGCTTAGTGTGTTATAATTCTTTCATGGAGCTGAATTAATTGGGGGAAGCTTTCAAAGTAGATTTTTTTGTGCTCCCAGGAAAGGGAGAGCAGAGATAACGCAGAGTTATAGTTGACCAAATGAAATGCTGCTGGGAAAAGACTTGATCTCGAAGATGTCATGCTGAAGTTGTCTTGCACCTTTCTGTCGTGCTCCCCCAGCCTCCTCAGTGTAACATATACTGTGCATATACCGTGGCAACCTTGGCAAAGTGAGATCAGTGCCTTTTATAAGACTAGTCTTGGCACAACTTGTGGAGAATTGCTTGCAGGGTAGGAAGGGGCTGTATCCCACCCCCCCCTGCAAGCCCCCATGAAGTTTGAACATGGTTTTGTACCCCTTGTCTCTCTGCCGTGGGGCAGCCCCAGCACTGCCCTGCTCTCCTCTCCCTCAGGATACACCAGGGAAAATGCTTCCTGGGACTATTTACAGCACTCTCCTTTGCACTCCACAAGAGGAATTATCTGCCTCCTCCAGCCTTCAGCTAATCCCTAAATTGCATCTCTACTGCAAAGCTGAGTTTATTTTCATTTCATCTAGTAGTTTTAAGTATTACGAGGAATAAAATGGACATGCAAAGTGGTGCTTTAATTTTCAAGGGCAGTAAAGTGTTTTATTTTTAGGATGCTCTTACTGAGGAAAGAATCTCTGGCAGGTCTTATCTGGTGGCTAATAATAGTGACCTGGCGTGCCCCGAGCGGTGCTGGCGCTGCCGCCCTGCCCTTCTCACACCGTTCGCTTCTGATCAGCTCATTAAGGCCTCCAAAATTACAGGCTCTAATAATATAATAACAAGGTTTGCTCATGCTAATTGACTTCTTGTGCTCTGTGTTATTACTGGAAGGGTAACATTCATAATTAGAGAGCACAAATATTTACTGTTAAGCAGGTTTTCTGCACAGCCTTTAGGAAGACATCCATATGTCACCATTTTAATATCACATTAGAAAATACTGAGAAGGGGTAGCTCGTGGACAGAGAACCTTTTTTAGATTTAAACATCCAACTGACAGTGTTCAAGCAGTTTCTGCCCTTAACTTCAGCATAAATCTTACTTCCTAGGGGCTTTTTATTTTTTGTGTAGTCTATTGATGACAAATGGATCACATGCTGAATTCATATCACATTATTAAGTCCAATTCCCCCAGTGACAGTGGTGCTGCTCCCAGTTTCCCTCTGAACACAAGAGGTAAGCATCAGCATCTCAGTGAACCAGGTGCATTTTATGAGACCTCATATTGAAGTTTGCATCTTTCCTAAAAGCAGAATTTGCTCCTGCAGTCCAGCAGCGTTCCTGGAGCTTGTCATCAAACCAAGGAGCGCGCTCGAGGAAGTATAAATAGAAATTCATTTTAGTAATGCAAATCCTGCAGTCCTATTTTGGGCAGGGAAAATCCCTATATCTTTTTTTTAAAAGGAAGTGTGATGGTTTAGTTTTAAGACCGGGTTTATTAGGGGTTTAGTCAACCAGTGTGTTATGGTGGAGATTCTCCTCTGCCATTTATATATATATCTGTTTCTGATTAATCTAGTTTTACACGGTATAAATCCTTGCAAATTAGCTCAGGGTATGACCTCCTCCAGTAACTCACTCTCTTTTATTTACTGGAGTGCTTTTGGCAGATAAGTCCCCTCTATTCTGTGACTCCACTGGGAAAACAATGAAGAGACAAAACACAATTTTAAAATATTTTACCCCCTCATCTTTTGCTTTTTTCCCTTCAGGAGTGGCTTTTTGCTTATAAATCACAGTGTGCTGAACTGCTGGCATGGCTCTTGCTTCACTGTGTAGTGACTTTGCGATGCTCTCTTTCTAATAGTTGGCGAACACCAGCTGACAGGGCACAAAGTAGCAGTAAAAATACTGAACAGACAGAAAATCCGCAGCCTGGATGTGGTTGGAAAGATCAAACGAGAAATTCAAAACCTTAAACTCTTCCGGCACCCTCACATAATCAAACTGTAAGTACCCTTTCAGCTTAACCCTCTGTCTGCAAAGACACCTCATACACAGTTAACTTGGTTTCAGGAGGTGGTTTAGAGTAGTAAAAAATTTATTTTGTTACGTTTTTACGTGTTAGAACATCCACTGGCACAGGTTGCCCGGAGAAGCTGTGGCTGCCCCATGCCTGGAAGTGTTCAAGGCCAAGTTGGATGGGCTTCTAAACAACCTGAGCTCGTGGAAGGTGTCCATGGTGGTGGGGTTGGCACTAGATGGTCTTTAATGTCCCTTCCAACCCAAACCATTCTATGATTCCATGAATTGCAGCATGGTCAGGCTCGTAGAGTGAAGCCTTGGCCTCCAGTCAATAGGATTTATGTTTTAACAGACTGATTAGCCAGAGCTTAAAAGAACATTTTTTTAAAAATTTATTATTCAGACATAAGTTTTCAAAGTTGCCACTTTGATGAACCTGAGTTTAAGCTGTAAATCAGCACCTGCACGCCAGCTCTGGGATTCCTTCTCAATCCTCAGCTTGTGCAGCCAGTCCACATTAATGAGGCACTCGATAATATCTTTGGCATTTCTATAAAAGAAAGCTGTTGAATGGTAACTACAAGGATAAGTTGACATTTAGGTCAGCCTTAGAACTGGCATGAGATACAGCAAATACCTGGGACTTCGAGGCAAGGGAAAACAAATTCTCTGTACAGTTAAATAACTAACCATGCAGCAACTGTTGACTTTAGAGTAACTTCACAGTTCCATGGATTTATTGGAGAACAGATTGGTATTATTTCATGAAAGAGCCAGCAAGACTCCTCAGCTGTGTATCCAGCATGCTGCAAGTTAAGTCCTGTTCACACATTTGTCAAAGTATTAAAGCCTAAAAGTTAAACCCACTTTGGCAATTTCAGTGTCCTCTGGTACACATTGCAATCATGGAATACAGCGATAAAGAAAAACTGGGGGGAGGAGACTGTGGTACATAAACCTCTTTCAATAACTTACTGAATGTATATAAAAGGAATATTGGGGTAATTAACAGTAACTTAGATGTCTGGGTCCAAAGCTCTTCAGGAAAATGAGACTGATGCTATAGATCTTTGTGGGACTATCACATGTCCCCTTGCCAAGCTCTGAAAATTGTTTGAAATCTCCCTGTTTCAAATTACAAGGCAGCTGTAAAAATTCATGAAATTCATCTATTAAAAAAAGAAAAAAAAAAAAATAGAAGCCAACAACAAAACAATGTTTCTGAAATAAAAGAGAGGGAGGTCTCAGCTGGTGCTGCAATGAATTCCTGGGGCTGCATTGACCTCAGCTGATCACTGGCAGTTTATTCCAGCTGGGACACTGAAATGCCCTTGCAGCACTAAGGGATCATTTTGAATGAAAATGGAGAATAAATTTGCATGTCAAAGGTGGCACTTGGGGGTTTTTTCCCACCCATTCTAGAATACAGAGGAATTTAATATTTGAAAAATAACTTTTTTTGGGGGGCTCATCATTGTTTCTGTACTTGTCCAAAACCAGCTCCCTCTGGTGCCTGGAGTTCCTTATCCTTGATATGAGGGAAACTAGATTTACCCTCTTCCTGCCCCCACCTAACCAAGCCTTCATTTCTAAAGCTCTTCTTGCAGATCTTACCCAAAATGGAAATTTGAAAGTCAGAACAGTCCTAAATGTGGTAAGATTGCCTGGCAGAGGTTTCAGAAGATTATTAAAAAGGTTGAAGGAAAATCATGGGTCTGTAGAACAGGTCCTTTCACAGGCAAGTGAAAGATTATACTGGAAATAAGAGATGGCTTTTCAGAAGTGGAATGCAATTATAAATGCAAGATCCAAACAAATGCTTACTTTGAGCATTGCTGTGAAATTAACAGTCTGTTTAGAAGTCTTTCCCTGTTCTTAATCATATTTTTTTTTACTAAATCCACTTTTGTTTTTGAAGGTACCAGGTCATCAGCACACCAACAGACTTCTTCATGGTCATGGAATATGTATCTGGTGGGGAATTATTTGATTACATCTGTAAGCACGGACGTGTAAGTGCCAGGGCCATGTCAGCCCAAACACTTGCGTGGGAAGGGGATGCTAAAGGGAACACAGCTAAGGTTAAGGCCCAAAATAGAAGTTGCTTCACAGCAATCCCATCTGGAGTGTCTCGTACCCGGCTCGCACTAAAGTTGTGTGTGATTTTTTTGCAACGTTCTCTGGTGTATTTTGATACTCCAGCCAAAATATCCAAGGCAACATGTTGCTTAGGGGAAATATTTGGAAAACTAGCTTATTTCTGTAATTTTTAGCTCTGGATTGCCTGTCAAAACACCCACAGTTCAGCAGTAAATTTAGGGCATTGGAGGGGAAGACCACTTGGTGTGGTCTCTACCTCAGTCATTCGCTTTCTCAGACGCCCCTTTGCTCCACGTCAGGTTCTTTGAAGACTTTTTGAGGATGTGGCTTATCTGAACAACATTTTGAAATGCCAGTAAACCCACCTCAGGGGGAGGTTGAGCCTGTGATATTATGGTTACACAGAAAATTACTGGTGTCTGCCCTGTGGACATCCTCGCAGGCAGGGAGCAGTCAGAGGGCAAGGAGATAAAAATGGTCTGAAGTGGACACCCAGAATAAGGCTTCAGGTGAGGGATAAGTCCATCCCATGTTTCCTTTTTCTGCTACAAAATCGATGCGTTTACAACAGATTGGTTTGGATTAGTGCAGTGGTCAATGGAGCTGATTCCATTTACTTTTCTGTGTACAGTTCTGATTTCTCACACGTTTGACCCATCTAGATCTTTTCAGTGACTAATTTGATCCTTTCTGAACTTTTGCATTCAGAAACTAAATTTTTCATGAAGGGAGTCTTTTGGAATTCATCAGTAAAAATAATCATTTTAAATATAATTTCTCTAATACAGCTCACACAACTCTATAGCTAATATAGCTATATGGCTAATTAAAATCATCACAATATTGCACCTTCAGCTCTTGCTTCCAAAGCCATGTGTCCATGAGGAATTGCTCCCAGCAAGGTCCTCTGTGGTGTTTTGTCCAGCCTGGATCTGCAGGGCATTGTCTAATAGGTGCCACTTTTAAGTTCTTCTTCATAGCTCAGCTAAATTGAAGTTTCACATTTCATCTCCGGGCCGTATCTTTTACTGGCACGCTATAAAATACAAGGGTGAGCAATCTGCTTGATTTGCTGCTCCTGGTCGCAGGCACGCTGCGATTTTTCTCTCTGCACCCTGGAAGGTTTTGGCTCCTCGCTAAGCCAAACCTCCCCCCTGCCAGCTCTGCGTGCAGCCCACCCTTCAGGGCCCTTTTCCCTTTGCGCCCGTAGGTCGAAGAGGCAGAAGCTCGCCGCCTTTTCCAGCAGATCCTCTCGGCGGTGGATTACTGCCACAGGCACATGGTTGTGCACCGAGACCTGAAACCGGAGAACGTGCTGCTGGACGCGCACATGAACGCCAAGATAGCTGATTTCGGTATGTGACCCCAGCAGCATTCCAGGAGCGCAGCCAGCTCCGCGGCGCTCGCCGGAGCGTGTCGGTGCAGCGCCCCTTGCAAAACCCGCAGCCTGCTGCCCTAACCACCGCCGGCTGCTCTACCTGAAAAGCCCACGCTTAATAAACACTGGCCTTTTTTTGCAAAGGCAGGGATTACTTATTGTAGGCTGCTTCTGTGCTGGCGCTGAGAGCGGAGCAGCCAAGTAATTTGTGAGTCTTTGGTGTGTTTTAGTATAATCACCTGACATAAAGATTCAGCTAACTCATGTCTAAGACAGACTCCATGCAGTTAACTCAGGGTGAGCTGGATGTGTGTGTTTATTTTCATGCGTGTTCTCAGTACGTTTGGCCATGTGCTCTTGGCCTCACTTCATTTTACAACGAGCAGTAACAGAAGTCTCTAAGTGGCATTACTGATTGAAATCCATTAAAATACCCAGACTACCAGCTCTGTCCTGGTGAGTCCTTTCTAGCAGTGATAAATCCTTCTGAAGATTTACTCATTTCACAGCTCCACCCAATTCCCATATAAAGTAACTGCGCTGGGATGAATTATGTCTCTTTTCCTCTGTGCTCTGGGATTTGTAGTTTAGAGAAGCAAAATTAGCCTGGAGTGAATATTTCTTGGTTGGGTGTGAAAAAAACCACTAATGATAATAATGATGATGGTGGTGATAATAATACAGAAACCAGCTTGAAGGAGCCTGTCTGAATTATGACAACAGTTCCCCTCCAAATTTCCCCCTCCACTTGCTATACCTCTCCTCCTCTGTGCACCACAGGGTCCTCTGTGGCTGGACCTTCAGATCAAACATCAGTATGTAATAAACATCTTGTTCCTAGGATTGTCCAACATGATGTCAGATGGAGAGTTTCTACGCACCAGCTGTGGTTCCCCAAATTATGCAGCCCCTGAAGTAATCTCTGGAAGGTAGGAAGTGCCATTTCTAATCAGAGCCTGTGTGAGCACATGGACTTTAAATTTGTTCTCGGCATTGGAAACAGCTTTGCACATTTAGTAAAAGCAGCTGAGTCCTTCCAACCTGTATTTTATGTTTGGGTGAATCTACTGGCAGAGATCTGAAAGTTTTTTTGGTTGTTTTATTTCTCAATAACTGTAATAGCAAACCATGTTTTGCTAAAGGTGTTTACTTTGGAGCGATTATTAATACCAGATGTTGGCTGTTTATATTAATTAAAGAGGGTGAAAATTACTCTTTGGATGCAGATGCAGAGGTTCCAGATGGTAAGGCTTTTTCAGGCCATCCTCCTCTCCTGCCTACCTGTAATATAAAACACAGTGTTAATGAGGAAAACCGTTCACTGTCAGAAGAGCCAGGAAGATCTTTAATCACTTCTCAACACCGTTGAACTCTTGCACTGAAAATGCTTGTCTTCTGGGTCCTTAAGCTAGGGGTTTTGCTCATGGCAGTAGGTTCAGCCACTGGAGCTTTGTTTTGAACTGATGAATTGAACTGACAAACCTCCACTGTCGTTGCATCTCTCAGCATGCAACATCTGTACAGCACATGGGGTGTCGAATGCAGTCCACAAGGTTGAGTTGGACTTCTGTGTGTTGGTACAGAAGTATTACCTCCTATATTTTATTATCAGGAACAGAAATTACACAGAATGTACGTATTTCCCTAATTCTCTCTGTAATAGCATAGCAAGGATTGCAAATACAGATTTTCAAATTTTCAGTTCCCTGTATGGTCCTTCAAACTGCCCATCTCATTATTTGCCCCATATCTTTGAATCGCCCTTTGCATGAGCATTACTTTTCCTAATCCAGTGGTTTTTTGCCTATAAGTGTAGCTTTTAAATACATTTTGTTCAGAGTGTGATTGCTGTGATTATAATTATTTTATCCCTGTTTACACCACTGCAAGTGTTGGCAGAGTATCCTAGGAATTAGACTAGCATCCAAAAACCCTGTTGTGACTACAGCTCTTTGTGGAAAATCAAATAAATCCTCATTGTCAAGAGGGGACAAAGCCAGAAACTCTACTGGGATTCCAAAAAAATATTAATAGTATTTCCATGTCCTTTTCAGTAAAGGCCAGACACACATTTTTCAGTTTGTACAGGAGACAAGGCACACAAGCAGATTAGCAAAAAGGATTTAGTCCCTGTGTGCAGAGCCTGGTCATTCCAAGGGTACAGGCAATACAGCTTAATAACAACAAAAGTAAGAAACTAAAACCAAACTAAGCCTACGTGCTGCACTTTTTCACTGGTTGCATCTGTCCTACGTTGGTCCTACTTAAAGTGGGATCAGTATCAGGGATGCCTGGGTTTTGTATTCCTGATAATATGCCAAGCTGCCCATTTCTTAGAGTTATAGCAGTGTGTGAGAGCTGCATCTGGAGGGGAAGGGATGATCCACTCTTCCTGCCTTGCTGGTGGGTGTGTGGGGCAGGGAGGAGTTGACTCCTGGCTCCTGCTGCCTTTCCTTGTAGTGCAAAAAAGCAATAAAGTGTGACAGCTCAGGTTTCAGAGTCATAAAAGTGCATCTCAGTTTAGAAGTCCTAAAGACTGTTCAGGCAATGCAGTTAGCAAAAGAATCAGGCTTCTGATCTGTGGCAATGAGGCATGGAGGCAGGACAGAAGGGATATCTGGCTAATCATCTGCCTTTCCAAAACGACTCTGCTGCTGTCCTGGGCCTCATCAGGGGAAGTTTCACTCTTGGACAAGCAGACCTGGTGTTTTGGTGGAGTTCAGAGAATGGTTGTGTGCATGACCAATGCTTTTACTACACTGTTGTGTCTTCAGTAATGCTTTTCAGGAGGAGCAAGTGCAGGATAATGAGTTTCATGAAGAGATTTCTGTATCTCCGTTTCAACTTCTGTATTTTGGTAGGGTTTCACAGCCTGAGGGTAAGCACTGCCTCCCAAAACCTGAGAAAGCATCAGTTGTGGCAAAAAGAGATAAGCAAATTGAGCAAGCAGCAGCAAATCCTGTATATTTGGGGAGTCCCGACTTGGTGATGCCAGGGAGCACATTAGCAGCTTGTCGGAAGCGGGAGCACTTGCATACCAGCACACAAACTTCCACCAAAAATAAACACTCAAGAGATAGAGCATCTGCTGCTGTTTAGTCTGCGTTGCTGAATGAACTGAAATTGCTGGCTGAGCCCTTGGGGCAAAGGAGCAAACAGCCTGGCAGAGCTCTTGGAAATGTGGGGTTTGGCTTTTTGGAGAGTTTGGTGGAGGCAGGGGTGTACACAGCTGTCCAGAAGAGTGTGGGCAGCCCACTGCCAGCTCTGCCATGTCACTTCCCCGAGTAATTTCATCTTAGGCAGAGTTTGGTCAGGGGGAACCACGTGGGCAGCCCCAGGGTGGGCTGCAGCTCTGTCCCTGGTGGAGCTGGCAGCGGGTCCCCAGCTCACCCAGTGGGATCTGCACCCTAACTAAGGAGAGGATGGGGAGTGACACACTTCTCCTTGCCCTTGCCCTCGTGCAGGCTGTATGCTGGCCCAGAGGTGGATATCTGGAGCTGTGGCGTTATCCTCTACGCCCTCCTCTGTGGCACTCTGCCTTTCGACGACGAGCACGTCCCCACCCTCTTCAAGAAGATCCGGGGAGGTGTGTTTTACATCCCCGAGTACCTCAACCGCTCCGTTGCCACTCTCCTCATGCACATGCTGCAGGTTGACCCCCTCAAGCGAGCAACCATCAAGGACATCAGGTCAGCTGGGGTGGGCTGGCTGCCTTTGGGGGGCTCTGGTGTACCTGTGGCACAGGATGGTGACTGTCCTGGGGTTCACCTGCTGGCAGGGTGGTTTACAGGAGTGGTCAGATGGGTTTTGCCCCAGGTGATTCGAGGAGCAGCCCTGCACCCTCCTGTGCTGCTGGAGAGGTGGTGCTGCTGGCTGGCAGTGGGTGATGAACAAGGTGATGAATTTATATATATATATATATATATATATATATATGTATAAAATTCTATTTTATTGCATTATAAAATACCCTCAAAGATCTCTTAATAGCACTTAGTAAAACCAGCTATACCATGGAATAATCCTAAGAACTTAATACCCACCAGTCATTTTTCATTATTTTATTTCAAGACCACCTCCTTCTGGGTGCCAGTTCAGAATAAGAGGGTAATCATTGTACTTACTGTCGATCCAATAAAAAAGGGGGAGAAGCACAAGAATTGCTAACTTAATCCATAAATATTGGATGTAATTTAAAATGTAAGCAAATGATTCATCTTTAAATACAGAGTGGGTTTTTTGTCTAGTCAGTGAGCACAGTGCCCATGAACCTTTTATGTGCATGCATCACTGTGGAAATTCCAGGTAAAGGAATCAATTAGGCTCTTAAGCAGATATTTTTGTCTGCAGAGATCATTAAAAGTTCATGGCTGCTAGTAGGACTTCAAAGTTCTCACAGCCTGAGCCACTTTGGAAACATTTTGTAGAACTGGAGCCTGATACACATTTTATGAAATCGTTACGTCTAGCTGTGTGCTAAGCTTATACATAAATGTTACTAGGATTTTGAGGCATTCTCAGGTTTTTAATGCATTTTCAGTGGATGGGCTTAATTTTACCCTTCAGGTTTTCACCACGTGAACTGCCTTTTTTTATTTCTTAATTCCTGAAGACTAGAGGATTTATTTGTATGTTAAAGCAGCAGCACCTATGGCAAGATTACAGTCAATAAATAAATATATAGAACCTATAGACAAGGCACTGCATGGCTTTTAGACACTCAGTTATCATTGACTTCCTTGTAAATCGGTGGGAATTGGGTACCTGGATAGCTTTGATCTCTTATCAGACCCACGGGAATCCAAAAGTGTGAGACCTTCTTAAGTGCTGAGGTCATACTTCAAAGCCCAGTGTGCAGAGTGATCATCACTGTTCCGCTACTGGGGCGCTGTGCAGGTCTGGTTGAGCTCCCCAGTCAGCAGCTGAGGATTGCTCTTGGCAGTGGTTGCCCCACCTTGCCTGGCACAGAGCTCACGGTGGCTCCTCTCTGCATTCCCCAGGGAACACGAGTGGTTCAAGGAGGAGCTGCCCAGTTACCTTTTCCCAGAGGACCCTTCTTACGACGCCACCGTCATCGACGACGACGCGGTTCGGGAAGTGTGTGAGAAGTTTGAGTGCACGGAGTCGGAGGTGATGAACAGCCTGTACAGCGGTGACCCTCAGGACCAGCTGGCAGTGGCCTATCACCTTGTCATCGACAACCGGAGGATCATGAACCAAGCCAGCGAGTTCTACCTCGCCTCCAGCCCCCCCACCGGCTCCTTCATGGACGACAGTGCCATGCACATCCCTCCCGGGGTGAAGCCGCACCCCGAGCGGATGCCGCCGCTGATAGCGGACAGCCCCAAAGCGCGGTGCCCTCTGGATGCCCTCAACACCACCAAGCCAAAACCCCTGACTGTCAAAAAGGCCAAGTGGCACCTGGGAATCCGCAGCCAGAGCAAACCCTATGACATCATGGCCGAGGTGTACCGGGCTATGAAACAGCTGGACTTCGAGTGGAAGGTAGGGAGTGCTGGTGCTCCGTGGTGGTTTTCAAGCATCATTTTCTCGTGATCTGAAGTGCTCAGGGAGGTTTATAAGTGTGGTTACAGCCTCACCTGTTTCCAAATAAATGCCCCCACCTTGAGATCATCCTGCTATTACTTGTTAATAGAAACACAGTGAGTTAAGGTGCCAGCTATGCTTCAGTGCTTGTGGTGTTTATTTAGGGTGTGAAATAAGAGTTTTATTTCTGAGTGCTCTAAGCCTTTGGCTGGAAAGATGATTTCTGCCCCGTTTACCTATGGGGACAAGAGGAACTGTTCTCATTACTAACTTTAGTGGCTAATTCCTTGCGAGGTCATCTTGAGTGCTTCTGAGGAAAGGAACTCTCATTGTTTCTGCCTGGTCCTGTCAGTCTGTGTGCTGAAATGGCACAGTATTCATCTTCCTTAAAGATGCACAGATAAGGGGCAGGGGGCCTTGGGGGCAGGATTTATATTATTGATGTGGTGGCCTTTTCTGAGATGGAGCAGTGCTTGTGGACCAGATGTTCTTTCAGACACTGCTTCCTCAGTTTGGAGCTCAGCCTCTTGGTTTAAACCCAGATGTTTTAGTTGACAGTACTCACTCCAGATATTTCTCCAGATCTATGCAACCTTTAGTCACAGTCTTTTACAAAGTCAGAATATAAATCCCTAAGTTAGCCCTAAATATCTGCTGCTGAGCCTGATTCCCTAAATCTTGGTGCAGCCCCTGAGGTGAGCTCTCCTGACTCGTGGCCTTTCGCAGCAGCCTCGTGCGAGCATCAGGAGCAAGGTAAGGAGAATTTCAGCCCAGATCTTCATCACCAGGGGAGTTGCCCTCCTCACTCCAGGTCCCAGGCCTCGTACAGTGTGAATGTCACTGTGCTGCTTCTTTAAAGCCTCCTGTCTCCTCCTTGTTTTTGATAATATTACGTCTTTAAAGCCAAGTAGCTCCCAGAAACCCGATTTCACTGCACCAGCCAGGAGATGGACTGTTGCCAAGTCCAGCAGCCAGACATTTGTTAGCTGTATGGTTACAGAGAGTGAACAAACCTACTGTATTTCTGGTGCAGCTTCACAAGCCAAGTCAGCCCAGCATCTTTGTGTGGGCAGTGGAGCTTGTTTCATACGAGGTTTCACAGTAGTCTTTCCTACCCTAAGAATAACTTCAGATGTGACTCTCCATCAGAATAGCTTTCTCATCCACGCAGTTGGTTCATAAATATAAGTGCAGAGAAAAGATCTCATTGTAAATGAGATGCAGCAGATTGTGAGGTAGGAAGCAGCAAGGGAAAATACGCAGCTTGAGGCTGATCCACAAACACTGGATTTGGCTGTGCTGATGGGAGAGGTTGCTCTGCCCAGCTTGCCCTGGTTTCAGGGACAATGTCCTTGTACATGGGTCCATGAGTGGACTTTTTGGCTCATGTGGCCATGGCTGGTGGTGAGGGAGTAGCAAACATCAGTGTGGTGCCTGGCAGATGGGTCACAGCAGCTTTGCCTGCCAGCAGCTGCTGAATCAGAGCCCTAAGAAGCATTTTTAAAAATAGGAGGAAACACGAGATGAAGCCATTTGCTTAGTTTTATAGGCACTGTTCTTTCTAGAAACTGTTTTTCCCAGAAGATGTCTTGCTTGTATTTAGAGAAAATGAGAAATGTTCTTCTTGCTGCCTGGAATGTTACTCCTGAAAGCAGGTTTCCCGTTGCAGGTGGTGAACGCCTACCACCTCAGGGTGCGCCGCAAGAACCCGGTGACGGGCAATTACGTGAAGATGAGCCTGCAGCTCTACCAGGTGGACAACCGCAGCTATCTCCTGGACTTCAAAAGCATCGATGGTAAGCAGGGAACGGTGCAGAGGAGGGAGATGTGGAACACTTAGAACGGCAAGGCTGGAAGTTTAAAAGCCACTCTCTGCGTTTTGAAGAGCTCGTGCAGCTGTTTCAAGTCAGCAAAAGCCCTTTTGATCTGTTCGTCTCCACTGCTGTTAGTAGTCCCTTA
Source organism: Acropternis orthonyx (assembly GCA_035583155.1). Lineage (NCBI taxonomy): Eukaryota > Metazoa > Chordata > Aves > Passeriformes > Rhinocryptidae > Acropternis > Acropternis orthonyx. Next base: position 4,248,474 of record JAWWEU010000005.1, on the reverse strand, counting down.
CCAAACCTGTGCTGCAGATGCCAAATTAATTCCACTTTATTCTTTTTGACTTTTCCAGACGAGGTGATGGAGCAGAGGTCGGGCTCTTCCACGCCGCAGCGCTCCTGCTCCGCCGCCGGCTTGCACCGTCCGAGGCTGAGCATCGACGCCGCCGCGTCCACCGAGTGCCAGTCCCTGATGGGCTCCCTGAGCGGCTCCTTCGTGGGCAGCATCCCCTCGGTGACCCCACGCCTGGGCAGCCACACCATGGACTTCTTCGAGATGTGTGCCAGCCTGATCATGGCCCTGGCTCGCTGAGGGCGCCGCTGAGGTGCCGGTCCCGCCGCACACGGTACTGCACTGTGAGGATCTGCTCTGACTTGCCCATCCCTTCTTTCTTTTGCTTCTCCTTGTTCCTGCTCCTGCACCCCTCACCACTCCACAGCCTGTGGCAGGGAGCCAAGTCCAGACCCAGAACATTCTCCCCTCTAAGGAGGCACTGAGGAAATGAAGAGTAACTTCATTTCACTCCTTGTGCCTGGTGATATGTATCTAATACCCGTTTTTTTCCTAGCGAACCCAATGGGAAACATTGGCGTGGCTGTAAAGTAGCAAACTTATGACTGACTTTTTGGAAAATGCCTCCCCCACTGGTTCATCCTGGCCAAGCTTCCTGCGGGGTGAGCAGTGTGCAGGGAGGGCAATGTTTCTCCATAGCTGCACAGAGCAGGGGCAGGATGGGCTGAGCCAGGTCAGAGGGGTCCACCAGGAGCTGCATGAAATGGAGCTGAAGGGTAACGAAGTAGCTCTGCAGGTTCACACCAGGGGCTGTCCTCTGGTAACACTTTTCTTCCAAAAGTAGCAGCTACTTAATTGCTCCTACTTATGCGCCAGTGCAATATGACCTCCCTCCCCTCTTGTTTCCCCTCCCTCCTAAAGATGGGGAAGGAAGGTGGGATGTGCAAAGGTCCTATTGCAAATGTGCTGTGGGAAAGCTTCCACGTGTCAAGTCTTTGCAGAGGAGTGTTCCTAAGGTGCTTTATTTCCTCATGAGAGCTCCGGACAGCACTGACCTGCTCACCACATTCGGAGCTGAAGGCAGCTTGCCTTTTTATCCAGCCCTTAATTGTCACCCCTCTCCAATTCCCTCACCCTCCCCTGCTGCACCGCCAGCTCCAGGGGCTGAATTCCAAGCAGGGTTCAGGTGAGCCACCAATAGAGGGCAGGATGCCACTCACCCACCCCAAAACCCAAGGGTGGGATCATCGCTGCCGGGCGAGAGCCGGCGGCATCGTGCCGCTCCAAAGTGTTTACCTCACACCTTTCCCGTAGGAAGCCTCCGCCTGCTGTCACCACCCTAAAATCACTGCCAAATCTGCCTTCCCTCCCTTCCCTGCTCACTGCTTCGTGCTGCCAGAGACTTGCTTTTCATGCCGAAGGGCTCTCCCGTCCTGCTGCTGCCCACTGGACTGTGACCTTCGCCACTCCCCTGATAAGGCAGGGATATCCAAATCCAGAGTTTTACTGTTTCTTTACTACTGGCTATCTGAGGGATAGGATTTTATTTTTGAAGACAAACTACAGGGATTTTTAAGGTTGAATTTTTGTTATTCAAGGGTAAACCCTAATGCATGTGTGAGTTCGTTGTTTAAAAGAGTTATTATTTTTTATTACACGGGCTTAATCTAATGGGCAGCATTGGCATCTGCTTGGCTTTGCCACGGTATTTAATTCCATTTACTTGATTGCAAAGTAATAGTCTAATCAGTCAAGGAACAAATGCTTTATGAAAACTTTGCCAAAAAACTCCTGGGTGGCGGGTTTTGTTTTGGTGTTCGTTTTTCTGGCTTTTTTCTGTGTTCTGTTCTATGGAAAAAAGCAAAGAACTTTTTGTTGGTCCCAGGTACGTGGTCATTCAACTTGAAAAAAATTAATCAAACTTTTTGATAGCTCCTTATGACCTATCGAGGTTTTTTGCTAGGTTTTTTTGTACAGTTGCACTTTAGTTTTTATTTTCTGCAAGTTTCTATGAGAAGTAAAGAAGAGAACAACACATTAAGCCTTTTTTACTAATCATTTAAGGTAATCAAGACAAATATGGGATATTTTTGCCATCTACTGGCAGTTAAATGGATGTTTTCAGCTTGAAGTCCCATTTTTTTTAAAAACACAAAATTGCCTTACTTTTGTTACAGATTGTGCTTGGATTTTCACTAACGTGACTTTACAGCTCCAATTTTTCCAGAAGCTGCACAAAATAGAAAGCTTCCAAAAAAGAAAAAAAAAAATAGCATCAGTTTTGCTGTTGAGCTCTTGAACACTAAATCCAACCCAGCAGTGGTTGGATTGCAAACCCACAGCAGAACAGGTCTGTTTTTAAGAGAAATACTGGAAATATTTGTAGTTCTCCTAGATTTTGTAATGAGCCTTTTCGTATATTATGATTATGAAATAGATACTCTGGGGTGGAGGCTGGCTCTGGTGCTGTGTCTGGTGGCTGTCAGATGATGTGTCTCCAGTGCTGTGGTGTCAGCAAGGATGGACAATCCAGACTCTGCATGCAAAAAACCCCAAACCAACCCCACCCCAGAGCCAAAGCTGAGCAGCACCCAGCCCTTTAGCAGCTCTTGGATCACAGAATATTCTGAGTTGGAAAGGACCCAAAAGGATCAATGCTGAGACAGGCAAACAGCCCTAAATCATTTTGGGTGCTGGAGATAAGCCCCTTTGGAAAGGAGCAGGAGAGGGTGGCTGAGTGTCTGTAGGGACAGCTGTTAATTTGCATCCAGGAAACAGCTACGAGTGAAATGTATTTGGAATGTTAAAGGCTTTTTAAATCTTCACTCCCAACTGAGCATCTTGCCAAATTGCTTGTTCTAGAAACACCTGTAGCCCCCTTGATAAGGGACTGGTGTGTTAGAATCTGGGGTTCAGAAGCAGGTAGATGTACAGATGTCTTTTTTTTTTTTTTTTTTTGAAATTGACTCTTGTCCTCTGGGATTTCCTACCCAGCAGAACTAATAGTATTAAACAGCAGCAAATGCCTTTGGGAGGAAATATTTGCTTCCTGGAGGCGGGTGGGATTTGTAGGTGGTAGAATAAGCCCTTGTGGCACTTGGCATCTTCTCAGAGCCATACAAACATTAACTCCTGTGTGAATCTGCAAAAGCAGTCCTGCCTGGAAGGCAGTGACTCAGTTTTCCATATGGAGAGACTCAAAGAGAGGAAGCAACTTTCCTGCTCAGTGTCAGCAGAGGCAGTGGAGTGAGCAGGACTGATGGAAGTATCTCCTCAATGAACACATGGGATTGAACTGTCCATTACAGCCTTACCCAAGGATCCGTGCTGCACTTTGAAATACTCTGAGAATTTTCACTTCTTTTTATTATTTATTTTACCTTGAAATAGGCTGTTTTCTGTTTCCCAGCTGCAAAGAGGCTGCTGATCGCCAGTTACATTTTCCAGAGGAAAAGTTTAACTTTTACACTGTTGCACTGTGGTCAGCTCTTTTGAGTTATGCTGGTACATGCACAAGCAACGGGAAGAGCAGGGTAGACGTTATTTGAACTACAAAAACTTGAATTAATCAAAGTGCAATTCTTCAGAAGCCACTGGACAGCTGTGCTTTGCAAGCCACAAACCCACCCAAACTTTGCTTCAGCCCGAGAGGGAGAGAGACAAAATGCAAAGGATGTAGAGTTCAGGTAGGCTCCAGCTCCTGGATGAGTTAGTTCAGAAATAGCTTGTACTTTTCTTGTTGGCAAATATATATATATATATGCATACACATACATATATATGTATATATATATATATATAAAAATATAAGTAGCATCCTTCTGGTTGGCCTCTGAGCTAGATTTGCCCAGCAGGGTAGGTGTGTGCCCTGGACACCTGCCATCTCACATACTAATCCCAGCATGCAAGAGGACCTGGAGTAAAGGGATGCTGTTTTTACACCCTCTTTTAGGTAAAGCCCATAAGTAGCTTAGCTGAGCCCCTTGGACCCAACATGGCCTTGTAAAGGGATGGGAGGAAAAGTGGCATCGGGAGCCACAAGAATCCTGCCCTTCCATCCTCCCTGGCCAAAGCCCTGCTGCCAAAGGGGTTTGGGCCAGGTTTGTTTCTGGGAGTCGGAGCTGAGCAGGTGAAGGCAGCAGGATATTTTTTTTTCTCTTAACGGGTCGGAAATTCCTCTTCAGCTGTGTGTCCAGTTTAGCATTTCATAAGGTGTGTACAAGCACAGGGTTATATATAGGGGCAGTATTGTAAAAAAATGAATCAGCTGGCTAGTCTCTGTTGTATATACATTTTTGTGTGTGTGATTATAATGGCATTCGTAATGGAATAGATGAATTTCGAACAAAATAACCATTCTGTCCACTCCTTTTTATTTTACTGCTCATTACCATCAGTGTGCACCCCCTGTAGGAGGAAGAGAGACCTGTGTGCAGGACATGAAATCGTGCCTTCGACACACATTAGGACTGCTGGAAGTCGCAGCTTTATTTCACGAGGTGCACAATTTCCCCAGCTCATGCAGAGTCCCCCAGGTGAGACATGCAGGCCGTGTTTCTAAATACTTGAAGTACCACTTGTTGTGCAATTATTTGGCTTCACCCTTTTATTAGCTGAGAGGAAGAGAGGGAAGAAGAATTGCACATCTGGATGAGCCGAACAAATCCCCGCTCCAGCTCCTGCAGTGTTTTCCTGGAAAGTTTTAGGCTTTGGTTTTGTTCCAGGTATATGATGTACCTACTAGAGTCACCTTTCTTAAGGTCGTACCTTGGTATGGGCTTTCCATTTAGTGCTTTCCTTTGGCTTCGTTAGGCCTTCCTTTATATATCCCTTTTCATCACTCACTTACTAAAAAACAACAGCTTCCTGTAATTCTGAATTTCCACGTTTGCCTCTCGGCCATGGAGTTAACAATTCATCCAGAGGTACCTCACTCCCGTGCCCGAGAGATGAACTGGTTTTCAGAATTCCCACATTACACCTGGTGATGGAACAGTGACTTTTGCAGAGAGCACACCTGGTATTCGATGCACAGATCTTTGCTCATATTGATCATCCAAATTAGAAGAGCTGGACTGTAAATCAGAGCTATACTTGCAAGCACGAGTACACTTTTGGTGTTACAAAAAAATCTGTTTTCAACAAAAGCCTTCAAGTTCCTGCTGAAGCTGCCTTAATTTAAAAATCAAAGTTTATTTGTAAGATTCATCTCTGGATTTTGGTTTTTTTTTTTTTTTTTCAAGTTTGGAAATAGTTTATTTAGCCTCATCTCACAAAACTGTGAAGTAGATACTGTAGACATGGTAATATTTATTCTTGTTGCTGGAAGCATGTTCATGTGTTCTGTATGATGTTGTATTCACGTGTTTTGTACCTTAATGCATTCGTTTGGGGTTTTTTTCCTTTTCAAGCGCAAAGCAAAACTGAATCCCAGGATAATTGTAGTGTCCTTGGCCCAGCGTTGGGGCAGACAACCTCAGCTCTGTGAGAGAGATGAATCAGACTAGTCCACTGCAAATTTTTTTATTCCTACTCTAAGGAGTATTTATGATTTATATTATTATGTATTTATGAATTTTTTTGTTAAAAGAATGAACTTAAAAAAGCTCTGAGTTACAGGCATCCTTTCAAACATATCATTAATACGAAGCTCAGAAAAAACCCCTGAGCTCTGTAAATACTCTGTCCTTCTTGGTATTTTCTATTTTGTCAACTCAGAGACTGGAGAAAGTTTTGTTTTCAGAGTCCTGGCTTTAGTACTTTCTGGGGGTAGCTGTTGTGGAAGGGCACAGAGCCTAGGTTCAGTTTTGTCCTTTGTGCATTAGATAATCACAGCGAAGCCTTTTTCCTTCCATTTATGGTGTGGAAAGTGTTTCTCGGTGTACTGCACTGCATGTGATAGCTGTCTCCATGGTTGACATTTGCACTTTAATAAACTCAGAGATGAAAAGAGATAAAAGCAACAAATCCTTAAAATTTGCTTATTTCACAGCGCCTTTTTGCAGGCTGGTGGAGTTTCTCCCTGGAGATCCTCGCACATCCCAACTGCGGGATCACGGATGCCCTCAGGGTTTGGTGGGTAGTGCAAAGGGGCAGGAAGGGGAATTAAAATACATACAGGAACAACGTAAACACCTTCCCCAACCCAAAAATACATGCCGGGAGCAAGGCCTGAAGGTTTTCTGTATCAACATGCATCCAGCAGAGCTGATGGACTCGTGCTGACTCAGATCTTAAGTCCTTATACCAGAGCAAAGAGAGTATATTTTTTAAGCTATTGTGCAAAAATAACCTTTTGCTACAGGAAAGGTCTTGGAGGGGGAAGTTAGGGGCTTATTTCCTGTATGCCTGTGATGCAGCAGGGTGTAAATACAGTTAAAGCACACAGCTGTGCTGAGTGCTCCAGTTTTGTTCCTATCCCCCCCTCTCCTTTTTACACAATTTCTGTGATACAGAATTGTCCTCTAAAAAAATTTCAGTTCTCCCTCAGACTCAGCAAATCACAACTGTTATCATGATGGTTTCCTTTTTGAGGAGAAACATGGAGGAACAGGGTTTGAAGCTCAGGTAAGAATTGTTCTAAGTTTTGATGTGGTTAGGATGTACCAGGAAGGCTATAAAAGAAAAAGGAAGAGTTTAATTTCCTGACCAATATCTTGACCTAAATTTATCCAATGTGTGGTTTAATTGAGGAGATCTAAGTTGCTCTATCTAAAGCATTTTTGTAGTGTCTGGAGTCATCCCCTAGCAAGCTCTTTTCTGCTGTACATGCACTGGAATTTGTCCATGAGGAAAAATATTCCTAAGTGTATTGCAAGGCACCCTTGTGTTCAATCAGCTGCCAATGCTGGTACAGAAGTTTGTGTTTCACGTGGATTTGAGGCACAACCCCACAGCGACTGTGTGTCACTGCAGCGGGATCAGGGCCCGATCACGTCTATCACAGGATATATGGGGAGATTTTTTTTTAAAAAGCCTTAATTTAAAATAAGAAATACTTGTTAAATAACTTCCTTAGGAAGCAAAAAACAGCTCACACTTGTGGCTAATACAAGTTTTGCTTGTAGCGCTCACAAAGCTGGTGATTAATGGGCTTCATGAGTTGTGAGTTAGCACTGGCTGGGGAGGAGGATGAAGAAGGAGTCGAGGAAAGCGGTCTTTTCTTCATGGTATCCATCCTAAACCATTGCCATGGAAAAAAACCCCCCAGGTAAAACGTCTCCGCAACTTCCATCGCAAAAGCTGGAGGTGAAGGACACAGAGCACGTCCCCCCCTGTGCCAAAGCCAAACACGCACTTCAGCTCCCCAAACCCTCCATCACCACTAGAGAAGTCTAAATATTTGGGCTGGCAAGCCTGCAAAGCTGCGCATGCTTACAGGGGATTGCTTTATTTAATTTTTTTTTTATTTCCAGGATGGATGCAGGCCAATGCACTTAATAGTAACCACATGGTAAAATAAATAAGAATGCCTGCATAGGCTTAAAAGTAAATGTTAAATATTTGCTCTGTTTTCTTACTGATGTCTCCTCCGCCAGCTTTGAAATGGCCCTGTGGCAAACAGCGCTTTTATTTTGCTGTGTTTTCTTAAGCCTGGAACATTTAATAATTTCTAATTAGAACTTCTACATTTTTAGGATATTTAAGAGCAAGCTGATCTGGGCTCTTAAACTGTGCCGGGGAGAGGCAAAAGCTGCACGCTACAGTCAGATTCAAGGGTTTTTCTTCTTCCAAAGCCATGTAAAAATCCTATCCCTGTTTTTTTTGCTTTTCACAGAATATTCTTGAAAATATATCCACTGGATACACGGAGGAGAAGCCATTAGCAATTTATATTTCTCTTCCTACATTTAGGAGCGTTTTTCTTAAGTAATCATCCTCCAGGCCCACAGTGGAGAACAGCCCAAACACAGAGGCAACTGTTGGGTAACTCTTGTGTGTCAGTGGGAGCCAGGAGTCAGCCTTTACATATCTGGGATGCCTAAGTTAGCTTAGAAAAATAAAGTTAATTTTGACTGAATGTGTCACTCTTTTTTCATGCTTTCTGGAAAGAAATTAGTCAACTTTTCCACTATTTTATGTATTTAACACAGCAGGAGTGGTGATACATCTTTCTTCTCCCAATGCTTTTAAGACAAACCAGTTCAAAATTATGTGGTTTGCTTCTGAAAGAGCAAAGTTTTTGGGGATTGTTGCAATTCTACCAGGTAAGACAGCCAGTAACAAGATGGAGCAACTACTGTGCACAATTTTCTTCATGCAAAAGCAGAAATGAAATGTCTATTTCAGAGCTGGCTAACGAGGTACTCTAGAAAGTGAGCAATACTGAAAATGGCTATTAATTAGTGAAGACAGGCTCTAAATAGCAGGGGGTAAAAAGTAGGGGGAACAGTGAAATATCTCTTGAACATTTAACAGTGTAAAAAAAAATTCAATTTTATTTACATTTGGCATCATCACTCCACAGTTGACCAACGTGGGCTCTTGTGGATGCAGGAAGCACAAAAAGAGACTGTCGGGGTGCTCCAGGGGAAGGCAGCTCTCAGGGAAGTTAGTACTGTCTGTCTCAAAAAAAAAAAAAAAACAAAACAAAACACCAAAACAGAAAGTTTTGCAGCAAGGGACACCCGGTTCATCTGTATCAATTATGCATGAGCATGCAAGGAAACTCTGCAGCAGGGAATATGAGGGTGTGCTTTGGCAAGGCAATGCACACCGAGTGGCCCATGTTTGCAGCAGATGTGAATTAATATGGCATATCTAAAGGCAAGTCAGGAATCTCCAATTTATACAAGTCATGACTGGACGGGGCTTTTTTTAGCTGCAGTTGGACTAGAAACTTGTGTAACAGCAGAATAGCAGACTAAAACTGGAAATACTTATTTAATATTTAATACTGGCTGTTTACATTAACTTCCCCTGCCTTCAGAAAATCCAAGTACATTTCTCCAGATCTCAGATACCTCTGCACAGAAATAAAAAAGAAAATATGCATCACAATAAATAAAATCTGAGTTTACCTGAAGTTCAAGTGCTCCACTAGAACGTACCCATCTGAGAGAAAGGGAAAAAAAGAAGTATTAAACTGCTGAGCAAATGACGTGGCTAAGCACAGAGAACTGTGGCTTGGGAGGCTGGTTTGTCCCTCCCAGCTGGATTGCAGTGCCCTCCCTCCTGTGCCAAAGGCTTTGTGCACACTTACATCTGCCCTCCGAATTTCGGCAGATCACGGCCGCGCCCTCTGTGACATCAATAACATCCAGCTGTTCTCCAGCTGTGATAGGGAGATCCACTCTCCTCTCGCTGGGGACCGAGCACTCGGCAGTGGCTGTGCTGATGACACTGATCTCCTTGTCGTACTGCAGGAAAGGAGGAAAAGGAGTTATTCTACACTTGTGTGCAATGGCTGTGGGGCCAGTGGGGAGGGATGGAGGGAAGAGGCTTCAGGGTGGGGTGTGAGGCTTTGGTTGGGGATGAAGAGGGAGAAAAACCCCAGTAACATCCCTGATGAAGGTCCCAGATTAGGGAAGAAGGAACAGGTCAGTGGGGCATCTCTCCCAGCCTAGCTGAGGACAAACAGTGTTCCATTATGCATCTTTTAAACAAGTCATATAGCTGCTTTGCTCCTCTGACACACACAGTTCTCTAGAAAGACACATACCATAAATGTTTCTCTGAAGAACTTCTCTTCTTTTCCCCTCATCCTGCTTTTTTCTTCACTGCTCTTCTTGAACTTGAAGATATTTCTGCATTAAGAGACACACACATGTACTTCTGAGCTCCATTTAAATAAGCTCTGGCACAGCTGGAATTGCATCTCAGAGTCTAATTCCAGCAATGTACCCTTGGAATAGGAAAGCACACTGCTCATATCCCTATTTTTCATAAAAGAATGAGTATACAACTTAAATATGTTAGTGGGCCATTTTGTGTCTCCATTTGGGTTAATTTTTTTTTGTGTCTGTAAGCAGCATGGGACCAAAATCAGTCGTGTTTTTATAGAAGTCAACAATTCACTTTTCCCCCAGCAGTTTGTCTCCTTCTGGTTTTATTTATATCCAAACATAAAGGGTCCCCAGATAACTCTCATCCTGAGTCATTTATGGAAGTGGGGCTTGACACAGCTCTCCAGATTTTTGTTGGGGTTTTTAGCACATGGAGGAGAAAGTCATCCAAGCAGACATTTATATGGCACTGCAAAGTGGAAAACAATTTTTTATAACCCAGTTAAAGGGAGCAATGGCCATTCTTGCTGGGGCATTCCCTCAGTATGGAGGTGCCAGTCTTTCTGGCACATGAATTTCCAGCTATAGCATTAACTTTAAAACTAAGACAGGAAAAAAACACCAAACAAAAAACCCCATCTATTTGTAATAAGTTATTCACCTTTGGCTCACTTTGATATGCTTATAATTAAGAGGAGAGGAAGCAAGAGCTAAAATTAGGGACTTTTAAGCTGTGAAGAGATTCCTCCTTGGCATACTCATCCTGCAGGACCTGTGATCTCTAAGGAAGGGATGAAATTGCATCCACTTCCTGATAGTCTGTGAAGTTACACCTACGACTTTGCACAACACAACCAGTGGTGCCTGAGCAATCCCATGCAGGAGCTCTGTGGTGAGGGCCTGGAAAATGGATCTTTGATTTGCATTTTTTTTAAAGTCCCAAGTACTGTGTCATGAAAAAAACCAAACATACCCAAAACATTTTTGCTTTCATGCACAAAGAATACAGCAGAAGGCAATGCAATCAGCACAGCCAGAAAAAGAAGACACAAGAAATTAATACTTTAAAATGAGGGCAAGGGGAACCCACAGGCAATTACTATGTTGTGGCCAGGGCTTCTGAACACAGGGCTTTTCCCAAAATCATAGCATGGTTTGAGTTGTGATCTTAAAGGTCATCTTGTTCCAACTCCCTTGCCATGGGCAGGGATACCATCCACTAGATCAGGTTGCTCAGAGCTCCCATCAACCCAGCCTTGGACATTCCAGGGATGGGGCAGTCACAGCTTCTCTGGGCAACCTGTGCCAGGGCCTGCCCACCCTCACAGGGAAGGATTTCTTCCTAATATTTAATATAAACCTACTAAAATAGCAAAAATGAGCCAAATACGCAGCAAGTAACCAATTTTTGCCTCAGCTAAGTGGGAAGCCAAGACAGAACTTCAGGATAAGAGCTCTGGGTACCCCCTGATCGCAACACAGCTCAAATCCAAGAGTTTGTCTCACCCTCCAGACATTTTCTGCAAAGTTTCCTGAAAGCAGCCAACACAAAATGTCTGTGCAATCATGGACATCCCACCCCTGACACCACCCAGGAGACACGTGTACCAAGATAGGCAACATGGGAATACAGAGTGGAAATCAAGACCTTTCCAGATCGTCGATGCCTTTCCTTTTGTCCTTATACTCTTTCGCCATCCGAAGTTTTGGCATCCGGAGTTTGTACTTGTCATCCTTCTCTCTGAGACGAAGAGACACACAGGAATTCAATTTTTTTTCCCCGCAGAGCACGTCTTCTCCCCAAACCCATGTACCTACAGAGCAGTGATTTTTCCCTCTCTCCCCCCACAGCCACCCCTGAAGTGCAAACCCTTGCAGTGATTTATACCAGCACGCGCAGCCGCCACAATCCTCTGGCAGCAAGACACCAAGACATGCTGTTCCTATTAAAAGTCATTTTTCTGACAAGGAGCCTGCCAGGACAGGGCTGATAATCGGGTCTGGGAGCTGGAGTTTTCCTTCCTTAGGAAAGCTATCTGAATTTTCCCGTGTTTCAGGGAGCAGCTCCCTCCTTTTCACGTCTCTGGCACTGACTAAGTAACATAGGAGAAACGTTTTGCGGGATGCTGCTTGCCAAATTAAACACACATGGAGAGGGCACCTGGACTTTCTCCAGAGGACTGAGTCCCAATCAGCTCATGACCCTCAGTGGTTTACAGCACCCCAGGCTCCTCAGGGCATGGGTTTGCGCCAAGAGGAAGATCTCCTTGGCCAACAGCCAGCTCCAGGAGAGGGCACCCTCCTCACCTGGGCTCTCTCTGCTCCACCTCGACATCGTCGTACAATCTGTCCTCCTGGGAGACTGACGCTGTCAACCAAAATGCAGGAAAGAAAACTATTAGGAGATGTCATTCTGAGCCTGGTACTCCAAATGATGTATTGCAGAGGAAAACTGGGGCTGCTGCTAATCACTTGACCCAAAGGGGCCAAGGCAATGCAAAAGCAAGATCCTTGGGACTCCAAACATCTGGCAAAGCTCCAGTGCAAGGAACGATGCCTGGGTTTGTTAGTTGTGCATATGGGCAGTTTTCTGGATGGGTTTGGCCATCCAGCGCTATGGATGGAACAGGAGCAGCAGTAGCCAGACTAGACAGGGTTCCCATCCTGAGGTCATGAGTAAGTTCACTCCAACACCTCCTCAAGGCCTGATTAGCGGGGACAGGTGTTGTGTCCATCCCCGTTTATGCAAAGCATGAACTTGTCCCTCCACCAAGCAGCAATAAGTAGTTTTATAGAGCTGCTGGAATCCCATTGGCTGTTAAACACTACTGCCAGCCCAAAAGCAGTGGCTCAGCATGCACTGCTTCAGCCATTACCTTCCTTAATGTATTCAGATCTGCAGGAGGAATGCCCCTCCTCAAAGGAAAACCACCAAAAAATGAGCAAAACCCCCACCCTCTAGTGAAGCACAAATCTCTCTCAAGTCTTCAGAGCTAATGCTGCCACATTACATGATTTTCAGAAAGGCATGGTGCATGAAGTTTATTGTACAACACGTTTGCTTGTTCATAACACACACAAACACAAGCCCCCCGAGAGTCAGATACACGTATGTTACTTACCTAAATTTGGTACCGAAATGGAAACTAATCTGTAGATACAAAAAAAACTTTTAGAGGCAAGTCTGTGCTTCAGCATCACCCAAAACCCCATGAGCCCCTAAAAGCTGTCAGTGCTTGCTGCTGAAGTGGTGGAGACAGGTCTAGATGCATGAGCTCTGTGATACCAACAGCGTTTGCCAAAATTATAACCCTTGTTAAATAAGCATTTTCATCCTCTGACAACAACAAGATCCATGTATTCATCCAGCCAGAAAGGTCTACATTGCATCCAAAATACAGTCCAAACTCCTGCTGCCCATCCCTACATCCCTTCCCAACAGCCAGAGACTGACAGACAGTTGGTAATTGCAGTCAGGACTAATTCCCTCCTATAAGTCTGCCAATATCATGGGTTGCCCAGGAATTTAAAAGTTACAATATCTGTGGCTATCTAAGATGCTTTCAGGAGCCTTAAGGCTTCTTTGAGACAGGAGAATGGCACAACACCTGGTGGGTCCTTCCCTATAATGATATTTAGCAGCAGCAATGCACAAAGGAGCCACTGGCATGGCAGAGCGTCTAGTGTGAAAAGATTTGTAAGTAAAATAAACCCTCCTAAACTAAAAGAGGAAAGGTTTCACCTGGAATTTCTGAAGAAATAAGAAAAAGTAGCATTTTCCTGGAGTTCAGGCACTGTGCACAGGGTGAGGCGCTCCCTGGCAGCAGGGGAGGACAGGTTCTGCAGGCAGCTACTGCACACTTGAGGAATAAGCAATTTCCCTGGAACATTATCCAGGGGTTTGATTATTAAAGTGCCCAAAAGGGCACTATAGGAAGCTATACAAGATCCTCTGCCCTGTTAGACTAATGACTCAATAGTAAATTTCTTCAGCAGATGCTGTTGCCAGCTCGGCTCTAAATGGGACTTGGAATAAAAAACCTCAACCCTTAAGAGCCACATCAGCAAGGCTGTACCTAATCCTGACCCACAGGTCAAGGCAGCAGGAATAACATTTCTACATTCCCATGTGCACCTGTGTCATGCTGAGCTATCAGAAAGACGCCAAAGGCAGCAGAAGCCACATACGAAAACCTGGAAGCTGCTGCAGGACCAGCTTCCATGTATTCCTGATGCCAGAGACTTCAGAGAAGCTGCATAGATAGACCACTGGCCATACCTGCCATTGCAGCTCCCAGTGAGCTGATAGAAGCCCTTTTGGCATAGGTTTCCCAATAAAGCTGTATTCCTTACTCCTAGACCTCCTGCTCTCAGATTACTGCAAAGAAGAGTGCTCAGGTTTGATGGATGAAGGGGTAGGACCACCACCATTTCCTTACCTTAGGTTTTCCTTGAGCTTGAAATTATTCAGCTTCAACTTTTCTATCTTAAACAGGTTTCCAAATCTCTTTTGTTTTTCTGTTCTGTCCAAACGAGAAAGAAATTTTAAATTAAGAGGCACTAGGTGCTGAAGTATATGAGAGCTGCAATACTTGTAGCCCCAGAGATCCTGAAGCAGAGAAAGAAAGGTCAGCAGACCCTGGATCTCAGCTCAGCAGTAGGCTTTAAGATTTAATAGCTCCATGTGCATTATGGCTCACCAGCACAGCAAAAGGTGCTTAATTATAAAGTTCAAGCTCAAATCTTTGCTTGGGTTTAAACTTTTCTGTGTTAATTGAAGTTCTTCTTTGACTCAAAAAGTACAGGGTGATCCAGGTTTGCTTGGAGTAAAAATTCCTGATGAAAAGGAAGCATTTACCCAGAAGCATGGAGTGACCATTAAAGGAGACATCAGGGGCATCTGTCTGTGCCACCCCCCCTCACACATTTCTGTCCTGTGTGCTCTTGAGAAGGATGTTCCATGACACACTCTTCTCTCTGAAGCTTATGGGGGGTTGCCAAGCTACACAGCAATTTTCTAATAAAGTATCTGGAAGCAACCAAGATCAAGATCCTCCCGTGGGGGACATTACCCACGCACAAGTACTATTAAAAATACTATATGTGTAGCAGCACACTTAATCCTGCAAGTGGGACCAATAGTAAGATTACTTAAAGGCTGGTTTGGGGATTAAGACCCTGACATTTGAACCCCATGAATTCGGTCCCAAATGGTCATGAAATTCCTTTGCAACCCCAGCAAGATGCACTGCTCCTCTGTGAGTTAACAATAGTTTAATTTCTGCTACTATTCCGCACCCACGTGCAGAGGGGTCAAGAAGAGGCATGGATGTGCTTTCCAGCTGGTGGGGGCCATGGATGGTTGATTTGGGAACACATTGGTTGGTTGGAGAAGCTCGTGCACCTCCACCACACAACTCTCATGGACAATTTGCAGAGAAGTGACACTTTCTCCTTTTATTAACTATCCTAGCACCTCCAGGGTTACAGCTTTGCCCTCTTTCCCCATCTCTCTGAAACACACAAGCTCTACACTTTAGCTAGACTTGAATCCAGATGCAAACCAGTGCAAGCCTCACATCCGTAAGGGAAAAGCAGATGTACAGCAACACCTTATTCTTCCTCCCACAGAAGAGAGCCACCAGAGGCACTCCAAGCAATAGTGTGCCACATCCCCAGCCCATATGCCTTTCCCAAAGGCTGTCTCTATTTCTTACAAAGGAAACTTTTTACTACATGAGGGTAGGGAACCACACAAAACACAACTAACTTCACGTTTCACCTCTTAATCCATTTGGGAAGCTCAGGCAATGTATAAACCCGAGGCTGCAAAACTCATTGGTTTTATAACACACCCCATGAAAGCAAATATCTTGAGAAGCCATATAAAAAAGAGCAGGTTGCAAGTTAGTTACAGCATGTCAGGCTCTTTTCAGCTTTCCAACCTTCTGTGATCTGAAATGCAAGCATTTTGTCCTGTTTTATGGGGACAATTTGTCCCTTGAGCATTCCTTCTGTTGGCACACGCACAAAAAAGTGCCATTTCTCAGCAACACTTTTAACCAAGCAAAGGTGAGCGAGACTGCCCTGTGTGTTTCATGCAAGGAGAGGCCTCTCAGGGCAGTCCTTCCAAAGGATGGGAAGTGCTACAAGAAAAAAGAGAGCCCTTATTGCTTAGGGATTTAAGTTTGGTAACTACTTTTTGGGATCTTAAGTGTCAGCCAAAGGGGGAAGAGGGAAAAGAAACCCACCCATACAACAACTTTTCTGCAGTTGTGTTAAGAAAAAAAAGGCTTCCAGCCAGTACCTGGCATGTGACAAGAAGGATGTATGGTCAGTATTTCAAAATATAGGCTAAGAAATTGCAACTTACTCTGGTTTTACTGGATTATCACCTCCAATCTCAACTTCTTCATATGTTTCCTCATAGCTGTTTCCTGAAACTTTAAACCAAGGCATTATCAAAAACCACATTCAGTAGCAATGAGGTGAGGTTTGCTGGACAAATTGCACCCAGACCTTTACATTTTACCCTTACAGAGGCTTCCAGGTTAGCTCAAATTAATTCCATGCTAGACATGTATATTACTCCCCACTGGTTTTAATGGGAATTTAGAGCAATCAGGCCAGAAGGAGACACTATAGATGTTGAAAGTAAAGTGGAACTATTCACATCACATCCCAGGGACCAGCCCAAATTAAAAGCAGCTCCTGTTTGAGCTTCCCCACATGCTGCACTTACAGCTGTCTGAAGTGAAGGAACTCGAGGCATCTGACCCGTAGCTGCTGGAAGACAGAAGGATGACATGGGGATTTGCTGCAGCATAGAATTTAAATGACATTTGGCAGGCACAGACACTGTGAAGAGCCCAGGTCCATACTCACAGCCCATCTTGCAATTCTGCAATGTCATCGTATAGTTCCTCTGGTGCCCGCAGGGGCTGCCAAGTGTTTTGGTTCAAGGCTGTTCTTTCTACCCCCGGCTTTGGAGCACCATCATCCATGCCGTGCACTGGAAGTGAGAAAGGACCTTTGCTTTAGGAGCTTTTCTGAGGAACTTCTCTCAGGGCAGGACAAGTGTTGAGGGTAACACAACAAATAAGAGCCTATAGATATATTTTCCATTCCAGGAGTCAAGGAGAGTCTCTGCTCTTGAGCCACTTTAAGAAACAAAAGTGAAGAATTATAAAAGTTTTTAAGTTTTAATACATGTAACTTTAACAGTATTTAAAGTCATGAAAATATTTGAGGTTTAAAAAAATTAAAACATCTATAAATGTTCTCAATTGTGGCAGCTCTGACCCAAATCTTCCTTATGAGAAAGCATCCCAAAAGATCACTTATGGATGTCAGGAGAAGTGACTGAAGGGAAAGCTTAGCATGGTTGGTGGAATGGATCCAAGTAATGGACCAGTCCATTGGAATACCCCTGTAAATCAACACCTCAGAAAGGAGCCATGGAGGATGAGTATCCCGGAGATTTTTTTCACTGAGGGCTGGAATCAAGTCTGAGTTGCATCTCCTGAGGCTAGAAAAAGATTATTACTGGAGAACTCTGTTAAATGCCAATATTAAATCCATAAAACTGACTTAAGAGAGCTGAAGTAATGTAGAAATGCAGACAGATAAATAAAAGCAGATTTTGTTTCAAAATGAACACAGGAAGTGTTCAAGTTCGGGCTGGATGAAGCTCTAAACAACCTGATCTAGTGGACGGTGTCCCTGCCCATGGCAGGGGGTTGGAGTGAGATGATCCTTAAGGTCCCCCCCAACCCAAACCATTCTATGATTCATGCAGTAGATCTCACTGGAAACATGAACCACCTCAATATGGTCTAGTTACTGACCAAGATTTCTGCAAAACTTTCAAACCCCATGAAGAATAAAATGACCGAACAATTCTCCAAATCAACCTCTCTGTTGAAGTAAAAGCAGCAGGCTCACCATGAGTACTTTGAAAAAACAATCCCAACAGAAATTACCTCCAGCTGTTCAAAGGTCAAGCAAACCAGCAAGATTTCTTAAAAAAACAGACACTAACCAAACCAGAAAATTATTATGAGGTGATTTAAAATTAAAAAAAAAACAAAACCATCCGAGAACCACACCAATAAAAATAACCACAGTCAGAGCCAATTTACACTTTCTCCTTCACACTCCTGGTCTGTCCACAGAGCCCAACAGTTACTTTGCTCCCTTTCATTTGTACCTGAAGCTGCAAAACAGTGTTTACAGAGGAGATGTGATTGGGCTTAGTTGTGCAGCTAAGGTGCACATCACCAGCTCCAATCACTATCGTGACAGAGGGAGGCCAAAGTGAGCCTGGCACCAGGAGAAGATGGAGCAGAGAATCATCATCCATCTTAATAAGGGACAGAGGAAGCCTTCAGGCTCTCATCCTGCTCATGTTATTTCTACCACAAGCCTTAGCCAACCCCTTTTCTGAGACTCAATAAATTATGAGAAGCAGAGGAGATGGATTTCAGCTCTCTCGGATAAGGGCAATCTGCTAGAAAAACAAACACCTTGGTTTGAGTTACACAGATGGTTAACCAACTTAGGAAGCTATTTGCAAAGCCAAAATAAATGATTCAGACCAGAATACAAATGCTCATGCAACCTTTTGCCCTGGTTTAACTAAATTGGTTCAAGAGTTGTATCCAAATTTAACATTATTTCCCATATGGAAGAGACATTTGGGCAACAGATGGGACTGAGGATTGAGGAAACACTCAATGGCGCAACGAGATACTCACACAGCTCTGCTTTGTCTTTTGCCAGCCCTTGTGGGGTAGGATACTTTGCAGGCAGGGTACTGGTCACATCCTGCAGAACCTTCATCCCACCTCTGCCATCTTCCTTGTTCTGGCTAATGGGAGACAGGTATTCGTTTCCACCTGTCTGAGATCAGACATTTGGTTTGGTCAATTTGGTATATAATTCACTTATGGACTTAAATGGACTTAAAACACTTTCATGCCCTTTTCCATCAGGGATTTGTGGTAGACACAGGTCCTGCCTGGCAGCACTTCCTGCCTTTTAGGCAGTAGCAGTTGAAGGATGAACAGGCAAAAGAGAAGGGAGAAAAACCCACATGATTAAGGGCTCAAGTTTCAACTGCTCCCTGAAGACAGGGAAGATAGAGGGAGAAGAGACATCCTATAATAACTATTAAAATTAATCTCAAGGATTGAAATACCTTGAAAAATTTCTTCACTTCCAGTTTCCCTCTTTCATGACTTGGTTTCCTGTCCTTTTCATCTTCTACTGTCCCTCTTTCAGGACTGAAATTTTCAGAAATGAGAGAGATCTCAGCACAGAGACACTTTAGCAAAGTCACAAAGACATTGCCTTATGACAGTGCTCAAGAAAGTGCATTTTCCCTCTAAATGAGGTAGGAGCCCAAAAGACCGTCTTTTAGTACTCTAAGGGCAAATCCAAATCTAAAAGTCAGTGGATCCCCATGGATAATAGCAATTATTCTTGGAAGAGAAATAAACTAATATGATTGCTTCCTCTTAACAGGCACGGACAAGTTAGATCCATTTGCCAGTCATGGCACCTGGCTCACAAGATGTGCCTCTCATCATACCATATCAAGATTTAGGGAAGAATATATAGCAACAGAATGCAGAACTTGATACCTTTCCCCCCACCCAGCACCAAATTTTCCCATTAAAGAGATTCCCTTTTATCCCAGGACTCTTCCATCCCCATTAAAAAAAAGCAGCCTTCAGACAGTGACAATAATTATACACTGCGAGGAGTTTGAAGCATAACATTTACAGGGTGAAATTGAGTGTGGACCTTGCCTTCCCCACACAGCCTTGGACCTGGAACCAGGTGTCTCAGTTTGAGAGCCTCATAACTCTCCCTGCTCATACTAAAAAATTTCATGTTTCAGTGGGAAAAGACTATGTATTTTCTTGTGTGCCAGAGGAGAAAAGAAAATCGCCACTCCAGATATGCTTTAGAATGGAAACAATCATAGAAACTGAGTAATGACACAGAAAAGCATCATCATCTATGGCGTCCTGGTGACGAAATACATGATATTTCTTTCTATTTATTGATTGTTACAATATTCAATTCCTAACCTGAATTAGTTGTGGGGCTAGAAGAAGTTTGAGAGAATAGAAAGGAAATTACCTGGATTTGGCAAAGGGAAAAATCTTCTGTTTCTGGAATAAAGAAGAGGAAAGCTTTCAGCCACTGTGCTTTTCTCAGCAGTCAAGCTTTTATACAAGGCCTCAACTGTCATCTAGCATTTAAAGAAATATTTCTTTAGAAAGTCCAGAAGCATTTTATGTTTGGAATAGTCATCAGTCAAAGATATTTCCTCTACTTTGCAGGACAGGGGATAAACATATTGACAAACTATATAGGGATAATATAACAGTGACTGGGCCAATGAAGCTACTGGTCAGCATGAAGGCTCTTACAGACTGGGGAGCTTACAGAGGAGGAGCAAGTTTTTTTAATTAAATAAAGATTTCCCAAGCTACCATAAAACGAGACTACAGCCAAGCCAGAGAACCTCTCTGCAAATCACACACAGATAAGTGCGTTTGGAAACCGGTGCTGTTTCCTGGGCAATTTAATTGCTTTGCAAGTCGGGATTCGACAGCAGAGTTTGACACTTTCAAAGTTTTCCTCTCTTTTAGCAGGGCCAGAACTGATACCCAATACATGGTCATCCCCTGGCATGAGGGTGATGTGTCCTCTCAGCCCAGCCACTCCCTGTGAGCTCGACCATGCAGCCAAGCAGGTCTGCTACAAGAGCAGCTTCAGCAACTCCTGCCCTGTGCAATGCACAGTCCTGCCCTCCCTGCAGGATATCAGCACTGCCAAGGCGAACTGCCACCCCTTTGCAGCCAAGGGAAAATGAAAAGTTGTAGTTTGCAGCAGAGATATCCCTGCAGCAGGGGATGAAAACCTGTACAGTCGTGCCCACAACACTTGCCCTTGCTTCTGAGCCAGAACTCGAAGCCTGCTGCCATGCCAAGCAACCTGGCTCAATTTTGCTTCTAAGTCAGGGGATTTTTCCTCCAAGAATTTGTGATCTTGGTATCAGTGCTTGACACTTACTTGGTCTACCACCAACATCCAGATGGTGTTACCACTTCCTTAGATATTTGCAGTGGAAGTGAATGGAACAGACTCTTCTCATGAGTACATTTGGGAATCTCATCAGTCTTTGTGTTCCCTCTGCAATTTCTTATTTATTTTTTGAGAGTCTTCACAGACAACACACAAAGAAACTCTTGGCAGGTAAGAAATACAGAAAATAAAAATTTCCAAGACAGGAAAGTGATGACACTTACCTTGTGCTCTTGAGGCTCTGCGTTACGTACTAGAAAAGATATTTATGAACATATATTACTTCTTAGTCCAGGTTAAAGTCACTGCACTTTTAGTTGCAAAACTCAGCTTCAGTTGGGATGCTCAGCATCCAGGCACCCATGCACTGTGGGACATTCACCATGTCCTGCTGACCAGGGTCCTTCCATTTGCTATTGAGCATTTGCACGCAGAGGACTGCAGCACCAAGCTTGACTGGCCACAGTTTTCATAGACCTAAGGGTCTGTGAAAGCCCAAGAGGGCTGTGGCAGGATCCCCCCAGGAAGGTGCTTGGCTTCTGTTCCAGTGGGAGAGAAAACCAATGCACATAGCAGAAATTAACCTCCCAAAAAGAGGCAACCGTGAAAAATGTAAAAGCAGAGCAGTAGCCCCTTTGTCAGAGAAAATTATACTGGGAAAAAAACATTGATGGAGATGGAAAAGTTCTGTACCCAAGAAGATGCAGAGGTTGGCCTCATTATCTTCTTTTCATGGGTAGTATATCAAGATTTTCCCCACTGCAGTTTTACTATAATCATGTTTTCACCATCAAAACACTAACTTTTTATTTGTCTGTGCCCCAGAGTTGTCACATACTGTCAGTGCACAGAGTGACAGTACAGAGAGTTATCCTTGGTCACCCAGAACAACGTGCAGCTGCTTTTCTCAACTTGCAGAAACTATATTAATTCCTTTTTTAATGCCTTATCCCAGAAAGCATGTGATTCACCGAACAGTCTTGCCTTACAAAGTACCTTCAATGACAGGCAAGGTTGTGGTGTCCCCAGACTGATTCAGGTACATCGGGGTTTCTTCATAATTATTCTGCTCTTCAAGTTGAGCACTGAGAAGATGAAAAAGACAGAAGAGGTTTTTTTTTTCTCTTCCTTTTAGAAGCATGAAAAAAAAAAAAATTCATCTTAAGGACAAGGAATTCAAGCGCTTTGATACTGAGCCTACAAAACAGCAAAGTGAAATCAGGAATTCCTCGGAGGGAGAGGAGACCTGTACCAGACGCAGAGCTCAGCTGAACCTTCCCCACAACTCCACTCTCCCGCTGCTTTTCCTTTGGGAGGATAGGCTGCATTTACAGGCCTCAAAGCACATCAGGAGACTTCATACTAGGATTACAGTCTTCTGCCTACAGCAATCCCTCAAGTAGAAATAGAACAAAAAAAATCCAAGGAAATTGGAGTGCAGCATTTTGCAAGCCTACTCAGGTACTTTGAAACTGATAACAACCTGGTTGCACTGCTTGGCATGCTACTTCTCATGCAAGGAAAGAGAAAGCGGGAAGCAGAGATATCAGAGGGTACATTTAAAGGTCCTGCTCCTGAGGTTATCAAAACAATCACTCCATGCCAACACAGCAAGTGACACATGCCAGCCACAGGAGAAGAAAAGGCACCATGGCTCCAGCACCACACAACCTCAAGTACTGGGTTTCCCAGCCCAGTTCCTATCTCCTTATTCTCTTTTTTTCTTTTCCTCCTCCAGAAATTCACATTAGTGTCATTTGGGAATAGACCCAGAAAGCAAGCTGAGCATTCCTGAATTACCCAGGCAAATCCCCATGTCTTCCCCTCCACCCACAGGGGCAGAGTTTTTGGCATCTCAGGAACATACCAGGAAGCAGCAAACACACAAGACGCAGCTTGTGACACAGGTGGGGGACAGAGCATGGTGGGGAAATAGCGCCAGGAAGAATTTTAGCAAGAACTTCCTTCTTTGAACTGCAAGTCAGCAAAAAACCCCAGGGAGCGTCCGGTTTTCCTGGAATCACCCAACTATCACAACTCAGAGTACAGACTAAGTGCAAACCAGAACACGAGGAATGAGAAACTCAAGGTGCATTTTAGCAATAGTGAAACTGGAGTAAGAAACAATAAAGTCAAGCAGGAGGTTGTGTTGATACCAAAGGCTGCCCCAGCCCCCCAGTCTCCCCTGCAGCCCCCCCTGGGCTCCCCTGCAGCCCCCAGCCCCAGGAGCACTGCCTGACCCCCCTGCTGGTCCCATGGTGTGTTTGGGACATGTAGGTCCCTCTGAGGGGGACACACACACATACCCACTCCATCAATAATGCAAGCAGGTACTTTGTCCCCAGTGCCAACATTTGATGAAGAGGAAACCAGGAAAACCCCTGAGCTTTCACTTCCCCAGCTCAACCCTTGGAATAAACCACATCCTGGGAGCTTGGCTGGACATCAGACAGCCCTTTACGTAAACCCCAGGGCCACACCAGACCTGAAATACAGCTGGGCATCAGTGAAGGCAGAGTGTTTACCCCCAAACAACCCATAAGAGCTTAAGGTTAATGGGCCCAAGCTGCTGTGTCAGAGTCTCTAAGAGACCAGACTTCATTCCAAGTGAGGCTTTGAGGAAGGGAATTTCCATCCCCAAACTGCCGTGATTCTGCTTTTATGCCAGAGTTATTTAAATAATTTCCCCAGTTATCACATGGTTAATATTTAGCAAGTGACCTATTGTAAAGAGCATATCACAAGTGTTAGGGCAAGACAGCTGATCTTGCTGCAGTGCATTTCTAGAACAGCTTCCTTGTGGTGCATGACAGCTTTGGGGCTGGTTATTTTTTGAGCAGCTCTCTTCTGACAAGTACAGGTTAAAAGTTAACACCAGCCAATGCTGGTAGGAACCCCTCATGATGTCAAGAACAACTTGCTGTGTTGATAGCTGCAGAAGTTGTTTGGGGACAGAAAGTATTTTAAGAATTCCCCTCCTTTTGCTTTGTTTCAGCTGTTCTATTTCCCTTCTTCACAGCCAAGACAAAACACGTATATGAATATTTTTCTCCACTCTTTCTGTTCTTGTTGCACAAAACCAGGACCACTACACAACCACTCAGGATGAGTGAGGGACACACTAGAAAGAGTCAGGATCCCCACACATACAAAAGTTTTGTCCGTAAATTTGTGAGCCTTTTCAGACAAACTCCAGTGATTTTGGACCACCATTCAATAAAAAATCTCACTTCAGCATCTGGACACAGCTGAAGAGCTGGGCATGGTGAGGGAGGGCAGTGGCTCCTGTACTCTGGTTTTGCTGGCAGCACAAACACAGGACCACAGAATCCTGCAGGAGGGCAAACTCCGTCACTTCTGGCAAAAAAACCCTAAACACCTGCTGGTTACACCAGGGCTTTGTTTCAGCAACAGTTCTCCAAAGCACCTCTTTTCTAAAAACACTGAGCTTGAGTACAAGGAAAACAGGAAGCAAAATACACGTGGGGGCTGATGATTTTGTACCCAAAGCACTGGCAGTGTTTTCCTTCCCACCAGCTAAACCAGACCTAAGGACACAAAGCTATAGTTCTCCATGTGGCTTTAAGAGCCCAGAGGAGAAAACAGGGATGAGGTTTTCTTCTTTAGGAGAAGGCCATCTCAGCCAGCTTTGAATTTCCCATGTAGTTTCATATAACCATAGAATCACAGAATCACAAAATGGTTTGAGTTGGCAGGGACCTTAAAGATTATCTAGTTCCAATCCTTCCTCCCCACGAGCAGGGACACCTTCCACTAGCTCAGGTTGCTCAGGGTACCATCCAACCTGGCCTTGAACACTCACTCCCTTGAACAATCCCTGGAGCAAGTTGCTGCCTCTGGGAGTCAGGTGTTCTTTCCAGACTGAAGGGGGATGCTTCAGATTATGGGATGGGGGTGCTCCTGTCCCCTCCAAGCCACACATCACCTCCTCACGGGCTCACCTTTCGGGGGTCAAGTAATCCTCTTCGCCAGCAGCTGCACACAAACACACAGAGGATTAGTGCTGGAAGGCAATCCTGCTCTCCCACAGAAGAGCAGCTGCAGCCACGGTGAGGTGTGACAGGGACAGCCCTTCCCCGGCCAGCACGCTGCACACAAAGGCAGGCGTGAAATAAGATTGCCAGCAGAAACTGGGGATGTGGATGCGTTAATATGTCATTATTTCACATTTCCAGGCAACAACCTCAGGCTTTCTAGAGATCGATAACTGAGTAATATTGAGGGCATGGAGATGATGGCATATAAATGTAACAGGTTCCCTCCATCAAATTCATATATTTAGAAAAGGCAAGTAGGTTAGAGAACAGTTTTAGTGAAAAACTCTCTTTCACTCTTATTCTTATCAAAGCCAGAGCACACCAATAAGTGCTGGCACTGTAAAGCCAAAGAGCCCTTCTTACAAAAGCAGCTCCCTTTGAATTCAGCAAAAGTTGTGCCTAAAAATCTGGCTATAATTAAGCCTGTATCTATAAAGAAACACCACTTAGCAGCTTAATAAGTGCTCCAAAATATTGCATTATGCAACATCAATAGGGTTTTATTATGGGAAACTGAACTTTTGCATTTCTTGATGTTGGAACATTTAATGACATTGCCCTCTGTTGTATTTAAAACAGAAGTGGGGGGGGGATTAGCACACTATTTTCTAACAATTTTATTGTGCCTTCCCACAGTTGTGTGCTCCAGAGTCAAGGCATTTCCCATTGAAGAGGAGTGATAAAGATCAGCTCAGCTCCTAGGCAGCTGCTGCTGCTTTACAGCCAGCTGTAAACCCCTCACAACACCCTGCAATTGGGAGGGAAGTGGGTTTCTGCACGTGGGATGGCGTCCAGCCTGGAAAACCAGATCCCTTTTCCAGATTAAGAGCAAAAATCAGCCCCATTGAAACTGCTGGGCTCTTATTAATGTTTGAGGAAGAAGTTATAAACAAGTAACAATATCTTATTTCTCTGTGTTGGAATCATGGTCTAACAGATGTCAATAAACTGCAAATTGCTATTCATTTTCTACAGAACAAGTTTGGAGAGAAAGACTGAAAATCTCTTACTTGTTTCATTTCCTCTGTGGACCAAAGGCAGGGTGCTTCGGAAAGCACTGAGATCAAACTTTGGGGGTCTCGGAGGCTTCCCAGGGGCAGGACCAAGGGATTCACCTGAAGGGAGAGGTTTAATTCTTGGCCATTTGCTCCTGGGGCTGTAAGACCATTTTCCTGCTCTGGCCTGGCAGAAGGGAGGCTCCAATTCTGCTCCAGAGAAGCACAAGGACAGGCATCAATTAGCCCTCATTTAAGCAAAAATCCCTGTAGGATCATTAGTTGTTATACCCAAATTTCCAACCAGCTCTGCTTCCCCCCACCTCCCAGTTTCAGCATCCCCATAACACAGCAAGTCTCTTACCATGTTACCAGAATGGCAAATTAAATGGAAATGTCCATTTTCCACAAAGAGAACCCTGTTGGGGTCTCAGCTCCCGACAGCTCCCTTCCTCTGTATTATAAAATACTAGCCCAGTTTTCTGTCCTGATAACAGTTTAATCCGCCAGGATTTAGTGGCATGGCTGTTTTCAGTGCTCACTCCAAGTGAGGTGGCTTTCCAGGGTAAACAAAGACTTAAGCTTTTCAGTGCCCCATCACCCAGTGTGACGTTAGCACGGGGACCTTCGCAGCATTTGAGTTTCCTAGCACCAGTTTCTCTAAGAAATATGTTTTCCGAGCTTAAATATGACCTTTTGCAAAGCTGGGAGGGTGCAGAGGGGGAATTCAGGTTTAAGCCATTTTAATTAGAATTAAACTGACTTTGAGTGGAGCCAAGGCTTCTTACGTCTGTGTGAAATAAAAGAGCAGGGTCCAGTCACATTTACCTTGTGACTGCAAAAGGCCAAAGCAGACCAAAACTAAAGATACTCCTCTGTCCTCACTCATCATCCTATTCTAAAAATGTGAACAATTTCTTAAAGTAAATTTAAAAAAAATTGGTGGAGATAGAGATCCCCCCCCTACCAAGTTCAGCAGTTTGGGACCCATTCCTTATCTCCAGGACCTCCAGAGAAAGAACAGAGCATTCCAACGGGCCAGGTTGACCTCTTGTTTGAAGGTCCCAACTCTTAACAGCTTTTCCCTCCAGCTGCTGTACCCTGCACTTTCACAGCATCTGTATATATATAATGGCCTGGGTTGGAAGGGACCTTAAAGATCATCTCATTTCAACCTCCTGCCATGGGCAGGGACACCTTCCACTAGCCCAGGTTGCTCAGAGCCGCATCCAGCCTGGCCTTGGACACTTCCTGGGATGGGGCAGCCACAGCTTCTCTGGGCAACTTGTGCCAGGGCCTCCCACCCTCACAGAGTAGGATTTCTTCCTAATATCCAATCCAAACATATTATCTTTCAGTTTGAAGCCATTCCCCCTTGTCTTGTCACTACATGCCTTTGTAAAGAGTCTCTCTCTGTCTATATCTGCTCAGTGTTAAGAATATACCTTACTATACCTTTCTGGTACTGAGGTTTCTCTCTTGGTGCACGATAACCCGCCTGGCAGAACACAGTGGCCACTGCACCCTCAGCACCCGCTCCATCAGAGCTCCTGCATCCTCTGGGAGCCTGGGGAAGAGCTGTCCCACTGCCATGCTGAGCATCCTTCTTCTGGGCATGCCAGTCCAGCACAAGCTTGCTTCCAGAAGGTCGTATCCTGTCACTGTCCAATGCGGCAGGAGCAGGTGTCACCCTCTGCTCCAGACAAGGGTGCATGTTAAAGTTTGCTGCCCATTGGGTTGGGAGCATTGCACTTGCTTTCTCATTGTGGGATAAAGTCTCTTCCCAGATCTGTAGGACACGGTGGAAAGAATCTGGGAGCTGAGGATCCACTGGAGCTGTTTGACCTGATCCTTGCTGCTCAGTGATACTGGACAACCGAGGCTTTTCTGAACTCTTCTTGGGAAAGCTTGGCCCTTTGTCTGAGATGGTGCCCTTCTGCTCTTTGTTGTGCCCCATCGGTTCCACATAACCCAGCTTGGTTCGAGGCCACGCCAAGGGGTTGTGTTGGGTGAGCACAGAGGGCTGGGAGGCACAATGAGCAGGTTTTATTATTTTCACGTCTCTCTTGCTCTGGGGCAGAGGGCTGGACATGGAATTCCCTCTAAAGACCAGCTTGGGTGCGATGTCAGTGGGAGGCTTCTTGAGCGGCTGCACCAGCTTGTTGGCCAAGTCAGTGTCATTTTGAAATTTTGCTCGGAGGGCTTTGAAATCAGTCACACCTTCCTGGGAGAGGGGAGAGAGGAGAGCACAGAACATCTGCTTAGGCAATTTATACAATCGTGATGGTTTCAGACAGAAAGAGGCTGCAGACTCTACCTTGGTCACCAAGGACAGGCCAATCCTGGTGAAAAATTAAAAGCAGTAGAGGAGAATTAGCTCTTTCAAAAGATCCTCCAAAGGCTCACAAATCACTTCTGATAAAGGCAAAAGAGCTGAGACAGGAGGAAAATACAGTAGCAGAGCACAGAAGCACAACTAAGCAGAGCCAGTAGGACCAGGGGAGGTGCCTCCTTCTTCCCAGTGTCACCCAGTGATGGAGAATCACCCTCAGAGGACCCGGCAAACACTGAATTTAATGTTAGAGCTTCCTAGCAGAGGAGCTGCCGTACTGTTTATGCACCTGCTGGGTAGGAAAGCTGCACTTTATTTTCAGTACACAAGCACCAAACGGGGGAGAGGCCAGTGCTGCTCCACAGATCCCCAGTTTGTCCCCTGCCTTCTTTAGAAAACTCCACCATGGAAAGAGAAGCACCAAACATTCTCCTTGGCAGGTTTCAAATGACCCCTGGGACAAAATGTTCTTCCTCCACAGTGTTGGTTCAGCTCAGGGTCCCCAAGGCTCTTTGGATGCTTCTCCCCTCACCTTTATTCCCACCCCAGGCAGCAGAGGACATCCCAGCCAGTGGCACACAAGGACAGCAAAAGTGTGCCCAGTGCAGGTGATGGATACTGGCTATGATACTCAATTCCTCTCCCACAGTTACCAGACCCCAGGTTATACATGATTATGAAGAAAGAGAGTTAATCAGTGACAGTGCAGTTTAAAAGGGCACTTAAAGAACATTTTGTTTCAGGCCTTCAGTTTCCCTGTGCCTCACCATCCCACGCTGGAGAAAGTGGACCACAATTTTTGCCTGCAGTGTCATGGCTTAAATTCAGTCCTGAACTGAACTAGGGAGAAAATATGAAGAAAAATTTATGAGCTACTTAAGTCCTTGAACTGCTCTATAACTTTTTATATGCCATGATTACATTAGGTGCACTACTCTGGCAGCTTAGTTCAGTGCAGAGAACTGTAAGGCTTCACGAGAACCTGTCTAATGAGGAAATTGGAAAAAATTATCTAGGACAGAACTTCGTTATTCTGAAAAAAGCCCCAGCCTTAAGTGTTAAGACAGAACAGATGAATAACATACTGAGGTTTTATTGCATTTAATTGCACGATTTATTAAACACTGACAATTTCTCTTGAATAACCCCTTTCACTGACTTTATTACTTTCACAGGGTAGTGCATGATGTAAAGAACCAACCCTTGGGGGAGAGGTTTGAATCGCTCCAATTATATTTCATATTAGTGGTCAGCAGCTTGATGCTGCGTGAGCTGCCCAGACAGGCTAATCTAGGGGCGAGCCGATGGGAATGGGAGCTTTCAGAGGCATACGGAGGATGAATCAGGTTTGGGGGAAAGAAAGTAGTCCCACATGTGCCTGATCCCTCCAGCGATGCCAGACAGGAAATAAAGCAGCGAGGTGCCCTAATGCAATTGCACCGAGCTTTTGCATGTGCTGCAGCAACAGCTGAAGAGTTCAATGCTGTTTACCTCCCCCCACTGATTTTCTTTACTGCAGCTCACAGTTCCTCATCAGTGCCCTCAGAAACAAAGAGAAAAGGAAAGAAAAAGTACCTACTTGTCTCAACGTGCCCCAGGCAAGGTGGACTTCATGAGACGTGGGGGTTTTGGTCAGGATTCTCCCTGGCACTGGCTGTGACAGTCACAAGCTTGGCACTCTAATTAACGGGGGATGGATACAACGTTTCCTTTCCCCGCTCCCCCCCCCCCCAAATTGTTGTTCCTCTTGCCTTGAAACTGCAGCTTCAAATGATTTGCCCAATTAGCTGGAAGATTATCTGTGCTTAATGCACTCTCAGTGCCCCTCACTGGAATATAGTTCCCCAGACTGCAGCCTGCTGGGATATTCATGGGAAGGGAAGGACATGTAGAGCCGCCAGGCAAGAACAGTGAACTTTCAGAGAGGATGGGGTTAAATTGCACCCAGTAGTCACCTCCTGCACACCCACACCCAGCTGGGCAATCCATCCCTTCCCACAAAGCTCCTGCAAATGCTGTTTCCTTGCACAGGACTGAGCCTAGCCAGGCCCTCCAAGGTGCAATGAGTTCTCCCAGTCTCTGCAGGGATAACTTTCCGTCAGAACTGGGACTGTTTCAAACCACAAACCCATCCAAGTAGCTCTCTGGTTCAACCCACACACCTTAAACTGGCCCAGGGAGATGCCCAGGCTAAACACAGTGCTGAGCAGGTCACAGGCAGGACACATGTGAAATCCCAGTCCTGGTGTCCCACCAGCCCAGGGAGGGCTCAGATGCCCTGCAAATCAGACCAGTAGAAAGCAGGGAGAATACACTAATAAATTTTAGGGACTGCCAAAAGCTCACAATATGTATTACAGCTACATCTGGCCAAATAATTGACTGTGAATAACACTACATTTGGCAAAAGCCCACGCAAGATGAGAGGGGGAGAGAGTAAAAAGGAAACAAACTTCCACTGGCCGGAAATCTATGAGCATTAAGGAGTCAGGGGACAGAAGCATTATGGAGTCAGAGGGCAGCTAAACTTTCCATATTTTCTCCCTATAAATAAAATGCTCTTCTAACACTAAGATTAGTTTAGGAAGCAGAATAAAGCTCAGCTCAAGTTTACGATAAGGATACCTTTCAGAAGGAGCAGCAGCAGGAGGTTTGTGCTGATACCAAGGTCTAACCAAAGGGAATCTGAATTAAAGACTCACAGAATGGTTTGGATTGGCAGGGACCTTAGAGAGCAGCTTGTTCCAACCCCCTTCCACTGGCAGGCATACCATCCACTAGCCCACGTTGCTCAGAGCCCCTTCCAACCTGGCCTTGGACACTTCCAGGGATGGGGCAGCCACAGCTTCTTTGGGCAACGTGTGCCAGGGCGTGCCCACCCTCACAGGGAAGGATTTCATCCTTATGTCTAATCCAACCCAGCCCTCTGTCAGTTCCGAGCCATTCCCCCTTGTCCTCTCAATCTAGGCCCTTGACTAAAGTCTTTCTCCAGCTTTCTTGGAGCCACTGAAAGGCTTCAATAAAATCATTGCAGAGCCTTCTCCGGTGACTAACTAAATAGAACTAGTTCTCCTTAGTTTTCTGAAGCTGCTTTTCTAAAACGAATTGACACAGGAAGAGAAAACCCATTCAAGACGTGGCACCCAGGACAGCCGAGACGAAGCACTGCCTGTTGCCCTCCTGGAATTTTTCTGGTTTACTCAATTCTTTATCTTGATTCCCAAGGGAGCTCCAGCGGGTAAATGTTTAATCGGTGCTGCCCTCTGCCCTGCCGTGGGACTGCTGGAGCCAAGCCCAGGCACCCCGGGCACACGGAGGAGAGCAACACCGCAGATACAATCGACTCCTTAACCCGCCGGCTTCTCCCAGAACAAAAATAAATAAATAAATAAATAAATAAAACCCAACTCTGCTTTTGGTTATATTAAGAGACACAACTGCAGCTCATCTCAGAGAGAGGGTGGGGGGGGTGGGAAGAAAGCAAGCACTGAGAGAACCTCAGCCCTTACTTTGGGGCAGAAAAGCAGTGTCTGCGTGGTTTCCACACAGAGCAGGAGCCCCGATAAGAGCGCGCACCTCTCCCCCAGGATGAACCGCTCCCGGCATTCCAGGGAGAGAACAGCCCCAAGCTACGGGTCAGCAGCAGAAAGTCAAGCAGCAAACCTTTCCCCCGGGCCAAGTGCAGAGGAGACAGAGCCCATTACTGCGGTGAGCGCGGAGAGGGGACCCCCCGTAGTTACCACGTCCATCCCTCGCCGCTCCATGCCGGCTCCCGCGGCTCAGCCCGGCAGCATCTTGTCTTCCCTTCCCTGCCCTGCCCTGCCCTGCCCTGCCCGCAGCCCGGGGCTCCCACAGCAGCTCCCCGCTCCGCTGCCCGTCCTGCAGCCGCGCCAGGTGAGGCGGTGCGAGCCCTGAACACACCTGGGCCAAGCCCGGGTCTGCCCCCGGGGCGGGGAGAGCCTCACCTGGGCAGGGCTGAGCCTGCCCAGCAGTCCCCGGCCCGACACACGGCTCCCTGAACCAGTGTCCACGCTGCGGCAGGCTTGGGATGGGCTCAGAAAGGGAAGGATCAGCTTTGGTTTGCTTTTTGAGGGAGTGAACGGCATATGCCCTCGGCGTGGGTACCCCTACAGCACCGTATGTGTCCATATGATGTCCATAAACATGGCAGTTTATAGAATCTTAGAATGGCTTGAGTAAGAAGGGGCATTAAAGGTCATTTAGTTCCAACCCTCCCACCATGTTCTCAGGTGTCTTCTCACACCTGGGGCAGGCAAAAGTGTGGAGAGATGAGGAGCCCCATCATGCCCAGCAGTAATCCTTACCCCACCTCTTCTTAGGTCTCCCCACGGGTGACACTCAGGCCAACCTGCACCAGGCTCTTCCCTGTGGTGAAGCCGGAGACCTCAGAGTGATTAAAACAGACATTTCCCTGCAGGAACCAAATGTTTCCTTCATCTCTGGATAGCAGAGCCCAGCAAAGACAGTCACCCTTGCTGATGCCCACACATATTCCCTGGTGAAGCAGCCCCTTTCCATGATGAAGCTGTTTCTCAGAGTCCTAAGGACAGACCAGCTAAATTAGGGCAAACAAGACTTTTCCTATCACTGGATATTTCTGCCCTGGAGAACACACTGAAAGGATCTGTCCAAACACTGAGCCCATGTTTTTACAGAGCATGTCTCCCAGGAAAAGCAAGGCTGGTTAGCTTGGCAAGAAGAGAAGTGAGAGCCCCAGGACTTCCTTTTCCCCCTCCATAACTGATCGAATATTATTTCATCTCTTTCTGCAGGAGGGCTTGATGTTTTCCTTCGAGCAGAGATGGCTGCTGCACAGAGCCCGGGTGCTGGTGTTCAGAGGTGGCTGTGATGGGGCTTGCGTGGGCAGGAAGCCATTGGCACCCTGAGCAATACTCATTAGCTGACCCTAATCCCATATACCAACACACAGCACCTCTCCTATGCATCATTCCCAAAGAGCTGCTTAGAAAAGAAGCCATGGGGGGATCCTTATATAGTTCATCTGCCATTGGTAGGGACACCTTCCACTAGACCAGGTTGTGCAAAGCCCCATCCAATCTGGCCTTGAGCACATCCAGGGATGGGGCGACCACAGCTTCTTTGGGAAACCTGTTCCAGAGCCTCACCACCCTCGCAGGGAAATATTTCTTCCTAATATCTAATCTAAACCTACCCTCTTTCTGTTTGAAGCCATCCCCCCTTTTTCTGTTGCCCTCTGCACATGGGCATTAAGCAAAGCCTTGCCCCAAGCATTGCTAATGTCTTCAGGAGTGGGACTGAAGCTCTCACAGCCTGACCTGACATTGCTTTCCAGAGCTAAACTTGAGGAGAACTGCGGGAAAAAAAAAATCAAAACCCCCCCCCCATAAATTGGGGACAAAAAAAAAAGCTTATTTGTCAGAGACATGACTTGAAGCACAAGTCTCACTCCTCACCACATGAAAAGTCCTGCCGCTGCATGGTGGTCTTGGAGAAGAAAGGGGGGGCCTGCCGAGCTGAGAGTTGGCAGGGAAGTCCCCCAAGCCAGGGTTGGAGTCACAGCGTGATGGAAATCAATGCCAGCTTTGTGTACAGGTAGCTGGGGAGGATTTATGAGTGGTATGAACACAAGCCATGAATAAGGCACTGTTGGAGAATCGGGAGGTTGTGACTTCAGAGCCATGGTCCTGCGGAAAGGGACAGGGCAGATTCCTCTATATGCACTTTAAAAATGAAAAGAAAATGCCAAAAGGTTCTTGAAAACATGCATTTTGTGAGTGCTAGCCCTGGTGGGACCCCTTTGGCCTCACCTCCCTTCGACAGCTGTCCCAGGGCTGCCATAAATCGTAGCTGGCTGCAGTAACTGCACGAGGAGCATGGTGTGGCCACGGTGTTGAACACATCAAACACTTCAGAGCTGGAAGCCAACTTTTTTCCCTGGTTCTGGACCTTTGGGGAAAGTCTGATGAGAAAGACCTACTGCTGCTCTACATAAGTGACCTTTTAATGGGCCACACGGCACAATTTCCTTTGAGAAACTAGACAGAGATGTCAAGAGACAACAAAATACTTTACAGCCTCCCTGGAATGCTGGAGGGAATGCAGGTAATCCCTTCACTAGCCCTTCCCCTCTTGCCCCACCTCTTCCCACAGCGCTGGTTCCTCCCATCGGTCCCCACCAAGCTGCAAATTGACAGGAATAGTGACGTCCCAGCAAAACACAATGATCACCTTGTCCACTGCTGTTATTCCACGGGCAACAGTTTGGAGCAGGAGCTTAGGGTTTGCTCTGGGTTTGTGTCTCAGAGGCACTGACCCAGAACAGGAGTTCCCAGGCACAGCCCTGATGTGAATAAAACCAAACATCACTGCTGAGAGCAGCAGCCCCAAACACCCTGCACATGGGCAACGTCCCCAGAACAGACCATTTCAGCCTGTTTAAAAGTTTAAAATTTCACGACTTGGGTGGGGGTTTTTTCTGCAGTGGTGTTAGTAGTATAGTTTGTAGTTGCACCACTCCAAGGACTGCAAGCACAGCATCCAGCAGACTTACTTTCCCTGAATTACATTATCCTTTTCAGCTACTTAGTGACTGGTGGGATTTATCATATAATGTAGGTCTATTACACAGAGTTGGAGTTTTGGGGGGTTTATTCTTTAGTTTGTTTGGGGGTTTTTGGTTTGTTTGTTGGTTTTTTTGGATTTCACAGAGATGTTACTATAGACCAGAAAGAACAGCAGATCTTGTGAATACGATTTATTCCTAATCTTTCAGACTTTTAAAAAGGTAGGGCAGTGTGACTGGTGAAGATGAGGCAAATTTTAAGGCCATTCAGCCTTCTCTGGAAGACAACTAGATTCAGGTGTTGCCCATTATGTAATTGGTGATAACATTAGCCCAGTGTCATGATATTACAGATTAGGGGTGGTCTGACAAGTTGTTTTCTTTCCTCACAGCTACTGGCCCTGCATAGGGGACAACACTGGGGAAAGGCAGTGAAAAGGCTTTGAAAAAAAGCAACTCAAACCCCAGACAAATGAGGAAAAGTGGACAGTGGGGCACAGCCTTGTACTAGGGAGGGATTTTGGCTCAGGTTTTATGCCTTATTCTACCCCCCAAGAGGGTCAGGACACTCACCCCAACCCGTTTCGCTGCACATCTGATAGAATCCTAGAACAGTGTGGGTTGGAAGGCACCCTGAAGATCCTCTGGTTCCAACCCCCAGCCATGGGCAGCTGAGGATGGCTTGAATCTCATCATTTTTCTGCTAGGAGGTCATATCGTGGTTTTCCAGCAGAGGGAGAGAGAGGATCACTTGTTCTGCCATCGAGCCGCTTACTCTCTCTTGCACTGCTGGCAGGAATGAGAAATTTAAGAAAATGCAGTATTATTGATCCCTGCATTCAAAAAGCCAACACTTTCTTTGACTGGCCAGGACGAGGGTTGGTGTAGGCACCCATACGGCTCCATCAGAAGGTTTAAGATCAGTCCCACTGAAGCACTGTAGCAATCAAGAAAATGAATTTTAAAGCCCCACAATGTTTCAGGAATTTTATCTGTCCAAGCTACACGGTTGTCTCTGCAGTATGGCCCTGATCCCACGCTTAAGCGCACACCTTTTTTTTAGCAATATAGCCCATATAATCATTTGTGTGTTTAAAGCTAAGTGTTTACCCTGGTAGAAGATATGTTATCAGACCAGCTCAGTGTTCAGTGACACCAAATGAGGGCTGGCATGTCCAGCACTAGGGCTGTGGTCATCATATGGTCCTTAGGTGGACCTTTTTCATGGCTCCCCACAGCTTCTGTGTTCACTAAGTGAGACGCACTCTTAGGTCCTTAAAACGCACCATCTCACTGTGAGCACTCAAAAGCTGGAGAATTTAAGATGGGGATGAAAAACAGATGTACTTGAGGAAATGAGATGCAGAACTGGTACACAGAGGAAAAGCATGCTGGTCAGAGGCTGGTCAGCAGTGTTTGCTGCTCTGACATGAATGATGACCAGGGACAGGTACAACCTGCATTATCCTTTCCCTGCCCTGCTGTAATGCTAAGACTGCAGAAACATCACCTAGCACACAGCATCTGCTCTGCAGGGTAAACTACAGCAAACACCTTATACCTGTCTTATCCCTCTTCATACTTCTAATCAGGTCTTCTATTTGCTATACGATATAAAGCAGCTTCCAAATCGAAATCCTTCTCTTAAAGATATCTGTGCTTGGATTTTGATTTTGAAGTTCAGAGGTGAAGACCTTGGGAGCCAGCTTTGCTTCCTTGGCAAAGCAGAAGTTATTTTACCAAGCAGAGAAAGTTCTCCAGCGCCTGCGGAGACCACGAGCTGAGAGAGCCCATGTGTGGTGTGAAGGCACATGCGAAACAGCAAACGTTCCAAAGGCAGAGCTCCAGTTTCTAGGCATAGCTTCTTGATCTTGCCATAGCTACGTGTGTATAACCCCTGTACATTTCAATAATCTTTGTATTTAAAAAAAACCCCACCATCCCTGAATAAAAGGCTGTCTGCTCTGAGCTTTTCCCTGGTGAATGATGAGAGAACAAACAGCACATGTCAGTCACATCACCTAATGCTCAACAGCAAGAAGTTTGGATACAACT
This sequence comes from Acropternis orthonyx, assembly GCA_035583155.1. Classification (NCBI taxonomy): domain Eukaryota; kingdom Metazoa; phylum Chordata; class Aves; order Passeriformes; family Rhinocryptidae; genus Acropternis; species Acropternis orthonyx. The sequence continues at coordinate 4,211,647 of JAWWEU010000005.1, read as the reverse complement.
TTGTGGGTAGGATATATCAAACAGAATAAAAAAGAACTGGACTCTCCCTTTAGATGGTCATAGGACCAAAATTCAGATTTATAGTATTCATGAAAAATGTACTACAAAAAACATAAATAGAATAATGGCATAAAAAACCTGTATCCCCTGCAGCAAAAACTTTATTAATACACTAAAAATAAAAATCTACATATGAAGAAGGAACAAATGCAAATTGCTGGACAACAACATTATGATGCATATATTACAACTTCACCCTGGAGCTGGGCTTGTGCAGACAGCCACAATACCCACGGGCTGCTCAGGTGCTAAGCAAAAGATCAATGCCTTCTCCAGGCAGAAATTAATTCCCTTTTCTGGGCCAAACACATTTGAAGTGGAACAAAATCCTGTATTGCTATCAGTGAGGACCAGTGGGTGCCCAAGATTGTTTACACTGAGTTAATCTCCCTCTGATTTTTAGATATGCAAGAGTTGTAAATGAGGAGTTGTGTGTCTTCTAATTAGAGTGAAAGATTTCTTCAGTGTCGGGAAAAAGAGCTTTGTAATGGGAATAGTCACAAAGTGATGATGTGAGCTCACTGCTCATCCCAGCCTGCTCACAGGCCCTGTTTCCATGCTCCTGAAGAGCCCTAAGACTTCATGGCTCATCCTCCTGAAGGTGACTGTATCACTATCAACAGCATGGCCAGCACTGTAAGCTAGGGGTTCAGAGAGTTAATTCAGGTTTAGAGTCAAGGATCCAACACGCATTTTAGACACATTCCATTCATAATGTTATAGATGGAACCATAGCTTTTATATATATATATCACTTTTGGAACATAACACCTTTGAGAAAGGTTCTTTCATTTCACCTCTAGCGTGAAGTGCTTTACTTGCTGCTTAAATCTCTCTCGCACGCCTCTCCCCTAGACGACCTCACCTATCAGTGAGAAATTGGTGTTGTGCCTGATTGCACAAACCAGCCCAGCCTTTTACCTGGGAGATGTGCCACAAATAACTTTCATTAGATATATACAGTGTGTTTCTGATGCTGCTATCAGAAAAGAAAAGATATAAAGCCTCGACAGTCTTGCTTAGATGCTGAGGAGGCACTTGGCTGTGCAAAACAGCCATCTGTATCACAGGACAGTCCAGGCTTGGATCGAAGGCAGATTTGGCAGATGGCCAGGGAGGGTCCCACCGTGGGGACAGTGGGGTCCATCCCCACCAGACCTCTATAGGCATTGCTAAAACCTTTTTATGTCGTTCTGTCTTAACAGTGACACAGAAAGCCTGTGATGTGTAACAGGGAGGTGACGACGGGGATCGCCTTAGGCCAGTTACAATTCCCTGCTTTTCTCCCAGGCAAAAGCAATTTAGGTTTAATAGTATATTAAAAAAAATATTAAACCCCTTATTCGAGATCTTCTTGCATAGGCGAAGAAGGGAGAAGGACTCTGTGAGCCCATCTGAAGTGCATTAGTAGGTAAGGGATTACATTAACATACTCCCCAAGGTCACAAAAGGGCAGTTTTCATTTCATTTCACTACAGAGTTTACCCATGTGCTACATTTCTTCATGTTTAGCAAAGACAAGCCCCAGGGTCATTCTGAACTCTAATTACATTAAAATCACCCTGTAAGAGGTCCTTTTATTTTGAGATTTTACAATACCAGCTATTGAAATGAGCTTTGCAATTAATTTGGGAAATACACATAGTGACACTTCTATCCCAGTCTTCTGTGGACAAAGGACAATTCACTGTCTGCTTAATAGCTGTAATAGCCCAAGACCAGACTTTCCTGCAATAATTACACTTTCTCTTGGATTTATTGAGGTTCAAACTTCCAGTTGTCTGCTGGGAACACTTCGTTTATGCATGAAGCATCTCAGCCCACTTATGCAGAAGAAAAAGCGGGGAGATCCAGACCCTTGTTTGAACACACAGGTCTCCAGAGATCTCTTACTCTTTTTTTTAACTGATACCTAATGAAGTTACAGCTTTTTTTTTCGCATTTTTGTACCTGCCCAGGGGTCCTTATGGGAATTTTGGAGGCTGTGTGCCAGCTTGAGGAAACAGCTATGGGGCAACTTGGGCTATGACCAAGTGTCTTTCCAATGGCCATTTTTAGTTTCTTCCAACACAACGGCACTAAATATTATCATCTTGTGACTATTATCTTAAAAATAAATAATCTGTAAGGGCCCCCCAAAAGCCAAGTGATAACTCACATCAGCTTTAGAGATGGGAAACTGTCTTGTGGGGCTGGCAATGGGAGGAAGCTGAACAGCCATTTCCTTGACATATCTGGAAGGTACATGTTCCTCATAACGCAATTTTGTGCTAATCTTCAATTTGCTGTACTGGGAAGCTTTTCCCTGGTCAGCAACCAGACACACCAAAATTACAGTGAAGCCACTGTGGGAAATAAAATGAGTTTCCTCCTTCAAATTAAAAGGAGGGCGCAGGCTGGACAAGAAACACACTGCTGCAATAGGACTTGATTGACTTTAATGTGAAAACAGTTGCACAGTTTAATATATTTCCTTGCCAGAAAACTGGGAATTTGCTTCCAAAAGGGCAAAGGCCTCTGGGATGTGTCCTGATTCTTTGTGATTTGATCTGTGCTGTTGTCAATGATTTACCACAGCATTTTGGAGGCCAGTGGGCTCCGCGTTTCTTCCAGCAGTCCTGAAACGTAAAGCTTTTGTTTGCAGCTGATCTATAGCAAACATTTACATATGGGAAAACAATGTGGTGGAGCCCGTGTCAGCTCTCTCCTTTGATCCTGTCCATATGTTTCCTGGATTTAATGGCAGGCCAGGCCATGGCGTGCAGGGAGCTCGAGGCACTGCCTACCCAAAGGTAAGGCTGTTCCATCCCCAGCTTTACACGGAGAAATTACCAGCACATCAGTCAGCCCATCAATTTTGTCCCAACTCGAGGTGTGTGCACACCGTGCTCTCTCTGTAAAGAGCTACCAGGAAAAAAATTACTGGCAGTTGTCCAAAGCCTAAGCTCAGGATTGCAATTCCTTCTTAAAGGAACTGTTTGCACAATGGTTTTTCTTTTACAGATGATTATTAAGCCTTCTTAAACTTCCTTACCGAAATTACCATACTGGGTTTGGGCGCTTAAAATGAATTCTCCATACGGGATGATTTATGAGTTAATAGTTTTCATATTCTTTTTCATTATAATTATTTTACATTTGACAATGTGAAGTTAACAAGTGCATGTGAATAACCCAATTTTCAATCTGAGCCAGATCCTCATACCTCAATTTTTTTTCCATGAACAATGTTATTAACCTGTCTGAGTGTCACTTGGGCTTTGAAGGCGAGGAATAAACAAGTTACTTTTTTTCTAAAGCTGTAGTGTCATCATAGGAAAATGGTTGGATTTTTTTTTCTACAGCTGTTAATTTCAGGCTTGTTGTAAAGGCAAATATGATTTAGAAGGATCAAAAAAAGGTATCAGTGATAATTGGAACATGGAGACAAGGAGAAGGCGGAAAGAAAAAAAACTGTGGTAGTGATACACTTAATTATGAAGGCTTATTCCGATAATCCCTTTTGAAAATGAACAAAGACAAGATTTTTGATGTTTGATGAACTTATCAAACAAGGCAGAATAATGAAGAGGTAAATGTAAAATCCAATCGAAGGTGAGCCAATTAAGTACTTCGCGAAGTGCTGAAGGATACAGCCCACAAATCCTCCTGTCAGAGCAAAAAGGCATCAATACATGTGTGTCCTCCAGCTCCGTTTGTCTGCAGGTTCCTGTTGTTTTCCTGGAGACATGGTGGGTTTTTATCTCACAAGATGATCTGCATCCACAGGCTCCCTTACCGAGCTGTTGTGGCTTTCATTTAGTAAGTCTCTCTTCTGCAGCCTCTGATGAATCCCGAAATGTGCTCCATAACTCTGCTAATTATCAATATTTCTCTTTGGACTGCAGTCTTGTAAGTAAAACAGACTGCTCATCAGCTAATCACCAAAATAATAATAGTAATAATAATGATGTTTTGACTTGGAATAACTCCTTGAAATGCTTTGAAGGCTATGGCAAACACAGAGTTGTATTAGCACACCACAGATTGCTCCTCAAGACAAAGAAATGCATCATACAAATAAAGATTGTAGGGGTTAGGACAGAAATAGAGATCGTAATGACTGGGCTGGGAGGAAAGAGAAGCCTTTTCTTGCTGTTGTATCATGGTATTCAGTGTATGTGCAGAATCTGATCCAAGGGCCGCTAAGATACACTACCTTTGCCATTTTTGGCTTTTGTATTATTCCTTTAGTTATTTTCTTCTTCTCAGAATTTATGTATTTTGTTTTAGAAATAGACAACCAACACATTTTTAGTCAACATCCTTTGCACCGTGTTTTCTCAGCGGTGTTGCTGTAGCCATTGCCACCACTCCACAAAGCCCATGGGAATCAGAACCTGATTTCATACTTAGTGGGAAAAATACTGACCATGAGTTCACATTGGGGTAAAAAAAGTGGAATCAATAGATTTCAAAAGAGGCCCAAGGGGATAAACATCACTACTTCTGGAGATTGTGATGTGCTTCTGAAAAGAAAGCCAAAAAATAAGCTTTTCTTTAAAACCTGTCTGTTCATGACACTCCTGTTTCCTCAGTGTGTTTGCTCTTATACATGTACTATGTATATATATTTAATGACAATTTTAAATCTACCTGTTGGAAGGGCTAGAATCTCTTGGGAGTGCAGGAAATCCAAGACAAAATCCTCAAGCACTGCACCTGTGGCCCCTGATCAATTCTGATGATGAATACTTGGTTGGGGCATCTTGGGTTGTACAGTCACCTCTGCTAAGGGATGCTTCCCACTTCCTACAGCATAGGATCCTGGTGCAAAACCACACAGAGATTAATTTTCCCCTTTCTGGCCTCCAACCCTCCTTAAAACACAGCTTCAAATACCTTAGAATGCTCTCTCTTCCCCTCCTTAGAAGAAGCAGCAGAAATGTTAATTCTCCAGCTCCTGTCGACTGTCAGCTGAGCCAGTGGTCAGGATGGACTGATTGCTTTCCTTGCCAAGAGAAAAAAGTAAGGATCCACTGTAATGTATTCATTTATCTTCAGATGTGTCTGTGATGAGGATGTACACACATTAATTATATATATTATACATATTCATCATTCCGAAGCATCCAGTAAACTCATCCAAATATGATGGAGATGCCCCTCTATTTGAGAGGTCCTTACCCTGGTGTAAACTGGGGAATAAATTTGTTTGAGGCAGCAGGACAGGAAAAGTAAAATCAAGGCAAATGGTGGAAGAATCAGGCCAGACTATTTGCCCAAGACTTTCTTCCTTTTCTATCTCAGATTTAATTAAGCATCGCCTGGTTCTTAATGCAAATTTTCCAATGAAAAGAAATTAGAAGCAGCCTTCATTCATCTGCTCCTGTTCTCCATTTTTTATATAATTTCACATATGTCATCATAATTTTAGAATTTATTTTCAAATATCTGATACAATTTTGCTTTCTACTGAGTTTATGCTATCCCTGCATTTTTTTGTTCCTGTGCTAATAATCAGTAAATTATTTGGCTCTTCTCTCTTTCCCTGTTTTTTTTTTTTTTTACCTTCCTAGTTTAAAGAGCAGCAATTCTCATTAATAATCCATTAGAAATGTTGCAGGATCAGTGTTGCAATTAGTGCCTGTGTCCATCTGAGCCTGGTACATTCCAGGACAAAGCATGTGTAACTTGGAAAATGCCATATTATTTCCAAGGTATAAAACACAGAAGAGAGGTTTTAAAAACAGTCATTCCAGCCTCCTCTAAATTCTCACATATGAACTTCAGGCAAATCTGGCTCTCCCTCTCCACCTACAAATTATTTGAGCCACACAAAAGAAACAAGTATATAGATTGAAATGATAGTTTTGATTGGAGGTGGAGGTGGGGGATACAAGTGGTTGTCTCTCTTGTGTGGTGTAGCACCGGTACCGGAGGCTGGTGCAGCCAGGGAGGTTTGAAGGGCAGAGATGTGCAGGACACCTCTGGGATGAGCAGGCTTGTCGTGCTGAGACAACTTGTACTGGACCCCCCAGCTGTGGGAAGGACTTTCGGTGCGAGGAAACAGGTGAGTGAACCAGGCACGAACTCCTGCCAAGGCGGTTTCGGTGCTGAGTGGGCAGCCCTGGGGTGGTATCAATGCCCTGATTGTGAACCACCGCAAGGAAAAGCGAGAAATTGCCCCTCTGTTTTTCCCCCACATACACACACCTTTGCAGGAATGCATCCATGTTACACTCAGATTTAGACAGAAAAGAAGGCTGTGTGACACGGAAAATGTTAATTTTTCAGTGGAACAAAGAGAGTAGGAATATTCTGCTCCAACTGCTGTGCTACACGCTCACACTCCCCTCCATGGGCACAACGCTCCCACAACACACTGCTTTCTCCCCTGCTAGAGACAGAGTTCAATCATCAATGCAAGTAGCAATCTGTTGGGGTGATTTATTTATTTTTAGCCATCCCCAGCTCTGAGGATTGGGATATGATACGGCTGCTCTCTGAAAGTTTGAGTAGCCTTGACAGATTTTTGTTTCCACACAAATGGCTCAAACGTCCATCTTCAGCATTTAATGAAAATTATATTGAAATTTAGAACCCCACGTCAGCTCTGCAACCAGCTCAGCAGCTGCAGCAGGTCATCATCGCTCCATCAAGGCAAGTGCAGGCAGTGCCAGATCCCTTCTGCCATGACTGTCATGTCAAGGCTTTCTCCTCACTCCCAGAAGCAAAAGCCCTTCCAAGTTGCCCTTCCTGCAAACATCCATTCTTGCACTCTTAAGTATTGAAATAAATCCCCCAAATATCTCCTGCAATGAGAACGGGAAAAATTGCACTTTATTAAAATGGAGTTGGCTTCCTTAAGCCAAGTAGAGAAGCTATTCCTACAGCAACTTTCCAAGAGCATAATTTTAGGTAATAAAGCCAGGACAGTGAGGTGACCTCACCTTGATTCCCACCCCATGGGAGTGGCCAGCTTGGACTCAGAGCTGTGCTCACTCTATATGGTGCAAAGGGAAACCTTCCCCAGGGAGCTTGGAAAAGCACATTCCCACTGGAAGAGCACTGTGTTTAACACCCAGCATGACTTCTTGTGGCCCTGAGATATGGGTGAAAAAGAGCCCAATCTGTGCAAGCTGCCAGCAAGGGTTTCTGAGCACAGATAAGCCACTGCCTGCATCTGTGCCCTTCAGGTCGCTGCATTAAACGGCACCTTGTGTGCAACGGAGAGACCGACTGCAGAGATGGCTCTGATGAGGAGAACTGTGAGGATGAAGATATTGAAAGCCCTTGTAAAGATCTGTTCCCAATCCCAGGGTCTGAGAAAGCAGTCCAAGGGTGAGTAATGAATCAATAACTGTTACTCTCACAATCAAAACAGGATTAAGTTTCTTACATTGCTCTTCCTTAGTAATAGTGGTGATCCATGAACTGATGGAGTGCTGTACAAAACCTGAGGGAGAGGTACTGTCCCGCACAACTGTGGGTAGCAATGAGGGAGGCACAAGGGTTCATCCCAGCTTTTATTTCAAATCCTGTCTCAGATTTGCTATCTGACCTTGGCCTCTCCCAGCTACACTGTACTTGTCTTGCCTTCTTTATACTCCTGTAAAACATATCCCAGTTATCTCAAAGCTTTTTCCAACTGATAAAAGTAATATATTAAAGCAAACAGCAGACTTTGGAGATGCAGCATCCTGGTGGTGTTCATCCTTAACAAGATTTAACCCCAGGATTTAGGACTTCAGGGTGCAGATTTAAGGCAGGAAACCTGAGCTCCACATAAGTATATGCAGGGAAAATACTCCTGTCTATGAAAAAGTGTTTCCCCATTCAGTTTCAAATTTTGATTGGGTAATATGTGCAAAAGAGAAATTGAGTACAACTAGAAAAGCAAACTATGCACTGTGACAATCTTGTTAATCTCATGTTTTAACCAAGATACTGCTCAGTCTCACTTGGAGAACATGTCCTGCCCATGGCAGACGGGTTGGAATGAGATGATCTTTAAGGTCCCTTCCAACCCATAGAATGCATTCTAGGATTCTAAGAGCACGGCATACAGCATGAGATTGGAGTCAGCCATTAGATAACCTTCCCATCAGCTCCATCCAGTGCTCTCTGGAGTCCATGAGACAAAAATCTCTCTGCCCCAGGGCCTGGGAGAGTCCATCAAAAGTTTTTCAAGACATGCATTAATTTTCACTGAGAAATTAAATAAATTCTGCTCTCTGATGTGTTTCTCCTGTAGAACGTACAGAACCAGTGGGGTTTACTATCTTAGTCTTAAAGGTGATTCCCTGTTGTGAAGCGCAATGCTGCTGTCTAGTTTGAATAACAGTTTCATTTTGGGCCATGGAATTATACGGAATGCTAAGTAATGGAAGGGATTTCAGAGGGCAGCAGCTGTGAGGGCTGGAGGGAGGGAAGGAGGAGGAATAAGGAAATAATAAGTGAGAGACTTGGCAAAGCACAAGCTGACTGCTTGTCTAGGGAGGGTGCTAACTGCCCTGAGAAATGGAACCATTATTAAAACAAAAAAGATGGAATTAAGATAGAAAATAATTATATGGAATGCTAGGAAGCACTTTGTGACAGTGAGATGGATTAAGCTCAAGGGGGACCTGGAGGAATTCCAGGACTTTGGGATTTTCATAACTGTATGTGTGGGGAGGGGCTGAACTGCTTAACTAATTTCTTCCATTTCTAGTACCTGAGTCCAAAGTATCTTGGAAATAAAATGTCTGTTTGTCTCCTGCTAGCTTTGGGAAGCAGAAAGCAAGGAGAGGGCAAACCCAACACAATTTTGAGTGTTATTCAAATTCCTCAGGAGACCTGAGGATAGAGAACATGTACTGTCAGGAGAACCTGTGACAGAGGCTGTTGAGGAAATAAAACAGGAGCGATGGATAACTTTCTGAACGCTACTTCTTTCCAAGATACAACATCCTAACACAGGAAGAGAGACAGTTTGTGTACGATCACCAGTTTTTTGGAGGCCACTGTGAGTATGTTTACAACGGAGAGTGGCGGGAGCTGAAATACGATGCCACCTGTGAACGTCTGTACTACGGAGACGACGAGAAGTATTTCCGCAAACCTTACAACTTTCACATATACCAGTTCCTAGTAAGTGCTTTGGGTGGTCACACTTAGCAATAATTTCCCAGCAAAGAGCCAAACTTCCTTCAAAGATATCAGGTACGTTTTATCATTCACTAGAGGTTGTCTTTCAAGGCGCTTTTCCCCAGCTGTTCCCAAGACAACAGGCAATCGATGATATAAATGCTGGTTTATGGCACATCAAGAAACTAACCTGCTTTATCACCCAGATATTGCCACTGCTTACTCTGGCCCGGTCAGAGCCAGGAGAATTGGGTTTTCCCTAAATTCTGCTATTAATGAGCTGTAGAGCTTGCACAAGCCACTTGCCTCTCTAGGGACGAAGTTGGCCACGTGTAAAACAGCAGTGATGCTGCTGGTTCAATGTTTGAAAGCATTTTAAGTCTATGGCATGGCTACAAGGGGCAGAAACCCAAATTCTGAGTGAGACAGGCATGCTAAAACCTATCACAATACCTATAGGCCATGAAGTCACATCTGACTTTGGAGACTGATCTAATTAGGGCAAGGATTCAACCCGAGTCTCCCATATCATAAGTGGGTGCCTTGGCCACACTGTTAAACACCCATCATGCTTTTTGATATGAATGAATGAAAACACATTATTCCTGGGAAATATTACAGCCACAGACTCCATGCAAGTAGCTTTCATGTCCTCCCAGCAGGCAGAGTCTCCTGTGCCCCTTAGTCCCCACTGGGGCTGGCTTTTTACAGAGTTGACAAATGGCACAGCCCAGATTCAGCAAGGCTGCTCAATTCCACATGCCAGCAAAGTAGAGCTGTCAAGGAAAAGGTCACTTCTCCAAAACAGAGGCAAAACAGTGTTTGTTTTCTAGTCTTGCCACCGTAAATGGCTGTTGATTTTTTTTTTTTTTTTCCTAAATAAATTCATCCAGAAGCAGGCTGGAGAGAAAAAATTCAGTCCAAATCATTAGGATTTGGCAGAGCTGTAAGGAACTGGAAGGAGGGTTTTATAATGGGAAGTGTCAAGCTATCTTAATAGGTACCATTACCAGCTCTGGCTTTGAGTGGCTAAACACAAACCTCTCCCCTGCTAGGAGATGGATGAAGCAAAATGCTTGGCTTTATCCACATTTCTCAATATTTTTCCAAATTAAATGGCACATGACTTAATTCCTTATTCCACATTCACTGAAGTCAATGCTGGTGCTGTCAGGAGCATCATGGGCTTCAACGGAGGCACTATCAGCTCCTTTAAGAAATAAAAAGGAAGGGAAGTACCTGAAAAATTAATGTCTGCTCCTTTCATTTTAGGCTCATGCTGATTCTGGGTTCGCTTTTGAGTTCTATGATGATTCAAAGGATCTGCTCGACGCCCTCAAAAGTGATAGATCCAAAACAACAGGCTTTACCATTGGAATTGGGCCTGCAGGTCCAGATGTGTTGGTAAACCTGGGCCTCACTTTATCAGGTGGCAAAGGATCCCTGAAGAATTTCACGGAATACACTGCAAAGGTAGGGGGGGAAAAAAAAAAATCAAATCAGTGATGCAGATGCTCCAGTCGTATCATCTGTGCATCGCATGGTCTGGCTGTAACTTATGTCAGTTTATTCTCTCAATTGCATTTTTTAACACAGAGTAATTGTACCTTAATTTGGTCATGTAATTGCAAATGTATGATCGTTAGTAATCCTGCTTGTTGTTCTTCGTACGTTTTAGCAAACAGGGAGCAGGAATAAAATTGAATTACGAAGTGCCACAACACATGTCATCTCACGCCATCCTGTTTCATGGCTACATTAAGTACATAAATAAAAAAATGCTTAAAAGTGACAATAAGGGAGGAGGAAATATCAAGATGCTAATCCAAACAATAGTCCTCAAGGAATGGTCTCCAGTAGCAAATATATCTTGTTCAAATTAATACAAGCTGCCTTATGACGGGGAAATATGCTACTTTTTATGGGAGGTTAAGATACCATGCTGAAAAAATAGTACCTGGTAATAGGGTGTACTTCTCACAGCAGGTTTACATCATGGACTAGCTGTGATGACCTCTTTCCAATCTAATAACATGAGTGCTGGCATTTCCCATGTTTACCGTGCCCCATCTCCACTTCTCTCATGGCTGCTGACAGAAAACAATAAAGAAGAATTACTTTGATGGTGTTCTGAGTTAAAATGCCCTTAAAAGCTGTTTGAAATGAGCACCATTATAGTATTTACTGTGCCCTTGTCCAGACTCACATGATGTTTGCAGCTAAATGATGATCAGTTATTGGAGGAATCATCTGAAGGGCTGTTCTGGTTGCACTGGAGCTTTGTCCGAGACAATGGCTAATCTAGAGATGGAGTTGTGGATCTTGTGGTATAGCCAGGAAATCCTCCCCCCCATCAGCATCCTCCTGGCCAGGGTATCTCCCCACAGCTGGGCTCGGCTTGCCTTGACCCTTGTCCTGTATCATTGGTTGAGGCTGTGAAAAAAGCAAAAGGAAATAAACACTATGGAAAGGAAACCAGGAAAAGAAAGAGCAGAAACAGAGAACGGGGTAGAATCTTGTGGAGCCCAACTCTGTATTCACACATCAATAACAAACCTCATACCACCGAACCCCACAGCTTTGCTCTTCACCTCCACAGCACCTCAGAAAGAGACTCCAAAAAATTAATTGCCCTTTATTTCATTCAAACCTGGGCTTGTTTTCACACTGGCAGTCAGAGACTTGGGCTTTCCTCTGCAAGCCTAAAAACTAGAAATTTATTTTTTAAAATGCATGTTGGCTGCAGCTTATTTTTCCTTCACCTGTAGGACCTTGCATTTATTAGAGCTGTGACAAAGGTGCAGACAGCCCGTTTCAAGATGAGAAGGAACAACGTTGTTTTGGATGAAGATGTGCTGCTCTCCCTGCAGGAGCTCCCGGACACCTACAACTATGGCATGTACGCCAAATTCATCGACGACTACGGCACCCATTTCATGACATCTGGCACTATGGGAGGCGTCTTTGAGTACATCCTTGTCGTTAATAAGGAGGAAATGCGAAGAAAAGGTTAGAAAATGAGAAGATATTCTCTGTTCACAACTTTCTGCTCTAAACCAGGTATTTCCAAGCTGGGGACCTTGGGGTAGGTCTCCACCCTGGACCCTGAGAGGGTGGGTGCTCATCAGCACCTCTTTGTTGAGCTGTCTGACCTGTCCCAGCATGTGATAGACACATATTTATCACAAGCCCAGAAATACACAGGGGGGATGATGTAGGAGCATCCACACATTCTCAAGATGGATGCACTACACGGCAGGGAATTAGCTTGAGTGTGAAAAATGTGCTTCCTGATCTTATTTCAGAAGGACCTGGGTAAGGTTTTGGTAGTTTAGGAAGGAACCTGAGCATCTTCTTCTCCATTTTTTCAGTGTCACTTGCTAATATTTTCCTATTTCTTATCGTCTTATTCTCATGACTGCTCAAGGTTTGCAAACCCATCCAGAGTACAGCAAGCCAGCCCACTCACTTTTTAGCCTGTTCATAGCCAAGGCTGCAATTTTCTGTAACTGGAAATGGCACGCTGTACTTGGCAGTACCTGCCACTTTGTTCATTGTTGTATCTGAAGTCTAACAGACCTCTGTTAGCTCCAGTTCTCAACAAATTAGAGTGTATTGAGGCTGGAGAGCCACACCTCTAAATCTCAGATAAAATACCCACTGCAAATGTCTGGAGTGCAAGAACGGCCATGACTGGTGAGACAAAGCATAACATTTTTCCTAACCAAAAACATGAGGTGCAGAACAATAATAGGGTACTTCAGTACACTACCCAGATTGTCATCTTTTGCAAAGGTGTCAACAATGCAGTAGATCCCACTTCCCCTAAGGATCGTCACTCCTCTCTGCTGAGGTGGCTTGGTGACTCCAGGCTGGACATTTATGCAGAAGGAAATTGTGATCTTGGACAACACATGCAAATTGCTGTAATTCCATTAAATCCAGTAATTTCCATGGTTCTGTCCCAAATTCTGCCTCTGGTCCGAAATGTTTTAGTATCAGCAGCACTAGGATAACAATGCACTCCATATTGAGTGTTAACCATGCCCATTTTTCCACAAGAAATCACTGAGTCAGAGAAATTTCGCCAAGTTCCCAAATCTCTAAGGTTTGGAAACATGATGCTTCTTCAAATCATTTCTTCCGTTTGAAGAGTGAGTGACATAGATGTGAAAAAGGTCTTGGCAAGCAAGTCTTCAGGCAACAGCCTGCCAATTTCAAAGGAAGAATGAATCAAGAGCATGTGGAGGGAGGCTATTATTTTGCTTTTTCTTGTGCTTGCTGTGTACATAAGGAGGAGATTTACTGCTATGAGATGCCTTATCTTAGGAAAGAAGGATGGTGAAGTTCAGCAAAAAACAAAAATGCGCCCCAGTAGGGATGTAATTTTCATTCTAATGCAGCACCATTCTGTAATTTTCATCTAATCCAGGCTCTGCTAGAGAGCCCACATTCACCGAGTCAGCAGTGCTCTGTGTCTCACAACACTGACCCAGAAGGACCCACCTGCAAGTGTCTGATATGCCACGGTCTAAAAGCATTTAGTGAAAAATCCCTGATTTTTCTAATGTTGATCACAGCCATGCTTGAAGGCTGTGTTTGCAAGAGGATTATCCTCCTTCCCTGAGGAATGGTCAGGATCAGGATATAAGTGCTCAAATCTTAAAATTAGAGCTTCATAAGATGAGTCTGAAGCTCTGCAGATGCCTGGAGATGCAACCCCACAGGGCTGAGCAACATTGCACCTGCTTTAGACCAACCACTGCATTCTGAGAGCCCACCTAACCCCATGAGATGCTCTGCAAGAGAGAATACTCCTTTTTTCATAGACCAGTGACTAAAACACATGCCCAGGAAAAAGACCCCATGGCTGAGTCCTCCCTCAATGAGAGACAGCTTAGATGGTCACTGAGAATTTAGGTCAGCATAGACATGAGCTGGACTTTAAGCATTTAGGAAACCTGAATTTTGAAAATGAAATCACCTTCTCTGTTTAGATAGCCAGGAATAGACCACAGCTCACTGCAGAGCTCAGGACTGCAGTTTTGCTGCCAGACCCGTTTCTAGCTTTCAGGCTGCAAGGGCTTATATGGATGTGGTCATGAGTGAAATAAATACATATGTCAGAACGAGGTCCCTTGTTGCTCTGCCATCAATATTTTTCATTACTTGTTTTTAAAATAGATTGTTATGGTTCTATTATTTAGCAGAAAACAGTATAATGTGTTCACACATTACAAGAACATTTATGGGAGAAACATTATGCACAGAGTAAATTAGAAAGAGTCTTCATATATTCTGATTAATTCAAAATGCAGCAGTAAATCTTATCACTAGAGCACATTTAACTATCACAAATTATATCATATAAAAAAACCCCTATCAGGGCTCCCCCCTCAAGTGCCAATATTTACTATGACCACCCTTTTGCAATGATAACCACTTTTCATTTATCAAGACCCGATCTTGCTGCAACCAATAGCGAATTGTATTGACAGACCCTCGCTGAATATAATTACTCAATGGGAACCATGGCGAATCAATTAATCAGGGTGTTCCTCAAGTTTAATTTTATGGCACTCCAACACCAGTATAAGCAATCACTCACATTGCTTTGGGTGAATGAACTTTACCCACTGTGTTTACCACTGTTGAACAGTTCAGTACAAATAATTGAGTGCTACACATTTAATCTTTCTCAAGGGCCCAGTTTTGCAATGGGATGCAATTCCCACTGAAGTCTTGAGAATACTTCAGCTCTCCCCCCCTCTCAATCCAGGACTTGTAGCACCTTCCCCAGGATGCTAAGCACCTCTGCCCACTGGAACCCACCAAGCCAAGGGGCAGAGCCGTGCCCCTCACGGCTCCAGTGAGCCTTTCCTATAGAGTCTGCAGAAGGGAACAGCTTTGCAGGGGACACCAATCTGAGTGCTGTGGTTGACATGACCGAAGGACAGGATGTCATCCAGAGGGACCTGCTCAAGCTTGAGAAGTGGGCCCATGTGAATCTCACAGATTTAACAAGGCCACGTGCACAGTCCTGGTGTCAACACAGGCTGGGGGATGAACTGATTGATAGTCCCCCTCACAGGAAGGACTTGGGGATGCTGGTGGATGAGAGGCTGGGCGTGACCTGGCTATGTGCACTCACAGACCACAGAGCCAGCGGTGTCATGGGCTGCATCAAAAGCAGCATGGGCAGCAGGTTGAGGGAGGCAATTCTGCCCCTCAAGTGCTGTGTCCAGCTCTGGGGTCCCAGCACAGGGAAGATACGGAACTGTAGGAGTGAGTCCAGAGGAGGCCATAAAGATGATTAGAGGGATGCAGGACCTATCTTTTGAGAGAGAGGCTGAGAGAATTTGGGTTGTTCAGCCTGGAGAAGAGAAAGCTTCAGGTGTCCTGATTGTCGCCTTCCAGTATTAAAAGGGGCCTATAAGAAAGATGGTAACAAACTTCTTATTAGGGCCTGTTGTGATAGGACAAGGGGTGAAGGTTTTAAAGTAAAAGAGGGTCAATTTAGATTAAGTAAGAAATTTTTTACAGTGAGGGTGGTGAGGCACTGGCACAGGTTGCCCAGAGAGGTGGTGCAATAGTTAAATGTGCTCGAGTGGTAAGATTTACTGCTGCACTTTTAATTAATCAGACCATATGAAGACTCTTTCTGATTTACTCTGTGCATGCCCCACCCCTGGAAACATCCAGGGTCAGGTTGGATGGGGCTCTGAGCTACCTGATCTAGTTGAAGGTGTCCCTGCTCAGTGCAGGGGGGATTGAAGTAGGTGACCTTTACAGGCCCCTTCAAACCCAAACCATTCTATGAAACCAGAGCTGTGGGTGTTTTACCTGTATTTGAAACACAATCAAGACAAGACACTGCTTCCCAGTGCTGGGGTGAGGCAGTCCAGCAGACAGTGCTCCAGGTTCAAACTTCAGACCATTAAGCCCTGGTGCACAAACCCCACTGACCTCTGTGCCTCCCTTTCAATACCATGGTATTGATCACCAGGCTGCTTTGTAAAACACTTGAAGGTCCTCTGACAAAAAGAGTAGTATAAAAGTTTCCTATTACTTACAATACCCGTATTTATAGAAATCAATGGACTTTTTAACTACTAAAGTGGACAGCCTTGTATTTGCAGTACACTGAAGTGCTTACATAAAACCAGGCTCTATGAAATATGCACATTGCTTACCTTGGTGAAACCACCTCATTAGTTCCCTTCTCCCCTCTGCAGTTGCTTCATGGGTCTCCAGTTACATATTTTCTTGATGTATGTGGCGATGCTGGTGGCAGCAGCCCAGCAACAGGAAGGCTCTGGCAGCTCTCAGCACACAGACTTTTTTCAAGTTACTACTTAAAGCGCTACTTAAGCCACTAATATGTGGATCAGATCCTTAGTTTAGGAAAATTAGCAAGGATCTATTGATTTCAGCTGCTGTTCCCAGCTTTACCCTAATTATGAGTTAGTCTGTAAAAAAAATTATGGTTTGTTTTTAAATATATAGAACAAACCAGGACCTAAATGCCTGAAGCCCTGTGTTAAGATATTTACTTCTAATACTTTCTAAGGAAACAATTTTTACAGTAAGGACATTTCCCTATTCACCTATTATATAGGTGAATATACCCAATGCACCTCAATAAAATACTGTTTTCTTCACTGTCCTCTGCACAGGACAGCTCTTGATTTTGAAATACAGGCCATGAAAATAACTGAATATTTTCTTCAATGATAGAAAAAAGAAAACAGGTAGGAAAATGAACACCTACTCAGCATGAATCACTGAATGTACCTGCTTCCTTTTTGTTTTGCAGCCGTCAGAGCTGGGGAGATCAGTGCCTGTGTCGGCCTGTCACTTGGCCTTACAGCCAGCAAGCACACACTGGATCTAAATGCAGCTGTGTCGTACTCTGATTGCAAAAAGAAAGGATTTCTGAACACTGGTATGATAGCAGGGCGGGTGTCTGTTAAAGCATCTTGTGTCACCTCTTCTGGTGACTTGGGCATGGAGATTCAAGTAGGGTCACACGAGGAATGAAGAAAGGAGCTCTGGTGCCATCCCCCAGACATGGTGGGACCACAGCAACCCTGAGTCCAGGTCTCCAGGATTACTGGTTGCTCTTTAAAGAGCAGGAATGAATGTAGCAGTACCTGGATTAGAAACACATGTAAGTAGAGGTAGTGGAGTGGCTGGGAGGCTGCAGTCCCTACAGCAACAACAGACTGGGCATGCATGGCAAAGGCAAAAACAACGAGTAAAAAAGTCAAAATTGACCACAAAAAGTACTCAACTTGGGTAGGAAAACCCAGATTTATACATTACTTCATGAGCTGTAGGCAGCATGATCTATTGCCCATGTCCTAACCAGAAACCAAGGCTGGAGGTGTGCAGGCTCTTCAGGTCTTATCAGCTTAAAGCATTTGGGATGCTCAACTTGTCACCGACCACCTTGTGATAAGGTGGCAGGGTTCACCCCCCCAAGCAGGGAACACCGAGCTCCCATCGATTCCAGGAGGCAGCTCACTGATAGCCCCCTGCAACACTGATCTCACCTCCCTTAAGCAGTTTCTAGTGCATGTGTGGAAACACTAACTAAATAATATGTGTGTAATTCAACTTTTCAGATGCTGAGAGCAAGAGTGCAGTTGTGGAAGATATTATTCCCCGGATTAGAGGGGGAGATACCAGTTACAGTGGAGGGCTCTTAAACAGTTGGGATGGCAATATGTATCGTCACTGGGGAAGGTCATTAAAATATAATCCTGCTGTTATTGATTTTGAGGTAAGGCTTTTCTGCAGTTGAAGAAACTCTGCCACTGTAAGGAATGAAAGTGTAGTCGAGCAGATCATTTCGTATTTTTATTGTGATCCCATCACAGAACAAGATTAAATGTAATGGGCCACTGATCTGGTAACCTCTTATTCATTTCACAATGGGGAGTACATCTCCCACCGACTGCATCTGCAGGGAGACGGACAAGGAGCTTAATGCTGGATTAGTCCCGAGTTAAGTTTTTGATGTGTTCCTAAACAGCTTCACAATGAATTGTGGTTGTATTCATTCCTATTATTCCCCCTGATGCTGTCCGCCCTCCTGTGTAAGCAGGGGACTCGCAGGAGGCTGGGGAAGGTGTTTTGAACACACGCCCCTGCAAAGTCTCTGCATATACAGCCCCCTCCTCAGGAGTCCTCAGAGCAGGGGGCTCCTGGCTGCTTTGTCAGGTGGGTTCTATCTTTCTCCACACTCCAAAAAGAGGGTCCATGGTCATAAAAATCAGCAAAGCTCTACTCTCCCTTTTGTTTCAGTGGATACCTCGTAAAATGGAAAGATCACTGAAACATACTATAGGGCTTCTGCGATGGGGAGATGGGTGCAAGCAGAGGGGATGAAAAGGGAAAGGGAACAGCAACCCTATAAATAATCCAGGGCCAGAGATAGCAGAGGCATGAGGAGATGGCCACAACTCCTCAGCTGTGACCAGCAGTACCACATGTAGCCCAAGGTGCCAGGATCACTGCTCTGCTCCAGGAGAGCAGCTCTGGGGTGTGGGGGATGGATTTCCATCATGGCAGGGACACGCTGCCACTTCTATCCCTCTTGTCTTCATTTGAAAGCATATTTGAAAGCTCTGACAGAGAGTGGGAGAAGGGAAAATGGATCTGGGAATTATCTGTGTTATTGGCAGGGTAAGAAGGACTGTGCAAGCCTTTCTGGGCAGCACCCTGGTGGCAGAGAGCTCTTGATAGTGTAGAAGCACTTTCAGTTCCAGCTGCAGGTTATTCACCTTTCTGCACAAGTTCCCATCAATCCTGGGCAAAATTTATTGCAATTTTCCAGTAAACCATGCGCTGACCTCTCTGTTTGCTGCTCCAGAGCTGAGCAGTCACTCTGCAACCAGAGAGGCCGATAAGGGCTCGTGTCCACTTCAGCAGCTCTTATCTGCAGCTCCCTCAGTTTGTCAAACAGGCTTGTGCAAATTTGCCTAAGAGCTCTTCCCGAAGCCCAGCTGATCCTGATCCTCCCCACAAATCACTCTCACTGCACCTTGTGCAATGAGATGATGCCCAGCTCTTCTCTGGGAATGGTTTCCACCAATTCCCAGCCTAGACAGGCAGTGTTTGCACAGAGGCACAGGTGGACAAATATAAATAAGTGTCCTCAGACAGCCCTGAGCTTTTAGGTTTAATATTCACTTGAATGTTATTCCATTGGGCAAGTTATAATTATCAGTTGCCCAAACTGGACTGCTTTAGCTGACTGATAGGAACTGGATTTAGCTACTGAAAATACAAGGAGCAAGTTATAGTCTTAAAGCTGTAGATTACAGTATTATTTCACTACACCAAAGGGCAAAATCTACACAGGCAAAATTCTTCATTCTCAGCATTTACTGGATGCTTCACAATCTGGCCACTCTAAGTGGTAGGCTGGCAATAAATTGTGATGAGACCCTCTGTTCAAAGCTCTTACCAAAACATTTTCTTCAAAAAGGCAAAAAGCATGCAAGAATCTCAGAGATTGTGACAGCACTAAGAAATCAGTCAAAAAATGGGCTTACTGGGGTGTTTTAATTTATCATTTGAATCCATACTAAAACTCCAAAGCATGTCCAGAGAAGCCAATCCCACACAAACGTCTAAGATGAGGAAGGTTTTGGAACGGTGGTTTCTCACTGGGGCCCATCAGTTGCAGCAACACATTTGCATGATGCACATGCACCTGTCAAGGAAGACAAATGAGTTTTTCCTGAGTCCTGAGTTTATCCAGCAATGTCACAGCATCTCAGTTGATGCCCAGCTGAAATTGTTTCCATGCCATCCATCTCCATCCTATGCAGCTGCAGCCCATCCACGAAATTCTCCACAGGAGCAACCTTGGTGACACGGAAGCCAAGAGGCAAAACCTGAAACGGGCTCTGGAGGAATACTTGTTGGAGTTCAACGCCTGCCGCTGTGGGCCGTGCCAGAACAATGGAGAGCCCGTCCTGGTGGGAGACACCTGCTCCTGCCAGTGTCGCCCCGGGTACAGGGGCTCTGCCTGTGAGCAGACCGAGCGCCGAGGTAAGCGAAAGGCAGCCGAGGGACTGGGTTTTCCTCTCCACAGGTTGGATGTTAGAGAAAGGTTCTTCACCCAAAGGGTAGCTGGCCACTGGGAAAGGCTCCCCGGGGAAGGGTTCACAGCATCAGGCCTGGCAGAGCTCAAGAATTGTTTGAATGATACTCTCAGACACACGGTGTGACTCTTGGAGATGGTCCTGTGTGGGGCTCAGAGCTGGGCTCGATGATCCTTGTGGGTCCCTTCCAACTCAGCATATTCTGTGATTCTGCAGAACAACAGCCCTTTGCATCCAAGCATCAAGCCAGCCTTCACTTCTCTCTGGCTTCTGCTGCGATATCCTGAGCAGTCCTGCAAGAGACTGAAATTAGCAGCCCAGGACAAGGGGGAAAGGCTGACAGGACAAAGGGGAATGGCTTTAAACTGACAGAGGGCAGGTTTAGATGAGATATAACGAAAACATTGTTTACTGTGAGGGTGGTGAGGAACTGGAACCTGTTGCCCAGAGAAGCTGTGGATGCCCCATCCCTGGAAGTGCTGGATGGGCCTTTGAGCAACCTGGTCTAGTGGAAGGTGTCCCTGCCCATTGCAGGGTGTGTTGGAACTGGATGACCTTTAAGGTCCCTTCCAACCCAAACTATTCTGTGAATTTATGATTATCATAAATAAAGTAGTGGAAATGAGGGTGTGTTTAATAACTGGAGATTTACTGAGTTGTTGCAAAGAGCTGAGCTGAGGTGGCAGGACCCTGGCAAAGCCCAGCTGCCCCCACTGCCCACCAAGGAGCGAGCTCTGCCTGGGTTGCTCTACAGACACAGCTCAATACTGTAAACAGGGCCATCACCTGGTCCTTGCTGACTGCCATGTCACATTCTGAGGCTAATGATCCTCCAGAGGGCTTGTGGCATCCTGCTAAGGATGCCTGCTGCAAAGGTGAGAGCACAAACCTCAACAGGCAGGGAGGGAAGGGAGGGGGAAAGTGACAGGTGAAACAACAGGGAAGTGGTGCTCAAACAATGCCACCAGAAAGGCTGTTTCAGTAAAAAATTGCCACTTTACCAGATTTCCACCCCTCCCCTCCACTGGATGCATTTTAACTAGCTGGAAGTATCTATTTTGGGGTGAAAAAAATGTGTTTTTCCAAAGTGACAGGATCCTATTTATGTTTTCTTTTATCACTTTATATACTATTCTAAAAAACTAAACAGGTGGCAAAAAAAAAAAAAAAAAAAAAAAAGCCAACCCTCTGTATCTGCACGTTTTTAACTTCTCCTTGATCCCAACTTAAAGACAGAGTCATTTATTTTCCCCAGTTATGTGGGTTTTGTCCTGACTAGTAAGAAGTACCAAAAATTCACACCAAATTTCCTCAAGTGTGTTTAAAATAGTGACCTGTCAGAGGAGGATGGAGTGCCACCAGCATGCCTGGTACAGCCCTGCACCCCAGACCTCCAGGGTCATGGATATCAACCTGAAAAGAAACACAGGTTCCAAATAAAAAAGAAATGTATTGAAGCCATTGCTCCTTCCCACCTGGTGAGGAACTGTTTCTCTCCAGCATGTGCTAAGGTGGGCCCCAGCAATGCCCTGCCTCTGTATGGAGGTGGCCCCAAAGAGCAGCAGTGTGGGAAGATCACAGTGCCTGTCCCTACACCCGCTCACTCACAGCTGCAGAGGCTGCATTTGGAGAGGATGGCGGAGGATGTCTGGAGTAGCCCTCTCTGAGTCCTGCGGTTAAGCAGGTGCTCTACTGAAACATACACATGTCAGAGCACTCACAGCAAGGGATGCTGGAGGTGGCCTGACATTTACACACAAGCTATAACCTGTGTTTTAATCCCCAAAAATATATATGCATAGTGAACACAGGCTACAGCTAAGGAAAGTGCATGGTGTGCTCTCAAACCAGGTGAAGAACTGTCCCCTCAATGGGAAGTGACTGGAACAGATGTTTCAGAGCTTGAAGTCCAGTTACCTGCTCATTTATGCTGTTTTTTCGAGGCCTTTGAGTCCTGAACATTTCACTGAATTCATGGGAGGTGATGAGGTGTGCCACTGAGTAAGTTTTCCTCCGTTCTTCTCAGACTCTGTCAATCCCAGTGATGACTGAATTTTAGGGTTTTGTTCGCTTAGCCAGCTAATAAATAACAAACACTTTGGAGTCAGTGTTATCCTCTGACATGATTGAACCTAACTCAAGTCAAAACCACCAGCAATTTTTTTCCCAGCTAGGCCACAGGACATCTCTTTCACCACTGACAGAACAAGCAGCACGTACTGACCATCTTCTGCAGATAGATCCGTCAAACGTTTCTCATTTAGGCGCGACATCTGCAGTCAAAGAGGCCTGTCCTCATTCAGATGCCCTGTAACAGAACCAGCTCCCTCTTCTGCCACAGGGAGGTCTCCCACATCACACAGTTGCCTCCAAGTCCCTTTGTCTCACACCATTTATATCTTGCAGTGAAGGTCCTCCTACATCCCAGCTCTTTAATCATGCCCTTGCCAGTCCATGACACCCTTGGCCTCAACTCTGACAGAAGTAATGAAAAAAACACCTCTTTGTTCCCATTTGCCTCCAAAAGAAGTGAGCCACTGCCCCTCCAGGAGCAGCCTTTCCGTCCTACATCTCCCCCAAGCCCACCTCTCCACCATGGTTGACCTTGTGCAGGAACTGAAGCTCCTTCTCTTGGGGGCTTTGGAGAGAGGAAAAAACCACTACTGACCTCTGACTGCCCTCACCCAGCTGGCTACTGCTGGGAAACCACTTCTGCTCACAAGAAGCAGACTGTACTCAGTCCCTTCCCACAAGGATGGAAATTATGCACTCATCCAGCCTGTGGCACAGCCCAGCTCTGATGTGGGGCTCCCATACCCCAGTCAGTGCATGGGGAAAGAAGTTATGTGGGAGAGGTACTTGTTCTTTCATGGTGCTGCAGCTTTTTTGTCTCACCATCTGGCAGATCACCCACGGCTAATGTAGGATACAAGCTCTGAGGGGCAGCAGCACCCCATGGCAGATGTAGGGACCACATCGAGTCAGGATAGCATGGAATAGGCATATCCAAGTCTGTGCTGAAAAAATCGGAGAGCTGGTACTGGAGAAACAATGTCAAGGCTCAGGACAATTGCTGCCAAGGTTCAGTTTTAAGCACAATGGTGCAACAAATTGGGCTGTGAAGATTTTGGGCCAAAATTCACCTGCAATCAGCTGGTTCATGCAATGTTTTTAAACAAAGTCAGACTCAATTAGAAAATCTGCAGTTCAAGACTTGAAAGTTTTTCACTTGAAAGTCAATGTCTTTTTAGCCTGGTTACTTTTAAATTGGGTAGAATGTGTTTGTCCAACTACAAATTCTCAGCTAGCAGCAGGACATCCAAATAGTCCTTGAAATGTCACATAACACGATTTGTACTTTCAGAAATTCACTTCTTTGACATTCTGATTGTTGATATATTGCTACCAACAGAGTATACAGCACTACAAAAGAGAACAACACTTTGTACCTCAAATGTCTTGACTTCAAAGCATTTCAACTTTATAAACAAAGAGACAGAGCCTCAGTGTAGCACCAAAGAAAGTAAATTATGTAAGCAGAAAGTCTGGAACAAATAATTAAAACATGAGACTAAACAAAAACATTTGTGAGTTTGTTGAAACAACTTTGAAATATAAACTAATTTTTTGCTGTGTATATTTATCTGCACTTTACCTAAGGGTGCCCTTTCTTAGTTGTGTTGCATCTGGAAACACATCAGTGGTAGCCACGCGGAGCTCACTTGTCAGGCTCTTTTCCCTTCCCGGCGTGCCCCTGCCTCATTCCAGAGGCAGCCTGGATGTGCCAACCTCTCTGCCAGTGTACAAACTTTTATTCAAAACACTCAGAAGAAAACCTGCTGTAGCGCACCTGCCATCCCTCAGTTTATCTCAAAGCCACAGCTCCACAGCAAGTACCTCTCTTTCTCTTCTGTGACCTATTATAGTTATGCAGGATTTCTAAACACTAGTTCCCCAAGAAACTGTTTTGGATTGTACACTCCACTTTTAACATCTGCCACACCTCAGTAAGCCACTTCTCATGACAATGAGCAGTTGGGAAAGAAGTTATTTTACTAATTTGTCTTCTCATCCCACATCCCGCAGGAGCTGAAGCAGCCCCTCAGGGATGGCGGGGCGCAAGACACGCAACGGCGGCTTTGGGAGCATCGGGAGTACGGAGAGGCAGCTCAGCGCATCCCAGAGCAGCGAGAGGAGGCTGAGAGGCAGTCTGGTACCAACGCTGCCGCGATGCCACCCGCGATCCCGGCGGCACGTGGAGCTCTGCAGTCCCGGGATCGCGACCCCGGCGGCACGCGGGGCTCCCACGATCCCGGGCTCTCGGGAGGTGCGGCGCCAGCCGCGATCGCGGGGCGCCACCTGGCGGGGAAAGGGGGCGGATCCTCGATGCGGGGGGACAGGGCTAGGCAGGGATTGTATCAACAGGAGACAAGGAAATCAATCCAGGATAAAAAACCTGGGGCGGTTTCTTATCTCCTAGTTGAATCGGGTTAACTTTAGAAATCAAAGTCCTTTTCTGTACACAACAAAGATGCGCAGCTGAATTTATTGTAATAATTTTGTTATGAAGAGGTACAAACTCCCAGAGTAAGGATGCCAGGGAGCAGTGGCACTGCCTAACTCTTCCTGTGCCAGCCCATCAACTTGAAGCTAACAAAACCATCAAGTGAGGCTGCAAAATGATAAACCTCTTCTTCTAGAAGCTATTTGTGATACAAGAAGGCTAACAGGAGAGGGATGGGCACTTAGGATCCTGCACAACATGAGATCCCAGCAGTTAGTAACAAAAGCTGCTCTCTGTGTTCTTCTGTATGACATTGGGTTGCATACCCAAGACTGACAGCCACAGGACCACAGAGGGCTGAGACCATCCATCCCAGCATGCAGAGGTCCTCCAACCCTTGCTGTGGTGTCCTGTGGTGCCATAACAAGCTCTTAAAATTACTTCAGGTGTACTTACTACAAGCTGCAGCTGTGTATTTCAGTATAGGAACACTCTTGCAATGCTGCAGGGTGCATGACTTAGACTGCAATAGAGCTCTGTGTCTTTTCTTTTTAGATAAAAGCAAGGGGGTGAAAAAAGAAAGACAAAACAGGAAGAAAACCAAAGTCTCTAATTATTCTGCTCTAAGTACTCAGGCAGCAAAGACCTTCTGGCAGAGGGAAGTATGCAGAGGCCTGGTATTCTGAAACCAAAGCCAGTCCCATCAAGACATTGCAACCAATGTTACTAATCACGGTTATTCCGTATGTCTTAATACCTCTAGTCATGACCACAAACCTTGATGGGAAATTTTTGCTTTAACATTTAAGAAGTTAGGACATAAATGAACATCCAAAAGCCACAGCCATGTATATTAAAAAAACCCCCACAAACAAACCAAAAGAAACCAACAAAACTCCCACCTACAGATAAAACCACCAACCAACCAAAAAAGCACCAACAAAACCCCACAGCCATCAATATAACTTGCGTAACACTATTACTTACTTAAGGCTTAATACATAGTTCTGAGAAAATGGACATGTTTCTGGCAAAGCATCTTCCACTGGGCTTCCCAGTCTACAAATTCTGCTGACACGGAATGATGCTAAACTTTTAATGTCATCTCTGATCACACAAGAAGGAAAGTACTTCTTGAGGATTTAATTCAATTGTCCAGGAAAAAAGCTGAAACCACCAACTTTTCAAGTAAGAAACCAGAAATTAAAAAAAGAACCAGTGAATTTTCATTTTGCCCATTATCTCTGCAAACTAATACACCACCCAAGAGAACAGTTTCAGGACCCAAATGACTATCTGTATACCAGATGCTTTAGATTCAGTAGCGAGAGGCAAAGCAATGCACCATTACCCTGTTTCTTGCTGTATCAGAACCACAGCATGGCTTCTGAAAGAGATCAGACCCATCACAAAGTGAAAGAATAGAATAGTCCAGGTAAACACAACAGGCTTCAGTTCCTCATACTCCTGCTTTCCAGAAAGGAATAGACTTCTTTTTTTTTTTTTTTTTTGGTGACAGAGCTGTATTTAATATTCATATACAAATAAAGAGAAAAACAAAACATTGTGGTATGCAAATGAAATATGGCAAACCAGCAAAAATCAATATTTAAAAAAATATTACAAAGATGAAGCAGCTATCGTGAAAAGAACAAAACCTTATCATTCCATTTTTTGCAAACTTACACTCATACCTTGCACACACAAGAATGGAGCCCTCAGTGGAAAAAACCCAGTACAAAATAGTTTTCAACCCACATATTATCATACTGAGATGAAAATAAATTCACATTTGAAGAAAGCAGTCACATTTTATTTTTCTCTTCAGTAACAAGATTATTGCACAAAACAATCATGTGCTTTTTCCCACAATCATTAATATCTTCCAGCCTTAATGATTCTAAAAGTGATACTGTGAGGTTGCAACATTTATTGCTGCTCAACATACATACTGTAGTGGGGTTTATATGCTTGTGCGAGGCCCAGGCAACTCAACACACCAATATGATGATCAAGAGTAGCCAATTTATTAATTATATACTAATCCTTTTATAATATT
>JAWWEU010000005.1:4051902-4184696 GCA_035583155.1 Acropternis orthonyx | reverse complement strand
ATTTATTTTTTTTTTTAACACTTTATATAATTTTATAAAAAACTAAACAGGGGGCAAAAAAAAAAAAAAAAAAAAAAAAAGCCAAGCTTGGAATATGCTATTTCATCTCCAAAAGAGTTGCAGTTCTTTCTGGGTATTTTTGTCTTGATTGATGATGGGGAAAAAAATAAAAAAAAAAAATAAATCCAAATCTCAGCACATGAAGCTGGCAGAAAAAAATCCATCTTCAGAGCAGTTCCACCAGGCAGAGCTCCAGGCCTTCAACCATGTGCTCATCACTGGGGTCTCACACTGGAAAATCAAAGCTGTGATGAGATAAGGAGTTCAAGCAGAGCTGGGTAGATGGTTTATGAAGGGCGAATACAAAAGCTTTGCTTCAGTGACTGTGAGTTTCTTTAACAAGTTCATGTTCTTTGAGTTGCCTCCAAATCCAAGGAATTTGCTTGGAAAGCTCAGGACCTGCCCCTAAAGCAGCACATGGACAGTAGAGCACAGGCCAGCCCTTTGCTCCCTGATTTTAGCAATAGTGGGGACAGATACACTTCTGACTCATGAGCAAGTTCTAGTTTTCAAGTTTTCAGTTCCAAAACTCATTTAAGACCAAACTCAGTTTTTTTAAAGCACGATATTTCAGCAGATGGAAAACCCAGCTTTCCACCCAGCACTAAGTAAGAGCACACACATCCATTTGTGCTGTCTGGATTAATAAAGTGTCCAAGCCAAGCATGAAGGCCAGATGAGTAAATAAAAAACGACAGTAAATGACAGCCATCAAGCATTCCCATCATTCAGGAGCGCCACCATAATCCATAGTATCGACCGCTCCTGACAACTCAGTCTGTACTGTGATGGAAAAGCCTTGAAATGACCCATCTCCAAAAGGATGGGCAGACTTTTCATGACACTTCCATGACATCAGGTCCCTCTGCCTTGGTCAGAGGTGACAAAGCTAGTGCAGAGAGAGCTGTCAGCTGCCCTTTGGGAAAGGAAAGCCAAGGCACAGACTTTGAAATGAACAGAGAAGAAAAAGAAACAGGTGTTGGTGTTTGAGGTGATTCATCTCCTCTGGCTTCGAAGTGCCATCCCTGTGCTGGGCATGGCTGGGGTGGAGCAGGGAGTCCATAACCAGAGGGGTTACAGCCAGAAATCCCAAACTGCTGCTGGCATCCTGCTCCATCTCCCTCCCCTGACTCCACCTGAGGTAGGTGGCTGTAGGTAGTGCTTCAGAACTAAATACTTCTCTCTTTTTGTTTGTTTTTCCCTTTCTTCTTAATGTGTTTACAGGTGGAGTGACAGATGGGCGCTGGAGCTGCTGGTCGGGCTGGTCTCCCTGCCAGGCGGGCACGTCGCGGCGCAGCCGGCAGTGCACCAACCCGGCCCCAAGGAATGGGGGGCAGCCCTGCAGCGGGAGGCACCTGCAGAGCAGAGCCTGCTGAGAGCCCACAGGTACCCAGGCTGGAGGGGTTTGGAGTCTGTCCTGGGCTATAAATACTCCAGACATGCAATGGAATTGCCCTGGGGAGAAATAATTGCCCAGTATTGTGTATGGAGACATGACGGATTCACCGTACGAAACCTGACCAACTGCTTTGGTGGACTGAACACATGCTTTGCCCCACCAGATGTGATGGGAGCCCCACCAGATGTGATGGGAGCCCCACGCAGTGCACAGCAGCACAGCTGTAGTACAGGAGAGGGTGGACAACCCACAAAGGTGGCTTTGCTGCTGGGTGACTGTGGGGCTACAACGTGTCATGAAATAAATTTACCGCAAGTGTTTACATAAGCTTGACTCTCAGGAAGTTTATATATTTGCCTTTGGAAAACACAAAAAAGCTCATGATCCTTGCAGTTTTATGCAGTTGGTATTGACATATGTACCACAGAACTTTTGTAAGATGGCACTGTCAGATTTTTAAGTCCAGCATATTGGCCAGGGCTGCATTTGCAGCAAAGCCATATGCTGCTCTGTATGAAGAAGGCTTAAGCCTAAAGATGCCAAAGCATCATTGCAAAATGTAAGCCCAAAATGACAAAGAGTTTTAAATAAATAAATAAAGTAATAAATAGAGAGGCTCCAACACAACCGTTCGGCAGAGGATGTTCACACACAAGCAAAGGCTGTTCCTCTGTGAGATCAGTGATGGATTGACTATTAGCACGCAGGCGTTTTATCTCCCAGGCACCCAGAGCCTGAAAAGATGCTAACGGGATGCTTGATTTAAGGGCCTTTTTTGAATGCGAGACGTAAATCTCAGCACAAGAATGCACACAGTATTGAACTGTGCCCAGAGACCACAGCGAGAGCCCGCAGCTCCCTCTTCTTAATGAACTGCCACAAAAACCTGGGATGGACGGAAGGCGAATGGCACTTCATTTTACTGAGCTTTTCATTACATGGAAAGAAGGGGAAAAAAAGCCCTGAGAAGGAATCAGGCATTATGAACAACAACAACAGCAGCAAAGCCTCAAAGCACAAAGCAGTCCTTCCATATACATATGAATGGAAAGAGGGAGTAGAAAGGAATGGTGGTTTAGTGAAAGAAATTGCTCAGGTATAGCTCTGGTGCTTGGAAATGCTTGTTTTTCAACAGCGTGTCAGTGGGGATTTACAGGCTGACACTCAGCTGATGTAAATCAGTGTTGCTCCTTCACCACAGCTGATTTATGGTACCTGAAGATCTGGCCCCATATTTTCTTTTGTAGGCATGTTTGCCAAAGGACAATTTTTTCATCACTTCTCTATTGCTTGTAAATGAAACCACAGGCTGAAAACAACAAACCACGTTGTCTCAAATCCTCAGATGTACTTGTTCTGCGAAAAATCCCCATGATGAATAGCAAAACTGTGGTCTTTTAGCCAACTTTGCTTTTCCAGGTGAAGATGATATTTGCCTAGAGAGGAACTTGCTCCCAAGGGCCTGATTCTGATGTCCTCTGTGTTAGGAAGATGCAGCAGCATGAAGCAAGGTGTGATTTAGACATCCCAAAGGAACGTGAAATGTAGGGTCACAGCAGGTTTTCCCTTCAGTGGTTTGATCAGTGCTGTTTGGCACTGGGCTGGTAGGTTATGAGGAAACATGAGACAGGGCTCTTACACCAAGGACCAGTTTGGATCTTAGGTGATTCTTACCTTTATATCAACTGCTTAGAATCCCAGAATCATAGAGTAATTGGGGTTCCAACCCCTCTGCCATGGGCAGAGATGCCTTCAACTAGACCATGTTGCTCAGAGCCCCATCCAAGCTGGCCTTGGATGTTTCTAGGGATGGGGCATCCATCACCACTCTGGGCAACCTCTGCCAGTGTTTCACCACCCTCGCTGTAAAAAAGTTGTTCCTTGTATCTATCTGAATCACCTCTCTTTTAGTTCAAAACCATCAGGTTATGTAGAAATGTGAGACAGGCTCTTCTACCAATTTGGCTCTTAGGCAATTCTTACCTTTACACCAACTTCTTAGGACTTAGGAAAATGCCTGCAAATAAATGAATATAAAGTCACCTTAGTCAAGAAGCCAAGTGTGCTTCTTTTGTGACCAGAGGGAAGAAATTAATGAACAGAAAGATCTGATGCCTTGGAGGCTGGGGAGTGATGGGCCTGCAGGAAGGCAACCTGCATCCTCAGCTTTTCGAGCTGTTTCTAGAATGATAGATCACAGGCTGAAGAACCACAAAAAAGAATAAAGTGATTAAAGAAACCACATATAAAATGAAACACATTTAATAAGAGCGAAAAAAAGCTATGTTTTACCTGCAGTTCTTCATTCTCATCGCTAACCTCACAACCCAAGGCACTGGAATACAAACCCAAGGGCTTCCTTCAAACACCAAAGGTAGGTAGGTGGGTAGTGACCCTCTCCTCCCACTCCAATCCCCCACTACCTCCAGGGCTCAAACATCCACAAGCTGAAACTCAGGAGCAGCAAAGCTGAAGTGAAAGGAAAGGAAGAAGCTGCCTGTAAGGTCTGGGGTGGAGGGGGGGAAAGAAAGAAAAGATTATGAGCAATTACACATTTACAATAGCAGTGAAAGAAGCTAATATATCTCCTGCTGAAGTGGGCAGCCTGAGAGTTGTGCAAGATGAGATAAGCAGCAAAAATGTACGTTTTTTAGTTAAACTACAAGCTTAGAGGGTACAATAAAACACTGCAGTTCCACCCGGGTTTTAATGAATGGATTTTCCCCTCTTGCACACTGACATACATTTGATGTAGTTATTTATCCCATATATATTTCTCGTGGCATATTTCCCAGGAGACCTTGTTTATCTCGTTCATAAGTACATGATGGATGTATGGCGTTTTGGATAAATGGTATCACAATCAGATAGTTTTATGGATATAGGCAAACTGGGTTATTAACAAAGGAAGGGCAGAGAGGAACCAGCACGCAGAAGAAAATGGCAAATGATTGATGACAATACACCTGAGGTTGCAAGGTGCAGGTTCCAGATAACCAGCTAACAGAAGAGGAGATAAGGGCAGTGCTTGAGACAGAGCTGTTTTCTACCTCAGGGTCAATGTCACGTCGACTGCCCCAACGCCTGCGTCCCTCTGAGCCTGTGGTTTTAGAGCAGGCAAAAACTCCCCAGCAGGAGCAGCTCAAAAACTATTGCCTTCCTTTTCATACAGTGGAATGCATGGGCAAAGGAAAATACAAAACATTTAATCCTACCCCAAAAACCTGAAACAGAAGGAATTCCAGATTCTGGCAAGTGTGGGGAGAGACTGGCATTTGTGGTGCTGCTCCATCCTACCCAACACGGTGGGACATGTAGTGCTGCATTACAAATAAGTAAAAACATATGCTCATAATGGTCATTATTACTGCATAACCTCTAGTTTTGTTGATCTACAGAAGGAAGGGGGTATTAAAATGGGATATAAAAGGAAGACTAATTTGCAGGCATGACTTGACCTGAAATCTGTCAGTTGTGTTGGGTGCTCACTGGGCTCTTCAGCCATCAGCACAGAACTAGGAGTTGGAGATCTGGGGACTGTTAACACCTTTACATGGACTTTCTGGGTTGCCTTCAATGAAATCCTCCACCTGGGAGAGAACCCGGGGAACAACAACTTATCCATCTGATACTGGGAGAAACAAGAGCATGGTAAAGTAACTTAGCAATACTATGGTACTTGCAAATCCCCAGTCGCAGCCTGGATCACATTCCAGCCTCACAGGTAAACACAGAATGTGTACATGATATGACACAACAGGGAGCAAGGCAATCCAGGCTGGAAAACAGTTCAGCTTACCCATTCCTGATGGAGATGTTTGGGGTGGCAAAAATCAAGTTGGTTTTGTCCTGGGAAAGCTGGATGTGCCAATTACAACTTACCTGAAACATCCTTTTGGGAGTTTCCAAAGCCATGTTACCTGGATCCAGCAACATGACAGCAGCAATGTCTTCAAGCAGAGAGATGCAAAAAACCACGGCTTCTCCAGGTTTGCACTCTTTTTTTCCTCAAGCATACTGCTTGTGAAAATATAATGTGGGATGGAATAGAGTCCACTGAGACAAGTATCTTAACCAGAGAAATGGGCTAGAGCAGCACAACCAGCACTGAACAGACGTACAGTCTGCCTTCCTGAGCTCTCACACGTGGGTTATTAATCTAAACTTACACAGAAAGTGGAAGTTAGAAACACCAGTAAAAGATAGTACCAAAATTTAATGCGAACCAAAATGAAACGATAAAAGCTTCAACACAGTATTTTTTATTACCCTCCAGGTTATAATAAATCATTAGTTAGTTTGAATCAAAGCACAAAATCACAAGGACAAGATGAAGTTATGTCCTTTATGGGAGGTTTCTAAGCCTACAGGCTGAATATTCAACCACTGTTGAACTCGTACTTCAGTTAGACTATCCTGCTGATCTTGACGACTGTCAAATCTCTCTTCTTCCAAAACAACCTCCCAAATATACAAACCCAGGCACTGGCACTGCAAAAAATCTAGGCTTTTCCAATTTGGGAACAAGAGTTCCAATTCAGGTCATAAGCACTGGCTCTGCTTGCCACGCCAATGGACAGAGGCACCACCAACTCTGTTTAATCAGTTTGATGATCAGGAAAGGTGGTTGAATTTACAAGAGGCACTCGATTCATCTGAGAAACTTCCTTTATCAGATTACATCAATCATTCTTAAGAAGGGCAGCCAATGACACTGCAACACATGTCCTCACAGGTCCCCAAACCACACTCGGGGTCTTCTGCTGCAGGGATTCTACAGTGTCCCTTCAAAAATCCTTGAGGAATATCACCCTTTACACAAGCAGTGACCTCTTTGACCATAATCCAAAATGAATCTCTCAGCAAATTTCTATCACACAAAAGATACCACAGTTGCACAGTGGAAAAGGGAAATGTTTAGGGTTGGCAGCTAAATTATGAAGCCCATAATGAGTACAGAGCACTCTTCTTTTACATATGTAATGTGCTCTGCCTTTTTCAAAGCTGTCACAGAAACCTTGTCGGTAAGTGTGGAGGCGGCATGAGGGCTACAAATAAATGCATGTTCCATTGTTCAGATGTCAGAGAGCCTGAGCTGTTCTTACAGGAATTGCATTTAGACAACGTCAGTCTGAAAGGGGAGAAACTGGCAATACCAACCCACCATCACCACCACTGCTAAAAACCCTCGGAGGAGTGTTTGACCTTGCAGATGTTAGAAGATTCACAACACTTATGAACAACTTTGCACTGGTGGAATTGCTTTTCAGAGTACAGCTATTGCTGGTTATTTTACAGCAGGCCCAGCCAAATGTATTTGCAAAAATCATTAACCACCAACAACGCTGTAGGAGAAAAGTCCCCGGAATGATCCAGGCTCAGGCTGGTCATGAAATTGTGCCAAATATTCGAAGTTCCTATGTTGTTAGACCTGGCTTGTGATGCGTGGGTCCAGGGACAGCAATAAAGGCCAAACCATTCACTTTGGCTCTTTTCATGGCAGAGTCTCTCCCAGAGAGATGTTCTACCCTGAGCAGTCTAGCAACGCAGCTACTGAAATACAGGCTCTCATGGGATCAAGCTGATGACCCAGAGCTTGTCTGCAGCAAAGGCAACTGCTAAGTGCAGAAGACTTCAGGTGATTGTTCCCAGAAGTTCTGTTATCCCAGTGAAGCTGTGGATGCCTCAGCCATGGAAGTGTTCAAGGCCAGGTTGGACGGGGCTTAGAGCAACCTGGTCTAGTGGAAGGTGTCCTTCCCCATGGCAGAGGCATTCATTAAGGTCCCTTCCAACCCAAACCATTCTGTCACTGTATGATTCTGCACATGACAGCAGAGCTGGCTGCTCATCCTGCTCCAGCAGAGGGTCCTGGAATCCCAGAGTGACAGCCCCTAGTCAGGGTACAGCCCCTTCATCAAGTGTAGCCACCTCTCCTGCCTTCCGGTATCCCCAAGCAGCAGAAGAAGCAGCAACTGCTTTCCAGTTCCCTATCCATCCCAGCTGCATCCCTCTGTCCTTCCCTCCCCTTCCCAAAGAACCAGAGCATGGATGTCTCTGAGCATACCGAGGTGCCTCTGATACTCTGGGTGTATCTGTGTTACATCTGAAAGGCACAGGAGGAGGCTCATCACTATGGCAGGAGAACAACTACTGTATCCTCTCACAACACTTGGGTGTCACCATTTGGTTTTCACTCCTTCAAGACAATTTCTCGTACGACAGACAATTTAAGTTAAATACAATAAATCGGGAAACTGGAGGAGTGAGGCACAGAGGCTTTAAACGTCACATTAGATACTGTTGTGCTCATTGAGATTTAGACTTTAATACGCTGTATTTTGCTCCACATGACACAGCTGTCTTCACAGAAGCTGCGTATTAGCGCACATTCTGCTGCGCCTCAGATCAAACAGCCTTTTCTTATCTCAAAGGAACCTTCAAAAACAAGACAGTACAATTTTAAATCACGCAGCTACCAAATACAGCAGGAGATAAAGCTTGTCGCAGGTAGGCCATTGCAATAAAGACAGGGAAAAGGCAAAACATTAAGGTCAGTAAGCACATTGAATCCCATGGGAGAACTGCAAGGTATGTCCAAAGGTGTGATTCATAACACACTCCCAGTGTCTTGAAATGTTTCTGACTTCAGCACACTTGGAGGAGACCCACAATCAGAGTGAGGCCAACTCAGAAAGCCACTCAGGTGACATCTTCCCAGCCAGTTTGCCAACTGCCCATCAGTTTTGTGTAAGTTCCTAATGATTCCCTCTAGCAAGAAGCTGTCTCAGCATCTGGCCCTGAGCATG
Organism: Acropternis orthonyx; assembly: GCA_035583155.1. Lineage (NCBI taxonomy): Eukaryota > Metazoa > Chordata > Aves > Passeriformes > Rhinocryptidae > Acropternis > Acropternis orthonyx. Next base: position 4,176,431 of record JAWWEU010000005.1, on the reverse strand, counting down.
AGGAGCCACCATTTTGTGGGGCAGGGTTGTTGCACTGTCGTCTTCTTGTTCGTTGACCTCCTGAGCATGGAGACCAGCTGGCCCAGCACCCCCAGTTTCCACTTATAGCAGCATCTGGAAAAAAAACCCAACAAAAGCTGGAAAGGACTGTCAGAATAGAGCAGCTCTTTCCATGAGAAGAGCTGTCAGTTTCCATGAATCATATTTGAATACAAACAGCTCTGCCCCTGTCTAGATCACTAACAATACACTGGAGTCTTTAACAATGAGTGATTGTTTTAAAGATGTTAATTCTCTGTTCAACACTTCCTGTGTTTATACAAACTATACTTTAGGAAGACACAAAAAGGAAAAGAAACGGTCAATTAGATGTATATTTGCTTGTAGGATGTGTCTCTCTCTGATTTAGTCTAAGCCTAGATAAGAAACCCACCAACTAAACTTGTCTCAGCCGCATTTTGAGGTGGGAGGAGCAATGTTCACTTCAATGAACAACAGTGTGACTATTCAGCTTTCTCTCCATTGCTTTTCTCATTACACTGATTCTTCTGGACCCTGAACATGGGAGTGACATAAATTCAAAGTCCTGAGAATGATGGAGGCAACACATAAAAAGGAGGAAAGGGGAGTAAGAAAGCAAGTTCCATGTTGACAAGTCGATGGATGTGAGTCTTTGGGAGGGTTGGATGTGACTACACGTGTGGTAAGCAGGCTGAAATAGGGTGTGACTCCACGATTTAAGGCTCCAGGGACGTCCCTAGAAACACCTATAAAACTGACACCCTGCCCAGTGAAAGCTTGGCTTAAAATGCATTTCAGCCTAGCTTAGTTAGGACACGGCCATACAGAACAAGTACTGGATAGAACTATAAACAATGTGCAGTGATAAACGCACTGCATCAGACTCTGGGATGGTGCCAGAGCTCTGGGTGCCCGAGATCTGGTATTATTTAGCATCTAAATTAATGAGCTGGAAGATGTAAACAAAATTATTAAATTCACAGATCATCCTGAACTGGAAGGAGTTAAGAACATCAGTCGGGAGACAGCAGCAATATAAAGTGACCAAGAAGCATTAGTAAACGCTTCAAAACAACATAATAAGATTTTAAGATTAAAATGCATGGTAGCATATCTGAGGGAGAACAGTTTGCAACATGCTGGCTTTACCAAGGGGAAAAGCTTTGGAAACAGAGCTGTTGGAGGAGACCTGAGGCTTGTCATGGATTGCACACAAGGCAGGAGTTCATATTTTGATGCAATTGCAAGGCACAGACATGAAGCTTTGAACTGCAAAAACAAACCCACCTCCTCGTGAGTGCAAAGAAATTCAGAAGAGGGTAGGGAATGTCTGTCCCCTTTGCAGGACCCCAACCAGCCCCTGGTGCACTGGGCTGGGCAGGCTGGGGACATCCATCAGCTACACTCCTAATACAACTGAAATTATCTCCTCAGACCTGCGTCCCTCTCACCTCTCCTCTTGGTGATCTCACAGGCAGTGCCACTGTGGCCGAGGGGACATAAGCATTCACACTCTGTTCCTGAAAGCAAGCATAGATGGTGGGAATTAGAGATTTCAAGTCACACTTCCCTGCAGACACCCATTTCTTTTCAGCACTTCATCTTGTGAGAGGAAGGGACAGAGGGTGAAATGTCATCATTTTTTTCCAGTGGTGAAAGGATAAAATAGCAATAAAGAGGGGAGACGTCGCTACCCTGCCACCCCTCTTGCCTCCCCAGCCATTTGTTCCTGCCACTGCACTCCAGCTCAAACTGGTGCAGTAATCCCTCAAGCCAGGGCACTGCACAGTCCCCCTGCTCCTCTCCAAAAGAAATCACAGAATTATGGAATGGTTTGGGTTGGAAGAGACATGAAAGCTCATCTCGTTCCAACTCCCTGCCATGGGCAGGGACACATTCCACTATCCCAGGTAGCTCCAAACCCCGTCCAACCTGGCCCTGAACACTTCCAGGGATGGGGCAGCTACAGCTTCTCTGGGCAGCCTGTGCCAGGGCCTCCCCACCCTCACAGGGAAGAATTTCTTCCTAATGTCAAATCTAACCCTACCCATCTTTCAATATAAAACCATTCCCCCTTGTCTTGTCACTCCAACCCCTTGTCCCAGTCCCTCTCTGGCTCTCTTGGAGCCCCTTTAGGCACTGGAAGGGGCTCTGAGGTGTCTCTAGAGCATTCTCTTCTCCAGGCTGAACATTCCCAGCTCTCCCAGCCTGTCTCCAGAGCAGAGGGGCTCCAGCTCTCAGAGCATTTTCATGGCCTCCTCTGGATTCCCTCCAGCAGGTCCATGTCCTTCTTATGTTGGGAGACCCTGACCTGGACACAGCACTGTAGGTGGGGGTCTCTAGACAGAGCTCTGGGTAAACCTGAGACGCAGCAAACTGCAGCATCAGGAATGAGCACCTGGGACAGGAATACCCCAACTTGGCTTTGTGGCACAGGAAAAGTCCACATATTGCTGCTCTGGCTGCCCAGGGCTGTGGGCATCCGATGGCAGAACCCCACCAGAGGAGAGCTCCCACTTCAGAAAATAAATGGTCATTTAAAACCTCTTGTTGAGAACATCCTAAATGAAACACTAACCTGACTCAGCTCCTAAAAAGTTATTTAAACAAGGGTCATCATGAGACAAATCCCTGAAGTGCTACAATCAACTAGGTGGTACCTGAAGTGATCGTTTCTGCATTAGATACAATTTGATGATAATGATTCTCATCAGGAATTTTGCAGATGCAGATTGGAATTAGGCACTTGACAAAATGGTCCCTTTGTTAGAAGCTCTCATCACATCATCTATGTCTGTTTAGGCAGGGCGGTTTTCATTCAATTTGATTATTTTTCCCCTTCATTTTTAAATCACAGCCTGCTCACAAAGGAGGACAGCTTCTATAAGAAACAGGGGGAGGTGGTGGTGATCACTGTGCTTGGCACTTATATGGTGCTTTTCATCTTCAAAACACTTTTACAAACACTAATTAATGCTGAGACAGTAGTCACTTCTCCAGGAGGATGGAAGCAATCTTAAAAGCAAAGGAGGAGACTTAAAGATGTCAAAGGCTTTTTTAAAATGCATAATTGAGAAAGAACAATTTCTTCTATAAAACTGATACAGATGGTCACTCCCATTAAAAAGACACATCCCCTTGGCTTTACTGTCCTTACCTACCAGAACTCTACAAAGAGACCAACTTTAAGAAAATAATTAACTGATAAAGAAATGACAGGAGAAACTAAAGAGCTCCCCACAAATTCCCAACTAATTTCTCTTAAGAGGGCAGAAAAGAGGTGCAGAATGCTTGTACCTCGCAGGAAGGGGATGCCATTGCCATGGCACGGAGCACAGCGACAGGAGCTGGTCTCCAGCTGAAACTCATCCAGAGCCCGTCGCAGATTCTCTTTTATTGTGATTGCATTGGCAAAGTCAGTCGGAGTCACCAGCTGATACAGTGGCTCTGCCTACAGAGGGGGAAGAAACTGCATTAATTTCCAAGTTCAGGATGCTGTGAACATCACAAGGCTCGGTGGTGGCACAGCTGGAGAGGGAAATGAAGGCCATGTGTTACAGGCTCCAGGTTTCCCATTCCTATTTACTCAAACCTTGTGAAAAACAAGGCCACGATGTCAGGAATACTCAGAAGGATGCTCCCCCTTGGTTTCCAACACCAAAGCAGTTGGAAATGTGTAACAAAATACATCAGCTATACTGTTAGCCGACAAACAGGGAAAGTTTCACAGGAGTTTCATTAAATCCTTTCTCATCTATATGCTTGATATTGACATTTTTAGAACATGATTTGCTCAAACTTACATTTTCTGTGTGATCTCTGATTAAAAGAACATCCCCAAAAAACCCATCCCCAAAAATCTCCTTCATTCCCCTTAGAGCCCCCGAGCACAGCCAGAGGCACCGGTCACAGCCACTCACATCAGCACCTTCAACACTTCTGCATCTTGGGGCTGATTCCTATCTTTATGGAGCCAAGATAAGTGTTTCCACTGCCTTCTAGAAGGGAGAGGATTTGATCTTCACCTGCAGATGGGGTCGGTGGGAGAAGACAAGGGGGTGCACAACACAGTGAACATACAATAGGGACCAAGGGGACTTTGGCTTACTCATTTATTTTTCTCCTGAGAATGGAAAGTATTGGGGTCTCAACATTGCCAGTCACCCACTAATGGCAGTGAGATGATATTGCCACGAGGATCAATACCAAATTCCCATCCTCACTACAGAGAAGCTGCCATACAGGCCAAAGCAACCAAGTAAGCGTGAAAGATCACCCTCCTGCTATCACAGGCTCAAACTACAAGTACTAAAGAATGTTTCAACAAAAAAATGCTCATTTCCTGATGCTGTACATCCACTCTTCATCAATTATCTGTGATCCATACTTTGCTTTTTGAATTCAGATCATACAAATGAGGAAATACACTAAGAGTGACCTGCCAAGTCCCTTCAGCAGATGATTTATGAACTGATTTGCTTTAGTTTTCCCTAACTAAGCATTCTTGGGCTGACATTTAGTCACACTCCGCTGGTACTTTTGATCTTCAAGCCCCACAGGGATATTGGTATGGAAATGAAGATACCAAATCCAAATTGCATCCGCCTGAGGTTTTCCACTGGGCAGCCTGGTCACTGATGCCAGGCAACACAAAGAACACAGTAATTTCTTGTGGGAGATTTTTCTGCACGTGGGATCTGGATGCAGAGAGTTGCATTTCTCTTGTCTCCTGCCCTGAGACCTCCCAGTGCATTTCTGGAAGGCCAATCCACAGCACAGCAGGGGCTTGGGAAAGCCACCTCTGCTACAGAAAGTGCCAGACAGGTACCGGCTATATTTTCAAATTACTGATTTTTTCTTGTTTCATATTTTTAGAATTCACGTCTTTCTAAAGAAACAAGCAAACACCTTTTACAAATAAAAATATTTTTGTCAAAAATTAAATTTTACAATGAAAGACAACTACATAATAAAAAAAAATAAAAAAAATCAACTTCCACCACTACTAGTCCAAATTCTTGTTGAGAAGGATGTCCTCTTGCACCTTTGTACTATCCACTTACTTTGACATTAAAGACAATGAGGCAGAATTGCCACATACTTCTGCTTGCTTTTTACATTTCTAAAACTCTTCAGGATCAAAAACCCTTGGCTCTTCAGAATCTAACTGCTCTTTTTAAGTTTTAGCTGAGCTGCACAAACATCCAGGCATGAATGATGAACTACTTGACCTTCTGAACTGGAGAGGATTGTTACTAAACGGTCACTGGTGCTCACAGAAGATGAAAAATTTCAAGAAAAATAGAAATCCTTATAAGATATATGCTGCCAGAGATATATTTTTGTAACTTATACACTGCTAAAACAGCAGGTGGATTGTCTTGCCTCTTGCTTGGCATCAGCAAATGAACACATCTGCACAGCCACATTATAAAGGGTTGAAGCTGTTTACTCTGTGCACTTCCAACCACACCCTTTTAAAAGCATCACACCTTTCATATTCTCAACTCCTACTCTTAGAGAAACTACGCTGCCCAATAAGGTTTATTATTCCTCTGGGTTTTTTTTTTCCTTAAATCCTGTTTATTTAAACACAGAGTTCTCCAAGGCACTCAGCTAAGTGAGGCTGAGTGAAGTGATGGGTAAGTACCTTCAGCTTTATGATCTCAGGGTTGTACTGTACAGCATCTCCCCACTCCTGCATGAGCGCAGCCGTCGGCAGCTCTTTGTAGGCCAACGTGGTGATGTGTTCACTCGCTCCACCACGAACCAGGACAATGAAATCTTCCACATACTGTTTTTTGGAGGTGCTGTCTGCAAAAACACATTCACAGAGTAGCCAGCTCTGCCCAGGTATGTCTTTGTGGACTGCAGTTGAGGTGTAAGCTAACAGCGAAACACCCCTTTTTGTAGGACCCATCCCACTCAGAGGGCAAAGGAAAAAGACCACAAGTGTTTCACACCTCGTTTTCCCGTGTCCCTCCTGCTTCCTTGCAAGAATACCCCATGCTCCTCTCCTGTACCCTGTGTCTCTCCCCTAAATTTCCTCCCTATGGTTATAAGCTCACAGCTCCTTCCACAGCCTGGTACTCCTCACCACCAGGAATACTGCTTGTACTCCTCCACATATTTTCAGGTGCACCCTCCTCCCACTGCATACCCCCAGCTCCCCATGTTCCCTGGAGCTCCCACACCACCATTACCTCCCTTTTTTCCCCATCAGAGCTTTTTTGGGTGCAAAAAGAGGCATGGTGGGCTGCTCTGCTGGGAGGTGGGGGATTGGTAACACAGAGACAGCCAGGTGGGCAATGGTTCATCTGTCCCTGTTTTCCCTTGAGATGCTGAGCAGATATTTATTCTCTACACAGTAAAGAAAATCTTGGAAAAAACCCAAGCTTTGAGGCATCTTCCCCTCTGTTAAGCCTGGCTGGGGTTAGTCAGCAGACTCAAAAGCAGCTGTGAGGGAGTGGGGAAATATTTCAGGCAGGCAAGATCACAAAATATTCTTTTCACTGTGACAAAGGCTAGAAACGAAATGGCAGAAGTGTTTCGTGCTTACCTCCAATCTCCTTAAAAATGGATTTACAGCCAGCTGCATTTATTCCAAGCCTCACATAGACCTCATCAATATTTGCACCGATGTTAAAGCCACGCTGGGTGCATTTTTGGACATCGCTCAGAGAATAACCTTAAATAAACACCAAAAAATTGCAGTGTTTTAATACAACTGTTTGATGTTTTATATCCATATACACAGAAAATGGGAGTTGTGACACTTGGAAACACCATTTAGTGGTGGACTTGGCAGTGCTGGGTTAACAGTGAACTCCACGATCTTAGAGAGCTTTTCCAACCCAAAAGATACCACGATTCTATGATCTGGCATATTGGATTTTATGTGAGAGCAGTGCAAGTACCAACCATGTGACACACCATGTGGGTGATACTAGATTTGCAAAAAATCCCTAGAGTTCCAGCACAGACAGTACAAACATAATGATGGATTTGAAGGGAAAAACCTGAATTCGCAGACTGGACCTACAAAACCCTGGTGAGAACTTACAGCCCAGCTCAGCACTGGGGACAGTGTGAAGACTTTTGTGCTGCTGCAGGATCCTGATCTAGGTCAGAAGACACTGATGAGTGGAGCATTTTGATGCAAACAATGATACACATTAGTTGAAACAAAAGTGGCTTGTGATGGGCCCACACCAACAGTTGAAATTGAGAAACGGCATTATAATTTCAATATCTGAAATGTGAATCTAAATTCTGTCCCTCTGGGCTCTATCTGACTACAGGATAAGGAATTTTCTAGGCTGCAGAAGAGCAAACAGACTGAGCACCACACACAGCAGAGTCCACTAAATGCCTTTGCAACTGGACAGTGGAGGCAGTTCCTCACTGCCACGCCAATGAATAAATAACCGAGAGTGCAGCTATTGATTAATGTCACACAGCTCGCTCTGTCCTACACAACAATCATCATTTCTTGCAACAAAGGAAGCCAGAGTCAAAGAGCAAGAGCAATGTCAGGCACAAGAGTCACCCAGCAAATTATTTACTGTTTCCTACATGCCGGAAAAGCTCCCGAGGCTAAAGGTGTTTCAAAACTGCCATTTGAAAGGCAATGGAAAAAGAACTTAGGTGAAGGTTTTCAAAGCTAACAAAAGTGTTAAGATCCACAATTCTCATTCATCTCAACCTCTTGTCAGCCTCCAAAACGTGTGGTCTAAAATACTTGCTACAGGGCCCTTCTTTGTGAACAGGCAGCACCCACAGCCTTGAGAACCAGACAAGCCCATGATGCCGAGCATGCTTTGAAAACCGTTTTATTCCCCACCATTAAGCACTTCTATTCCCACATTTCCTTCAGGCTTTCTTTGAGATGTTGTTGACTCCTTCTTCCACCATCTCTCTTCTCTGTCCTCAGACCTGAGCCACCCCTGCGTGCCTGCAGAGGGGTTCTCCCACCAAAAAGCAGGTCCCAGAGCTCCTTCACACCCCTCAGATGCACGTACCCGCCTTCCGGAGCTCGTTGCTGTTCATGACCAAAGTATATTCATAGATGCCACCGAGAGTAGCCTCGGTGATATAGTGGGTCCCATAGTCCCTGAAGAGCTCTCTGTACTCCCCATAGTTGTACTCTGCTGGGAGCTGGTGGAGCCTCTGCACGAACTCGTAATGCAGCATCAGGGCTCGGGGCTTCAGCTTGTAAACAGCAACAGCCAGCTCAGAACGGGCATGAATGAATTTGCTGGACTACATGAAACACGAGAGAATCCAAAAGAAGTGAGGGATGCCATTCCTGTGACAATGTGTGGTTATTTCCTATTAAACAATTAGATCTATCAGTTTTACGGTTTGCAACTGGAAACTCAGCAAAAAGGAAAACTTCTAGTAGTGAAGTTTTAGAAAGGCCACGGCTGGGACATGGGGAAAGGCAGGATCCAGACTCTGCTCCAGCATACCCAGGATACAAGGACACCACAGCATCCCACGAGCCTGCTCTACCCCTAGAACACTGACAGGCCTTTGTCTCTCACAAACTCACTCCTGAAAAGTTCTGACATCTAAAACCATGATTTATACGTGAAATGGTAATTCCCTGTCTAATCTATATTCATATTTCACAGAATATGCTGTTATGAAAACTCAAAGGAAAGAAGAAAACACAAACACTCCCACATACACACATGTGTATTTGTATGTTTCTGTGTAGATATATGCACATGAATAAATATTATCTCTCCCTTTTCTGGCATGAAAGTCAGGAACAGAAGATGCCTTTCATCATGTTCAAAGGATTTAGTGCCCAGTTGTTTGGGCCAACAGGACAAGCACATTAAGGAAGGTTCAATATAGAACTCTGCAGCTTATATAATAAAATCAAGACTTAGTATTGGGTTTCTTTATAGATATCTAGCTTCTCATACACCTCTGATCTTGTCATGGGAAATGCCACTTTGCAGGAAGCAAATGCAAGTTTAATAGCAACAAGGAATACTTTGCAATTCCTGAGTGTACTTTATACTGAAGGGAGACATAGATCAGTGATACTATTAAACCACTGATGAAAGCTGTGTTTGTTTACAGCAATAACAGCTGAAACAAAGGAAACAAATGATGCTGCACACTACCTCGGACTCAATTTCATAAAGCAGTCCTAGGAGTTATAGCTTTAAGATTCTCCAGCCAGCTTAAAGCCAGTCTCAGCTCACAGCTGTGACCAAACACCACAGACAAGACTGGAAGTGATGGTGCCATCTGTATTTTGCGAGGTGTGTGTCCTGCTCTGGTGAACGACGCACGTGGCAGGCAGATCCCATCAGCCAAAGCAAAGTGGCATGTGTTAGTCTATAATTGAACCCAGGAAAGGCCTGCTAGCAGTTTTCATTCTATGTTACTGTCAAGGCTGCCCTACAGTGGAACAGCTTGGCCTCGCTGCATTATCATTTAGTGATGTGACAGCTCCTGCCTTGCTGAACCCACCTAAAAACAGAGATGGCCCTTCATGTGTGAGGTGATCCTCTGCAGGGATCACACAGACAGCAGCCACCTGCACTGCTGACCAGTGCCTGGACTGTGTGTACATGTGCAGGAACTCCTGGAAGTGCAGAAATCCTATTTGCCTTCCTTTCACCCCAGATATCTCATTTAGTCACTGTCACCTGAAGGGTAGGGGGAACTCTGGGCTCCTGGGTTTGTTACCTACACCCAAATTCTACCTGTGCAGATTCGCTTGGAGGAGTCACTGTGTTGGCTGCACCCCCAGACTGCTTCGGCAGAGTGAGAACCTGTCATGGCCCAGCACTCATGGCCATGTGAGGAATGCCACCTGTACATCTCCAATGAGCAAGGTGACTGTATGGAGGAGGGGAGGTTATTTGAACAGGTTGCTTCGTTTCACTTTTTTAAATGGCTTCACTACAGACATCCAAATATGGATGCCCAGCAGGACCCTGGACAGACCACACTCAGTTGGAATGGACCCACAAGGCTCATTGAGTCCTCTCAATCAGCTGTGGCTGATCCCAGAGGTTAGGCAGCCCAGTTCCTGTCTGAGAGGTGAATGGAAAAGCTCCTGGATGCCATAAACACAAATGAAGGCATTGTGGCTGCACTACAGACTTGAGCAAATGGCAAAACCTGGTAGGGTGAAAGATTTCATTTATGCCAGTCCTGGCTGCTGACCTGATGATGAGCATCAAACCAACACACACACACTTAGAGATAACACACTAGCACAGAATTAAGTGCTTACAGTTGAAGAAAATCTTTTCATCCTCTGAATGAACTTCTTGAACCTGTTGTCGTTTGAACTGTAACCGAGCTCAAACACTCCTGGTAATTTTATACCAAAGCTGAAGCTTGACTGTGAAGCCTTTGCCTTCAGGACAGAGCTTTCATAATTTGAGTAGGAGTCATATTCAGTCATTGTAAATTCATATTTGCCTTTGGTCTAAACAGAAAGGAAAAACAACATGTCTCATTTCCTGCACAGTGATTGTATACCTGAAGCATGGGGAAGGAATGCAGATACAAATATACTTGTGAATTAATGCTTGCACTTTGAAGATGAAAAGCCTTGTATAATTGCAAAGCACTATTATTATTAACACAGGTACTTCAAGAATACTTGATTTACAGCAGCAGGAAAGCTATCTCCTCCATACTGCAAGGTCCTCAGGCTTTCACTTAGTATGTCAATCTTATGCAAAGAAGGTGAAATCATAAATATGGGCATCAATTAAAGTATGAATTCTTAAAGGAAAAGGTTTCCTAGTGGGCAACACTCAAAAATATCATGCTATGTCATCAAAGGCATTAAGGTCAAATATATGATATTTGAAATACAGCTTTGATGCACCACAAAAACAACCTTTCACACAAAGCACATGGTGTGCTCCCCAGCCCTCAGCTGTTGCACAAGGGCAGCTTTCCCAGCCTGGCTCTCAATGCACTCCACAATCCCATCTAAAATTAACCTCCTGGATACCTTATGGGGCCTCTTGGACAGATGGCACCGGGAAGGTAAGGCTCAGTTTTAGAAATGGCAAGGTCCAAGGGATCACTGTCACCTATTCCAGTGCACATGGATATTATAGGGGGGTGTGTTCAGCATCACAGAGTATGTGGGACTAAACTCACTCTGGTCCTATTGGGTGTGGAGAATTTTTTGTAGCTTTTTATAAAATGATCTAGTAATGAAGCTTTATCAGGTTTGTGCACTAGTTCTATTGAAATATATGTATGTGTGTTTATTTGCAGACAAATCTGACACGTACCTCTGGTGTATAGCTTTCAACATTGTATGGCTTTCTGAATCTTGTGTCCATAATATAATGGGGAGAACATCCCCCAGCATAGTACCTGTGATCAAGAACCCATCCTTCCAAGTTGTTTGTGAAGATATTTAACCTGCAGATGAAGCATAACAGCAATATTTTACAATATCATCAATTTAGAGGTAAACACCAAATGCCTTGGCTGAGAAAGGCAAAAGATTGTTTTGTTTGGCTGGGGGCTCTTTGTTTCACACTTATTTTGAAACACAAAGTTTTGCCTTTTTCACTGTCCAACAACCCAGTTGCTGCAGAAGAACCTAAATGACTAACAAGAAAGCAAAAGACAGGGTCAAATTTTGGCACTTGATGAATATGAAGGGCAATTTTCACCACCCAGCAATGAATGACATCAGTGTTACTGCCACCAGCATTGGCAGCTTTTGTGGCCTTTGCTGGAAGTCTCTGGTAAAAGCAGAACAAACTGAACCAGCCAAAGCCCCACCCCACCTGGCTGCCCACACTGAACATCCCTAAAAGCTCACAGCATCCAGCGGGATCTTTAAAGACAGATTTGTCAACCCATGTCATCAATCTCGACCAATTTTTAATTGACATTTCTTTGTTCTGGTTTATCAGTCACAGTCTTTTAACAGGTTGTTCAAGGATCAACATGGGCCAGTAGATGAGAGCAAAAATTGCCAGGGAACAAGAATAAATGTAGTCAAGGAATTGGTCAATTAATCCTTGAAATCAGAGATAAGTTTTTCTTTGATTTCAGTGGATGATGGAGAGAAATCTGCTCCTAGAAAAGATGCGGCACTGCAACCTTTGTAAATGAGATTAAACTCCATAACTTGTTCTTCCTATTGCTGCCCGTGGGATCTACTGGAGTAAAAACCCTTCTGTTGGACACACTCACACCACCCTCATGGCACACAGCTGAGGACACGGCACTCACCTCCACAAATGTAAATGCTAAGAAGTGTAATTAGACAAAACTTCACCAAAAAAAAAAGGGGATAAATTGCTAATAATCCATGTGTGTTCCTATTAGCATTCCAGGACTTTGTTGGATCTGCCTCTCCTTGTTTTGGGGAGAGAGGCTTGCACGATAATGACTCTGAAGCTGTAAAAAATTAACTCTAATTTTAGAGCAATCTGAAAAGATGGGAAGTCCACTAAGAGCAAATTACTGAGCAGTTGTAGCTTCAAAGAGATGAGAAGCATGTTCCTATAATTGTCCAACATTATTTTTAATTTTGATTAAACTCGGAAGTACAAAGCATTAGCAATGACATGTGCAGCAGCCATATCTCCAGAGAATAACAAGGAAATTATAATTTTTTTCCTGGCAATATGACTTTTTCTTTTCTTTTCTTTTTTTTTAATGTAAAAAGCAATTTTTCCCTGCAGAATGAGAAAAGACTCTTTTCACACAGTCTGATCTTACAGGGAGTTGTCACAGTCTTAGCCCGTAAAAGCTGGATCAATTCAGACTTGGATTTTAATCCCCACAAAGCTGGAGTTTGCTAACATGCAGGTTAACGCTACCACAGTCATGCAAAGCACATAAACCCCACCATCTCTCACTGTCATGGAAGAAATCAAAGAAATTTTGAATTTCCCCCGCTAAATCCATACATGGTGTAAAGATACAAACCCATAGAAAAGTTCTGATTTTAGGCAACCCAAGATTCTGATTTCATAGAATCTCAGAATGGTTTGGGTTGGAAGGGACCATTAAAGGCCACCCAGTCCAACTTCTCTGTCACGGGCAGGGACACCTTCCACCAGCCCAGGTTGCTCCAAGCCCCATCCAACCTGGCCTTGGACACTTTCAGGGACGGGGCAGCCACAGCTGCTCTCAGTAACCTGTGCCAGGGCCTCCCCACCCTCACAGGGAAGGATTTCTTCCTAATACCTAATGCAAACTACCTACCCTTGTCCTGTCACTCCAGGCTCTTGTAAATAATCTCTCTCCATCTTTCTTGGAGCACTTTCAGGTACTGGAAGGCCACAGTTTGGTCATCCCAGAGCATTCTCTTTTCCAGGCTGAACAATCTCAGTTCCCTCAGCCTTTCCTCATAGCAGAGGTGCTCCATCCCTCTAACCAACTCGGTGACCCTTCTCTAGACTCACTCCAACAGGCCCATGTCCACCAAGCTTTGGATCAGGTTCCCAAAGCCTGTTGGATCCTCACTCACTCTGGGATACCACAATGGCTGCAGTTCTTCTCTGTTCAGTGTTCATTTCTGAAGTCACCTAAGATCATTCTAAGCCTTAAGCGAAAAAACATCTCATGAAAGTCACTGACTTACCCTTTTGCCAGATTCTCTATTCCCCAGTATTGTTCCATCTTCTGGTCACATTTCTTGAACACTTTTTTGCAGTTTTTTTCATCTGACTGGTCCCCACAGTCATCGTCCCCATTGCAGAGCAGCCTCCGCGTAATGCACCTCCCTAGGATGCAAGGTGTAAGTCACTCATAAAATAACCCACGATCACACTACTTGACTCAGAGTCTAAAAACCAAATAAGATTCCTGTAATGAATGGTTCAAATCTAGCTGGAGAAAAAATTCCTCTCTATCTGCATGGATCACCAAACTCCATCTGCTCAGTTTCACTCAAAACTTTCATAATCTTAAAATTCATTGCTCAACCTAGAATAGATGTCAAGGATGTCCAACGCATGTTGCTGGCACTTGTGCTACAGATTTTACTGATATAACTGGGTTTTAATTTCCTATTTGATGATTTATAGACACGCTTTAGACTGACAGATGTTGGCTAATTGACTCACTCAAAACCACTGATGCAAACACAAGCACGGATGGAGCCAGGGCAACTCCTGACATCCCTTTGGCCCAGCAAACTCTTGTAGAAGCAGAAAGTTCAGCACAGTCATGTCAGAGACGCCACCTGAGCACCTCCACTTCCCACTCCCCAAGCCCTTACCTGTGACTGCACACACAAACCCATCACATCTAACTTTATTCCTGCAGGGACTACTTGTAACACAGTCTTCGGTTTCTCTGTCGGAGTAATCACAGGGATCTCCATTGAACTGAGAGGGTTGTTCCAGGCGGGCAAATCTGTACTGTGATGAAATAAAAAATATTGACTCAAGTGTACAGAAATTGTGAATTTTACGCTTCTCTAGTTAAAAAACAATCCTTGTGTTGTGGAGATCTGATCTAAGAGTCCTGTCATATTTAAAAAAAAGTGTCAGCAAAGAAGTGTGATGTTAGTAATGCGCCTCATTTCAAAGGTTTCTGATCTGCAACAGTTTTAATTTTACTAAGGAAAGGCTGAGGATTGGGAGGGATGAAGGAAAGTTTGCTTTTCTCTGACAGTTTGTATAAATGAGCCTGACAGGGTAGTGCAGGACTTTGCAAGAGTAAGGAAGGATTCGGTTCCATCTCCTCTTTTGCAATTAGCACTGGTAACGACATCCCTTGTTATTTTCTGTCAGTGTATTTACTTGCCCCTCTGGATCATTAGGGATTTTTTTTCCGCCCACAACACTGCTGTGAAGCAGTCAATTACTCCATCCAATATGTCAGCCCTCCTTTTTTCCCCCGGCTTCTAAGATTAACTCTTTGATACGAAGCTTCACTCTTCCCAGCTCCCATCACTGGTTGTTTTTGCTTAAGCCTGGGAACAGCTTCTCCAACTCGTTAGCAGAGGTCTCTCTAGCAATGGGGATTTTGCTCTTGCTGCTAGTGGGATCATTACTTTCACTTGATGGGGCTTCTCGGGTGGAAAATGCTGGCTGGCAGACAAGAAAAAATATCTTAATCCTGAGATGAACCGAGTGTCTCCAGGTCCCACAGGGGACCATTAATGTGGATGGTGCCTCGCACTAACACTGGAAGAAGAGGACTGTGTTGGAAAGAAAGTCCCTGCAAAGCCTGAGCTTCCTGTTGGTGTTTTCACCAAGCCTGGGCTTACGCCTTCTCAGGACAGTGATGCACCCTGGAAAGTACTGGAATTACTGGGGGTGGTGAGCTGAAGAGCTGAAAGCCACCTGAAAGCAAAACCTCCCAGTCTCACCTGTACAGGACTTTTCCTCAGCAGCTCCCCGTATCTCCAACCCCACAAACAAAAAAGACAAGGCTCAGAGGAGGTCCTGCCTCACGGTTTCTCAGGCTTGGTGCCTGGACCACAAGCACTCACCCTTTTCTTCTGGCAGGGATCACACTTGCTCCACGAGGACCAGGCGGAGAGTGCGCAGTCGCGGGGCTGTGGCGGGGCACTCAGGGACCGGACGTGCCTGCTGTTGGCCACACTCTCATTGATGCCACTGAGGTCAAGGGACTCTTCACCACTGTGCTCAACAACACGAGAGCTTCAAGGTGTGAAACTACTGATCTATAACGACAGAGCAACTTGGCCTATGCCTGTGCAAAACTACACACCAAAGAGAAACAACATTTGTTAGACCTCATCACGTTTTGCACGCAATCTCTAGATTTCAGTGCTCACTGTGTGCTGGCACTGATTCTGTGTGAAACCTGATCCACTCTTCAATGCCCAAGAGCAGACCCAGTCCTCTACACAACCACCATGACAATAACCCTGCAGAGTATTCAGGAGGGGTGACTGCAGGACACATATTTGATCTAGACAGCATGGGATACCCAACCTCCGACCCACCAACCTGGGCTTCACCTCAAGCCCTATCAAATAGCCTGGCCAGTGGCCAGCAATAAAATCTGCACCACCAGTTGCTGCCCTTGCCCCATGGCTCCCTGCTGGGCAGCACTTGGGCACCTCACTGCTGTACACGATGAACAGCTCCAAGGTCAGGTACCTCCATGACAAACACCAGTCCCAGTGTTAAGGGCTGGTGTGCACTCAGCATTTTTGAAAACCAAGCTTAAGTGTCTCTCTTTGCTGAGCAGCCTGTTTTTTTCCCAAGCTGGCCAAAGCCATTAGTCTTGGACTCTATTCTCAGTTCACAATAGGGAGTTATTAACCCATTCATTAATCCCTTTCAACCCCGTAATGAACCTGAACCCCAAGTGTGAGCCTTTACTTCACCCCAGCCACTACCTCCCCCATCATATGACAACTGTCTCCAAGGTTTCCACAATGCCAGAGCTAAAATGCTGCCTACTCTTTTGGTGGATTCAGTATTTCTGATTAAATCCTCATCCCAGACAAATGCTTCCATTATGACCTCATCTGAGTGGGGAGCTTTAGTAAAATGTTGACAATTAGTTTCTTTTCATACCCACTTTGACAAGGAAACTACCACAGCGGTGTTCCCAATCCTTCCACCAAGACAAGGAACAGCATCAGCTGAAGCTTTAAGTATGATTTAGTGCGTGGCATGGGGTTCCTATTATAGCATATTAAAAAAAATCACATGGAATAAAGGAATTACAAAACCTCATCAGCTTGCTGAGGCATGAAATCAGAGCTCAAAGTTCAGAGAACAGTGCAAAAATATAGTCAGATTGGAAAGACTACAGTCACAATGTACTAAGCTAGCAGAGAAAGAACAGCTACCAGCCACATTCCCACCATTTACACACTCAAAGAAAACAAACCCCCTTCTCCCAGCACTCTGTCGGGCAGCCAGCACGGGAAGAGGCTGCATGGTGCAAACAATTCCCCGTTACAACACGACTGTGGCAATTTGTCGCCTCAGATTTATCAACAGGATTACTTTTCTGAAGGCAGACACATTGCACTGCGTTAACTTCAAAACAATGTCTTTTGCTATTCATTAGAGACACAGAAATCGCTCAAGACAGCAATTATGGGCTGTACAACATGAAGGCAGAGAGGCCGTGCTGCCTTTGATTGTTTATCTTACCATCCCACGGACGTGGCTTCAGAAACACTCACCCCCAGCACTGAGCAGTTCGGATGCCAAGCACAGCCCAAAGCAGCACCAGTTTGAGAGGGCACGGAGCGATCGTGGCGCGTGTTGCGCTCATCGCTCCGAGGAACCATCGGCGACTCGAAACCACCACTGCTCCCATTCCATCTGCTGGTGGGGGTTTGAAAATGGTTCAAGCACCATAAGATAAATTACTGAGTTGCCTTTCCACTCTGCAAACAGCAGATGACCCAGTACCTGGCAGGTTCACAAGGTAAACGTTGCAGTTTTTAGCACGTGGCTTTCCGGAGGCAAGCGGGGAGGAAGCAAAGATCTGTCTGGAAGCAATTTACACTTTCATTTGTAATGCTCCTTTCAAGGGACGGGGAAAATGAGTATTTCAGCAAATGAAACATATTTGAGTCTTGGCAAGAAGGAAGTGTTAAGTAAACTCAAGTCGGCGTTCTAGGAAGAGAGTGCAAGATCATTTATTTATTGCTGCTTTTCATGCCTGTCTTCCAGCGGAAGGTCAGACATGAGGCACAGGCACTCATTCTCACACCTCAGGGAAAGCCTTCATCCCTGAGAGTGCCCTTTGCTGCCTCTCACCGGGGCTGGGGCTCATGCTGCTGGGGGAAGGCAAGAGCCCCAGCCCTGGCTGGGCCCTTCCGCAGAGATTCTCTGCTCCACATACCCACTGAGCCCATGGAAGCCTGTCAGGTACTAAATTAAATGGCTTGGTGTTTTCTAGGTACTATGCTGAGTCATTCTCTCCCTTAAATGGTCCTAATCGGGCTGAGAACTTACCATGGGCTGATTCCCATCAGTTCAGTTGGGCTTTCAAAGGCAGATCAGGATCTTCAAAAGTTTGCAGAATGTCTCTTTGGTTACCTGTTGAGGCAGCCTTCATATCCTGCCACTTCTCTCTTCAGGCAGAGCTTTTTGACTCCTGAGACACAACAGTCTTTCCCTTAATTTTCCTAAGTAATTTTAACCTACAATGAGCACCTTAGTGGGAGAAAAGTTCTCTGAATCTATGTTTCCCTGTGTAAGATGAGGAATATCATTGTGCTTTCGCACCTTTCCTCTTGCTGGACAAGCAGAGGTTCTTTGAAGAGACACAGCCTCACTCTGCATGCAACTCTGGCTTTTAGCAACACAGTCTCTCACCATGGGATAAATCTCTGTGTGCTTCAATGATACAAAGAATAAATACATGTTAATTTGCTCATTATGGGAATGATGGATGCCATATATAAAAAGGATCATATTCAGTAATACAAAACAGACCTGACAACCTCAATGCTGTTACCTGGCCAAGTACCACACCTTAATGTGTCACAAGTTACCTTACAAATGACATTATTCTGCCTGTGGAGCCATGTCTCTGCAAAATAAGCAACTGGCTGCAACATCTTTCTAGTTTGGCAGCTTGATGATAACGATTTACCACAGAGAAGCACATTAACCGAATCCTTGTAGGAACCTGCTCCAAATAAAAGATTGCATTTCAGGCAGCCTGTTTTTTAACCCAGAGTTACTGAGCACCCCGTCAGTGATTAACAGCCCTCCAGACATGGAGGATAAACTGTTAGGGAGGATGACTTAGGACCTGCAAAGCTTTCTGTTTGCCTTCCCCATCCCCTCCCCCCCCTCCCCCGATTTTTTTTGTTTCAAATGACTTTGCCCCAGCCTGAACCCAAGATGTGCCTGTGTGATACAGTTTGCTGAACCTTTGACACAATTGATTCAGTTGTTAATCATTTGTCCATGACAAAAAAACCCAAAAACCATTACAGAAAAGACCTCTCCACCAATATTTCAACAGCAGCAAAAGATAAAATCAGATTATGAACACAGAGCACCCTCTAGATTTAACTGCAAACCATGATGGTGATTCTGGTGCGTGGAATTCTCAACTTGCTTCCGTTTGCTGCCTCTCACCACTCGCATCTTCGTGGTGAACATGCAGAAGGAAGCAGTGCATCAGCAGAAGGAAGTGAGGTTAAAAGAGGAGCAGGGATCCAAGAGACAGAATTTCCTACACATCAACATACTTTTTAGAGAGAACTGAAAAGCACGATCAAGTTTTACAGATAGTTTACAGTCTGGTTTAATTAGAGGTAGCTCTAACACATAAAATTTATGACAACCACCACAGCTCATTTTCTGCTTCCTTGGGTCCATGGATCAGTGGGAATGTTGCCTCATAACACCTCCTGTGTCCTCCTCCCCCAGTCTTGCTCCTTCTCCGTTGCTGACTGTAATAGCTGTGTCTGTCTGCTGAGCTGTTTTTAAGTCCCAAAGCACTTAGTGCTAACAACACTGTAAGCCACTGGACGTGGGTTTCATCACAGTTGAAAATGAAGCCTCGCTGTGCCCACCATGAACAACGAGCTCACAAGTGCAACAACATCCTTTACAGAGCTCATAACCCCAGCTCAAGTTTGTGACCCCTTGCTCCCTGTAAACAAAACCTCTACAGTCTCACCAAACATGATGTGGTTTTTTTTTAAATGGTAGTTTCCTGTTCGAAGAAAAACTGTGGAACTCATCAGAGGTGAGAGACCCTCCCTGGGAAAGGGCAGAGTGGAGCCAGCAAGCAGCTGTTTACAGGGTAATTAGTGCACTTTTCAAACAGAGTTTCTTTTTCTCTGAGACAACTCTTTTATTCCCTGCTTGAGAACTCGGAGCACAGTTCCTTCTGCAGAAGAACACAACTGGCTCATTCAAAGGTAAGAGGAGGCTTCCCACCAACTTTAATGGTGAAGAACATAAGGTGGAAAATACATGGCAAAGTTTACAACTAAGGAATGTTTATAGGTATTTGCTACAACTGACTCTGTTGCATCACAATTTTTCTTACTAATACAGTTATTTTCTGGTGGTGAAGTTGGACATAAAAAACTCACCCTGTTGATCTTAATTCTCCCTTCTCACTACAAATAATGCCTCATAGTGACTCAGGCCAAATCTGTCATGGGTTCACCTACTCTGAAAGCTCTAAGGTCCTGTGAAGATGGTAAGACAGGGAACTGAGTAGACAAGCAAAGAACCCCACCATGCCCCACCCCTTGTCTCCATCACCTCTCCATCAGACCTGGAGGTAACACACACACACAAACTCATTTTCAAATCAGAAACAGAATTTTAAAAGAAAAGAAACATGACACTCATAATCTGAGTATGTCAAATAGTACAAGAATTGACACAAAACGCACAATCTCACAGCATTGCAACTTTGCTCATTTCAAATACAGCTGGCTTCTGCCACTGAGGGCTGTTCTTAGACCTCTAATGACTGCTAAAGTAGACAAAGATGCCACAAAAGGTCTTTTTCGCAGCCAGTACCTGGCAATAATTCTTCCTAATCCTTTATTTTCACAAACGTCTGAGGCTGAATGGACAATGATTGCTGCCAGTTAACCTGATTTTCTTTTAATCTATTGTGATGTCTTTGCTGGTGAGGAGTATTTATAGAAGTGGTGTTACAGGAGCTATGAAACAGGGCTGAAAAGCCAGCAAATAGTATCAGATCTTAAAAGACCCTTTAAAAAAATTACATTCTGTATCTGAAAGCCCCTTGAATGGGCAACATCTGAGGCTATTCTTCTCATTGAGATTTTTCAGGTACTGATAAAACATTTTAGGGTGATAGATGAGCCACAGGGCAAACACGTCCATTGAGATAAGACTATTTAAAGCTCTAAAAACTAATAGCCAGAGAGCTGTTTCACTAATAGAGCTGATATTTCCTGCCTCCAGTAGAATAATTTTAGAAAGAGACAGGCAATGTCACAGGTACTCAGGATTGGTATCAGGGTATCTCCCCATATTCCTCACTGTCATGCTGAAATGTTTAATTCAGTTTCCCCACACTTTCAGACAGCAAGAAAAAAACCAACCCTTTATTCTTCCCCATGCCAGCTTTACCTCAGGTATTTTAAACCAACAAAGATAAAGGTTTTTAACTGGACTGATCCCAAAAATCAAATCAGCGTGAGAAGGCCAATTTGCAGAAGACCTCACCACAAGCGAGTGGACAGAAATACTCTTACAAATCATGACTAATGCAGCAGTAACATCAGAGCACAGCCAGGAAAAGGGGGTGAGTCCCACTGATAGCACTTGACAGGAGCAGAATGAGAAGCCAGGAGCAGTGCCTCCACTTTGTGGTGGTCACATGGACTTTCACTTTGTTCATTCACCACTGTGTGCATTCCACGCTGGCTTAGAGAGGTAATTGCAGAGAACGGATTCAAACCTCTGTAGAAAACTGCCAACAGATACCCCCTTTCATTTCTTTGACATGATACTCTTCTGACTGAGAACAGCATTTGCCAGGCAAGTAAAAAATATGAACCTGACAGGACAGGAGTTCTTTAGAAAGCAAAGGAAGAAAAAAGGAAGCGTTGCGTGAAAATACGTATCACAACGTAGAAACAGGCAGAAAGAGGTTAACTTCCCTGCTGCAACGACTGTCACTGCCTAGTGATTAAAGCACATAAAACATTGCCTTTAATCCAACGTAAGGGAGTTAAAATTGCATATTCCCAGTCCATGCAATCAATTGCTTTCCCAGAAGTCACTGACAGGGAAAAGAGAGATCTGTCAGCATTCTCACTTCTGTAAAACTGCAGGCTGATTCTGCAAACTGTTTGCTAAATAAATTCTCATTACTGCAGGAGATCATGGCCTTAATTAGCATTCGTTAAATTGGGACCATTTCTTGAACTAGGCATGTGTGAGTTGGATACTTTCATATACAATCTACAGACTCCTAGTGTGCTTAAGTTACAGCAATATTAATGTAAAACAGTACATAAACACAGCACAGAAAGAACCAGAGTTTTTCCTCCCTCTTCTGAACAATGCCAACACACAGCCAGGTACTTCCTACTTTGAGATCCCTCACCATTGCCACATCAGATCTCAAACCTGCTCATTCTGAATTTTTAAACTGAGTCCACATAGCAAGTGTGCAACAGAAGCCAATTTTTCTGATTTTTCAACCAACTTCACTGTGAGGGTACCAAAAGAATATCAACAAGAGTAGATTTGGCCTTCATTGTAAAAATGCATTTCAGTTTAAATCCATACTTAGCTGTGTCTTGTTTCACTTTAAGTTTATGTTTTGTAGCTCACTGAAAACCAGACATCATTTTCTTCCTTCCAAGGACATCTGAACACAGTTTGTTACACACAAATCTAAAGGACATTAATGCCAGTGTGCTTCCATCACAAAAGAATGACCTTTATTCTCAGGTGGGATCCAAGTATTTCAACAATGTTCACTGACAAAGGCAATGAATGTTTCAGCATGACCTACTGGGCATTTCTGGTGGATGAGAAAGGGATGAGACATCAAAAAGTAGAAATACAATAAAATATATGTGCACACATCCACACCCATCTCCCTTCCTGTATATAAACACGTATTTCTGATCCCTTACGTTTTATTGCATTACCCTCTTGGCAAAGAATGATACAATTCCCTCTCAGCTGAGAGATCCAGCACCTGGTACCTCTGAGTATCAAACATCATTATTCTGCATGTGGCACCATTACCATGTCGTACTGGATCAAAGCTGTCCTCTCAGTTCTGTGCATATTACTGGAAATTTGGAGGGGGTTTTGCTTTCAAAATTGTTATTTAAATCCACATTTTTAATTTCAAATCTTATTCAAATGAAAAATGTGAGCAAAATTGATTTCAGCTCCTCATGCCACAGTTGTACACACCAAGCTTTGGGAGCATCACACAGCGTAGCCTGTACCAGGAACGTGCAATTTTGCAGGAGGTGATAAAAGTACCTACTGGTTTGGAAAGCTCATCCTAGAACACCCAAGAAGAGGCCAAAAATGTGGAGGCAGCAGTTAAAATCAGCAAGTTACACATTTGCAAGATAAGCAACACTTATTTTGTGTTTAAGAGCAGGTATTCCCCCAAATCAAGGATTTCTCCTTTCCCAGATATTTTTACTGACAAAAATACTGGCCATGCCAAACAGCAACACTGCACTGCAAACACAGCAGTTATCCTAGAAGAGCAAAAGCTATGGAACAAACTTACTGAAATGACACCTTTTTAAAATGTTTTTATTCATAACAGTATTACATGGTGTGTTACAGAAATTAATGGAAAATTTCTAAAAATTCGTTGGTTTCTTTCGTTGTTGCTGAATGCGTTATACATAAAGTTAAAAATAATGTGTCCGTATATGTTAACAAATGGTCATTATCTGAGGTAAAGTTAAAGCAGGTTTAGAAATGTACTGCAACAGTCATTTTATCTTTCTCATCTTTATTAAAAAAATAAGTGTCAGAATGCAGAAATAAAAATGAATGAAAACCACGGAGTAAACATCTTTGCAAAGAAGGTGCCCAGTACGTTATTAGATGAAAGGTTTCATCAGACACTTGGATGACTACGATCTATCAAAATATCTTTTCATGACAGGTAAAGATCAAGAACCTACGGGGGATGATAACAGGATGGCTGGTGGGATTCCCTGGTTTTTAAATTTAAAGTGACAAATTTAGTGCTAGTGAAGGATGAGGGATTAAACAATTGCACAAGCTGGATATTTCAGTTATCTACAACACCGGTACAGCGCAGAGCCCTCCAGCCCCCTCAACTCAGCATCTCAGCCATGGCAGGGACGATCATATGACAAGACATCTCGGAATTGGCTTTTATTTATGAGTGTTGGTAAAGGTAAGACAAAGGTCCGCGGTGATGATCCAGCTCTCTCCTGGGAGACACTAAAATTCCAGCCTCGTTCCCTCGGCACCTGTTCGTTAATGATCTGCTTCCTACAAATATGGTGTCAGTGGATCCTCTGAGACATAAATCTCTGCTTTTCTTTCAGCATTTCACCCCATAACTGGAAATGCACTGACAGTACTAAACCTCAAATGTCTGTGATGAACCAAAACTGTCTTTGTGGTTCCATGTGTAGGACAAAACCCAAAAAAGCCACTGAGGGAGAAAGTAGCACCACTGTGCAAAAATCAGGAAAATATTCTTACAGAAATGTCCTTTAGAAACACTTTTGCCTCTGCTTTTAATCCTGAAACACTCAATCTGCCAAGTTTTAAATTATCTCCTCCAGTTAGAAAACCTGACCTTTCTTCAGATGGGAAAATAAGATTTGCTACAAGGCTGTTTGCACATGACTAAGGAATAAGCATCAAGTGACCATGAATGGGGATAAAAGTCCTCTTCTCTGCAGGTTCATTAGGTCTATTCACAGCTAATTCTTCATTCACATACATTTGGTAATGCACATTTCTCTAATGTCTCTAATGCAAAATAAAAGACTGGAATCATGTAGTGAGATTTGGTTGCAACATACCAACAATCGCCACTCCAGTTATTCTGGCTTCTAAACCATTTTTAGCTTATAACAGAGATGAAAGAAAGTAAAACATTGATAACTCCAGGCCTATTTTAATCATGACAAAAAATGTAAATCCTAATGTGTCAATTTAAAAACAAAATCTGCACAATAACCCTAAAAACTGATTAATCATTTGATTTCTTTAACCTTTTTTCCTTTTTCTATTTTTTCTTTTTTTTTTCTTCTTTTTTTTTTTTGACTTTTTAGTGTTAAACCACTAAATTCAATATACTGTAACTGCATAGGAACATCAGGAAAACACATTTGACCTGTATAACAATTCTCTGTAGGGCAAAAATATATAGATTCTTTATGAAAATCATGTGCTAAACATATGAACCCAAACACTGCACTTCTGCTTCATAAATGTAAAAAAAGGACGTTTTAAATTCTTTTGTTCTGCGTGTAAACAGTTTGATGACTTCTATGCAGAGGTTCAAAGGAACGTCGACGGAATGTGAGCTCTTGTAAGTGGAATATGTCCGTGTGATAACGCTAGACCATAAAATCATGTGTCCCCATTAATTTCACTAGTTGCTGACAAGCTGACTGCTTTTGGCAAATGCACTTGAGCTTCAGCCCATTATCATAAGCATGTGAAAAAACATATGTGATGTGAGAACCACAAACTGGGTTTGCCACCCCTCCCAAGCACTGCAACTTGCTACCTTCTCTACTGTGTAATGGCATTAGTAAAAGAATTCTCGTAACATTTATATTTACAAAAAAACTGGCAATTTTCATTCGAACTCCTTAAAGCCATTTCCCCTTAAACATTTAAAGAGTTTAACAGTAAGGTTTTTTTTTTTTCAAGTTATAAAATAAAAATCCCATTTGATTTTTCTGATGTACAAAAAGTGATAAAGATGAACAATTTGATCACAGATTCAGTTTGTTATTCCAAAATCCATGCCGTCCTTGTCCCATTTGTAAAGTCCGCTTCATCCAAACTCCTAAACCAGAAGCATACCAGTATTATTTGGCAAATGATTTTTTTTTCATCAAAAATGGCACACAGAGAAGAAAACACTTGTCTGCATAGCATTACAGCAGCAAGATACTGAAGAAATAAAAATATTCCTTTTCTGTATTTTGTTTAGAGTTTCCTAGGAAATACTGACTCTTCTGTCTTTCCTCAGTGGGACTCCGTGTCCTTTCTCTACCCACAACATGAGTATTCCAACAGAAAGCAGCATTTCTTCCTCATGATGTGCTAGAACTTAAAGGTCCATTTGGCAACATTTTCAGTCAGGGTGGATAAACAACCGAGTTTCGTTCCGTGGTTTCAAGTTGGGAATCATTTCCGCAGGAGGCGTTTTGCTGTTAGATCTGTCACTCATACAAAACTACAGAATAAGAAATACAAAACAAACAAACAAACAAAAAAAACCAAACAGAAAAAAATGACACCACCAGTATTTTTTGTTTTTGTTGTTGTTGTTTAAATACGCCTACACAGGGGGGAAAAAAAAGGGTCAGGATCAGCCTGATGTAAATGATGATGAAAAACATGTCACCGTGACATAAAAAGTGCCGACTTGTGCCCCGAAGGCTGTTGAATGATAATGCCACTGCTACACAGACTCTCAGCTTTTTGCTCAAAAGAAAAAGGAATGTCAAATACTCAATGAACTTCAGATGCTCCTTATTTATATGTGGCACACAGAAGGTAACAAATGCTTAAAAGAAGACCGAGGAGTAAGATTTCCTAGTCTGGATACCCACCACTTGTGGGAACAGGGCTGGACTCGTCGTGGTATGATAAGCAGGGAGAGTTTTTTGTTTTGTGCTGCCATAGGAATCTGCCATTGGTTGCCAAAAAAAAGCACATCAGGAACACTCGTAGAGCCAGTCCAGGAGGGCAATCTCTCTCCTTGTCAGACAAAATCAATCGGAAAAAAGCATGAAAGCCAAAGGCCTGCCAGGTTGTTGGGTTTCGTTTGAGTCTTGGAGCACCACAAGCCTGTAACAATGCTATTTCTTAGGTCTGTTAATCTGGGCGTAGAGAGGTTCTGCTTCCTGGGGATAACAAAAATAAAATGAGCGGAGATGTCTCCAGACAGCATTTTTAGAACATTTTAAGAACATCTGCTTGAGAACAGCAATACCTTGTGAGTCAAAACCCAAAGGAAGTGTTTGCTTTCTGTGCTGCCTTCAGTGAGCAGGTTGAATTGTGAAGAAAATGGGACGTTATTTCAGGAAATGAATGACTACTATCAATCCCCTCTTCCAGCGCTGGCCATGAGCTGATGCTCACTGCTGGGCACAGACATAGGAAATAATTAAATGATACTTTATCCAACTGGATGTTTGGAAGTTTTGAGGCCAGAAATGCACTGGTGTATGAGGGTGTTACTCCTCTCAGGCTGAGATCCCCCTCCACCCCCGGCAGCACAACAGCAGAACAAACCTGTGGATTTTCCACACCTCAGGGAGAAAACCACTTGCAAACAGAAACCGCCGCGGAAAGCTGAGCTAATGAAGCTGTGATGGGATTTAAAATAACAACATGAGTTGCCTATGAAGAACGAGGAACACTAGCCCTGCTCAGTTTGATTAGGAGTCTGTACAACCATTAGTACAATCATTAAAGCCGGGAGGAAAGCGTGTCAATTTGTTAAGGGATACTTTCTTGGGAATTTTCTTGGTTGGGAGGGGGAAAAGCTGCCACGTTCTTCGATGTTGCTTCATAGCTGACACCCTGTGCTTAATACTATGTTCATCTAGGCTGCAGTGGGAAGCAAATCACCCATGGACCCTGGACTCCATTCTACTTCATTTCCAGAAAGTAATTTATTAAACTAAGAATGACA
Source organism: Acropternis orthonyx (assembly GCA_035583155.1). Lineage (NCBI taxonomy): Eukaryota > Metazoa > Chordata > Aves > Passeriformes > Rhinocryptidae > Acropternis > Acropternis orthonyx. Next base: position 4,149,074 of record JAWWEU010000005.1, on the reverse strand, counting down.
TCTAAAAAAAGAACAAGACAGGCAGAAAGGCTAATTAATGCCATACTGCATTAACTCTCCACAGCTTGATAAATATTCAAATACCACGCCACGACGTTGAATTTAACCAAGTTCGAATCAACTCTTGTTACAGCGGCATTAGCAGGAGCTGACTTGAGCAAAAAACCTCTCTGAAGGCTGGCAAATCACCGGGCACTGCGGAGCACAGACATGTCTGCCAGGGGATGGCACAGGATTTTAATCACTGCTTATAAAAATGATGCTGAGGATGAGAAAAACAGCCCAAAGGAGGGTTCGTAGGGCTGAATGTACTCTGTGCCCAGGGTGCCTGGCCACAGCCCTGTCCCAGTGCCCTCTCCTACTTCACTGTACAGCTTGTGTTGAATGAGGAGCAACACAACAAATCCAAAACATGACCTGTTGCCTCCATGCCAAGAAAAGTTGTCTCTTATTCCCTGAAAGTGCTACATTTCTGGAGCTTTCAGAGACCCTGTTTCCCCATCTTCTACCTACATGAAGCCCTGAGTTCACTACAAGCATTACGAGAGGATGGGAGAAATCCTCTGGAATGATTAAATAAAGGCTGCTGAAATTATCCCCAGCAAGAAGCAAATATATTTTGTGACCTTGAAAAAACCAAAGGCAATCAGAAGAGATGACTGAGAGTAAATAACTGCATTTCACATACTGTGTGTGAAGTCTACCTGTGCCAATTTTCACGTACCACGGACATGAAGCTGCCAGAATGATCTATCACAGCTAGTTCAGAGAAAATCTGTACTAATTAATGTGTGAACCTGACACGCACCAGGCCATTCTTCAGGCAGTTGCTGAACCTGAGGTGATTGCAAAGTTAAGTGATAAGTAAGGAGGAGAAGAAAACGAGAGGGAGGGAGAACATCCCTTTGGAACAAAAGGTGTCAGTTTTTCAAATGCCTTCAGGGAAAAAAAAAGAGCTTTTCAAAATGTCAAGCCTGCTTGTTAGAGCTGTCCTCAAATATCCTTAAGATATGCAGATGTGCTTAAGTAACAGGTGTCCTAAGGTGCCACTGAACTTGACACCCTTAGAAGAGGAGGAGGAGCTTGTCCTTGGTCATCAGCCCTTTACACAGCGCACGAGGCAGCCTTTTGCAATTAGAGATTTCTTTGATTCACACCCAACATTTATCTGAACATACACTTGGTGTGGCAAAGGCCTGCATTTCTCACTGATTTGAATAATTTCTCTTCCAGCAGACCAGAGCATTTTGCATGGAAAGTGTGCTCTTATGTCTTCCTTTCAGTTGATTTTCCCCTTCAGATGCCTAAATGAGAAATTAATTGCTGTAATCATGTGCAGTCTTCCCAGCCAAAGTTTTTGTGTCAGTGTCTGAGATTTTGGTTTTTTTATATTATTTTGAGCTAATTCAAGCAGCACATTGTGCCTATAGCCCAACACTGCAAATGGTATCTGTGAAGTATTGACACTGATACTCAAGAGGGAAAAAGAGAGCAGAAAGGGACAGAAAAGAGGCAAAAGGAAAGTTGAGTGCTGATGACTTCAGGAGTAGCTTCTCTCACAGTGCCAGGCACTGTTTTGGAGGGACTTGAAAGCAGAAATAAAGCCCCCTTTTTTTTAGATACTCCACATAAAAATCACAGGGTATGTTATGAAAAGACAGGTGAGTATAACTCATCTCACAGCATCAAAACAATCTCACCAATGTTTTCTGCTTTCTACTTCTACCACTGCATTAGGAACAGACCCGGAGGGAAGGAAAAGAAAGAATTGGTCTTTGTCAGAACAACAAGAGAGGAACAAATAAAATTGCAAACAAAACTTCTAATTCACATAAACCCCTTGAATCTCAGAGTGCTTCCCTTTCTGAGGCTGGCCCAGAAGCATTTCCAATGTGCTTTCATCAACCCACGGGGAGAAACCAAGACGACAACTAAAAGCACCTCCTTTTTGCTGCTGCATTCTAGAGATACTTCACCCTGGAAAATCAGTTTATTCTCATTTTAAGGGGGGCAAACAGTAAGTATTTCTGGTGTAATACACTACTGCATGAGGCAACAAGGGCGCTAATGCTTTTGAATGACATTATGTAAATACTAAAAGTAAATTTGCATCCAATTTAAAGATATTAACATCTGCTCCCCAGCAGAAGTAATCACTGGAGAACATCTCCTGAAAGATTCAGAACTGACTTGGGCTTGCAGAGGTGAACTCACTCACAAAACATAACACAGGACTGGGTTAGGAAGAAACTATTTTTACCCTGGCAGCCCTTTCATCACTGTGAGACACCCTGCTACGTGCAGAGCTTCAGGCAAGATGTACTCAATCGTAGAGGTGAGGCCCTCATAGATTTCCTTGCCCTTTACAACAGATTCTCAGTGCCAGTTTTACTCCTGGCTGACTGATCAGAAAGGGCAGGCTCAAATGGTAAGAGTTTCATGAAATAAGAGTGCTGGAGCGCCAGACAAAATGAGCATCTTGTGCTGGGGATGCAAGTGAAGGGGGTGGGAGTGCGATGAGTCTGCTCTGGTTACTGCATGCTGACTCAGCAAAATAGGACATGGTAAAGCTGGCAAGCGGGGTTCAACTTAAAGGTCTCTGGTGTCAAGACAGATCATTCCTTTTGGCCCATTAACAGCCAGTTTTTATTTATTACTTATTATTAATATTTAGAGGGTTTTTTTTACAGTTAGCCTCTATTAGCAGCATAAATATAGCAACCTTCTAATTCAGGTTTATAAACGGAGAGTGCCTCTATTCTTACTATAAACTTACTCAGAAATATTTCCTAGTTTCAAATATCCAGTTTAATTATTATCATTTTGAAAGTCTCTATCATTTTAGCATCAAGATGGATACTATACATCCATAAATTGAAAAAGCAATGAGAACTACTGAGAAATATGGACCTGCTTCATCTCGGTCCCAGTATAAAAATGAACTGCAGCCACGAAACACACTGATTATTTCTGTGCCCCTTTCCTAACAAAACAGTGGCCACACAATTACACCTTTCATCTACCTCTCTGTCAATTCTCCTTCATAATGAACCTAATGGTTAATTTGAAGCAAATTGTTCAGAAGTCACAAAGATACTAAACTATCACAAGCAGATTTTTAAAACTCAGTTTTTATGCAGGAGACAGGGAGCTTTTGAACAACCTCATCACAGAGGAAGCAAGGAGAGCTCATCCCCAAACAGGACAGCTGGATTGCCAGTCAGCAAGCACATGGCTCTACAGTGTGTTTTCTCCTGTTTAGAGGAGCAAGTTGGAGAAATGGGAGGGTACATGGCTACTTCAGGTGGGCTTGAAAGAAGTGAGCAGCTTGTGTATAGGCTGGTCACGTGAAAATTAACAGCTTGGAGGGGACTGCAGCAGTGGAGATGAAGGCAAACCCAGAGGATGCTCCTGGTCACAAAACAGCCTGAATTTCTCTCCTCAGGTCCCTTCAGCTTCCCTGGGAAATATGACGATGGACAACCGAGTATGAGACCTGAAATGTCAATTTGAGAGTTTCTCGGGAGCAAAGCAATACTTTCCAAAATGTGATCCCTTTCCAAACATAGAACACCTCTGTTGGGTTCACAGCCCTGCTCAGTGCTCTGTCTGTAGCTTGAAAATGGCAGGTCTAGAGCCTACCAAGAACAGGTCACCTATAATCATCATGAATTTCTCTTTGGACTCTTTTCAGTTCCTGCTGAGCCAGGTGAATGATAGGAAAAGGTGCTGCAAATACAGTCTTTGACATTTTGAGTCCGTTCAGAGTCCTGGTGCAATAGAAAAGGGAAAGAAGGAAGAGGAGGGTGCAGAGTCAGATTGATATGCCCTCCTGAGGCACACTATGCTCCCAGATAAGCCAATGCTTTGTCCATAATTCTCTGTTTTCTCTCAACTTCCTAAAAACAGCCTAAGTAAAGAGTTATAGCAGTCCATCCTGGAGCTGACTGAGATTATTAGGAACATTTATCACTAAGAATGGCACTTGCTTAAAGATGGATGATGGCAGCAGGCCACTGAAGTACCACCAAAAGCTGATAGACAAATATTCTAATGAACTGTTGCTCTCCTGACAGTGCTGATAGCATTGTGAAGGGTGTGACATATTTTGAGGGCTTATAATTGTCTGCACACATTTCACAGAACAACTAAACAATTTTTTCAGGAAGACATGCTCTAGCCACAAATGTTTTGAAGGTTTCTTGAGAATCTCTCGTGAATGATTGCCAGTGCAAGTTTTGACCAGGCAGCATCTCAGTAGAGTTGCATTTGCTCCTCTGTTCAAACTTCTTGCTTTAATGTAAAATGTCAATAATAAGAAATGTTCAACACATTTGGTAGAATTGCAGCTAAAAACAGTCCTTTCCCTCTCTCTCTTTTCACCATAGTTATTCCACACACAATCTAAAGACAGCAGTAGGGATAAAACATAGATCAGCTGAAGATGGCAGTCACCTGTGTTCCCTTCAGCCCTTCTGGAAAACCAGTGTCCATCCTCAATGCTGTGCATGAACAAAAGGAAAACAAACAAATACATATCTTGCTATAAACAGCTCTGCAAAGAGTTGATCTTCTTTCACCAGTGAAAGTCAGGTCTCTCTGCTTCTTATCCTCAACCATAAAGGGACAAAAACATCATATATCCATAAAGTGTCACATTTACCTACTAAGAACTCATAGCTATTTGTGGAAGAGTGACCTATGAAACAGCTACCTGTAGGATGAGGATTTTGAGAGCTGAAGATTGCAAAAGGAAGAGAGTAAAAACAGAAGAAAATAGGATGATAACTAAATGATAATATACAGTACCAGAAGGAACCAAGAAACTAAATTGCTGTGGGACCTTGAAAGATCAGGGTACAAAAAGCTAGAAGGTGAGTATTCTGACTACATCAAGATAAGTAAAGGTATTGTATGGGCTGATTTCAGAGATGCTGGGAACAGATACATCTGAAATTCCTGCACACAATACTCTGCCCTGCTCCTGAGAGGTCCATTCAGACGAGCTGTTACTGTGCTGTTCTTGGGGTAAGAACCGTGTTCCAAAGAGCGAAGTAATCTCCCACCTAAGCCACAAAAGTGGCTTTTATGCAGACTGTGATTCTTTTGTACTACATGTTTCTCCCCATTAAGTTTCTCTCCAAATGCAGAGCTCAATACACAACTCAGTGGTAAGTCCTGAATTGATAATTTTCCATGGAGATTAGACTTCCCGTTGCTCTGACGACACCAGGCTGCAGAATTCGATGGGCTGGCTTTAGCAAGTGGATTTCCTATGGACTGCTGCTAAATGGCTCTGCACAGAGGCACAATGATATTAGTGTAACTTCACTGGAGAGGGGCTTTCTTTTTGTTCAGCTTCCTGTTCCTGCCTACAGCTTCTAGGAATTACTGTAATACGATAATCAGTAAAATTATTTAACATTTCCCAGAATATATTTCTGAGAATTACACATATTTGATGCAGGACTCTACAGGGATTAACAACAAATACAGAAAAACCATACGGAATCACTGGTAATATACTGTTCCTGTAGCTCCCAGATAATCTTGAGGGGTAAAAGAATGTATTTTACCAAGTGTTACATAAAAGCAGAACAAAAGGAGTCCCTCACTTGACTCCCTTACACAGTGAGATGCATTAACAGACTTAAACTACTATTTCAAGTTCTATCCCGAACTCCTGGTAGGTCAATGTGTGTACGGATAGTTTAGCAATGATTTTAACTGTCTTTGTGACAGTCAGAAGATTAGACATTTGATCATTACTTTCCTCAGGATGAACTTCACAATTACCCTGACTATGATAAACCATAATAAACAAATGCATGTGGGTTGCTGGAGTGTGGGACTCAGGTAATGGTCAAATACTTTTTCTTGACCTAGGAAGGAACTCTTGGAGTAGTCTGAAGCTGGGATAACTGCTGATGTCAGTGCTGGCCAAGATCAGGCAAAGGCACTGCCAAATTATTATGTGGCACCATCCACCTGCAAAAGCAGCTCTCACTGGAGTAAATAACAACTGCTCTTGTTAGAGCAGCTCATCCCAGCTTGACTTTATCCTTACACTGTCATTTTTAGACTCAATGAGACACAAAGCTTAATGCTACTCTTGCTTCAGCCCCCCCAAGAGCTGAGCATGACATTGGTGAGGCTAAAGAAGGGGGAGATGCCTTCTTAAAGCACCACATATTATTAAGAGATAATCTTATTACTCCCAAGTGAATCAAAGCTAAGTTACTGTAAGATTTTTTAAAATCATATTTAATGCACAAAGTAAACTGACTCCGAATGAAACTATTAATTCTGAGTTGAAGCCAAATTGCTTTGGCTCAGGATGGGTAAGTCACTAATAAACTCAGTGCAATTTCTGTGCAGAAATGGAAAGGGTTCTACCACTGTTACTGATTTGCTCCAGGAGCTCTGTGCTGGAGCACAGAAGCCATATCAGATCATATATTTGGGCAATACCCAACGTGAATGGCAGAAGGGGAGACGATGATGAAATATCCTTCAAACAGCAACACTAGAGAGTCTTTGGATGGAATAACAATGCTCAGCCCTCATAAAACTTTGTAGCTTCACTGTCTTTTTGGCAAAACATATTTACTGTATTGAAACAAATCACAGAACATTCACTGGCAGCCACATTTCCTACCGTGTTCTGTAACACAAAAGATGAAAAGATCATCTTTCCCGTCTGTGTGGATTTAAATGACTTACATTGATGAATAATTTTTAAAACATCACTATGCCAATGCTAATATGAATGATCATAATTTTCAGATGTTTTTAATTTGCAGTTGGAGATAAAAATACACAAACCCATTTCAGTATTTTTTACATGCAGATAATAAACGTGCTTCTTCTACTGATTATCACATTGATTTAGGGTAGAGACGTTCATGTATCATTACATAATTTTACTTAATGATTGTTATGTCTATGTGTAAGATGTCTTATTCCATTTGTTACATCTGACTGAAGGCCAGGGTGGACTTGATAAAAAAAATGCTCTGCCTAATACAATGGCTCAGTTTCCCTATTTGCCCTCAGACTTTGAACACAAAGTAAAGTAAGTCTACATTTCTTTAAAGCATGCAGGCAGTTGAAACACACATATTTGCATAAGCTGCAACACTTAGTGAATGGCAAAAGCCATGCAAACCACCAAGCATGAGGAATACACTGTGGATGATGGAGAGGTAAAACAGAAGAGATGGAAAGGAAAAATAAACCATGCATCCATGAAAGCAATGGTAGGCACTGGTGGGATAATAAGTGAACACCTCAAGGTGTAGAGAAAAAAAGGACAGATACCTACCCCAACCTGTGCTATCTAGCTACCGACCTGTGGACTTATAGTATCACCAGTTGGCTCACCAAATGGATCACTGTTGGAGGAGGCCTGAGACCCATCAGGCTAGAATACAAGAACATAACACCTTTTTTTCTCAACAATAGAAAGTGAAAAGTCAACACGAGGTTATTTTCATGCTGTGGGCATAACAAGTACATCCTATCTCATGAAAACCAGGAAGTGAGACCTCACCACTGACATGCTCTCAAAAAGCCATGATGGTTTGCTGCAGCTGATGCAGCCAGGGAAGGACATCACCAGTTCCTGCTGGAGCCCAGGCTGGAGCTGCCGCGGACTTCAGAAGGTACTGGATCAGGTAAACCAGAACTGCAAAGGGCCCTGACAGCCAGTGAAACCATGTGAATCAGGAAGAGTCCAAGCTTGTGTTATTTTGTACCTTTGGGTCCTTTTGTTGCACAGATTCCCTCTTGCCTTTGGCCCACTCAGGCTCTTACCTCCCTGAGACACCTTGGGACTTACAGTCATTGCTTGGATAACATTTCTTGCTTTGGTCCATAAAGGCAAAGAAATCACATACTGAGGGCCAGAACATTGAGGAAGGTAACTAGGCAAGCAACTGGGATGCAAGAATGTGCAAGACAACATCAACCATCATCTTTTAACACACAAACTCTCACATCTTTCTCTGCAGCCTCAGCATGATTGTTTTTTTACCTCAGACTTCCTCACTGTGAGTAAGTGAATGCTGGTGTGCTAAAAAGGGCATTGGGTATAAACAACATATACAACCTTCCATATGAACTCTGAGTTTGGTTCCTTGTATGCAATATTAGTGCATATCAATGGAAATGCAATACCCTCACCTATTAAACCCAAAGCAGGACGTCAATTCTGTCTGCAGCTCCCCCTGAAGTACCACCCAGCCCTACTGGAGTAGTTACTTCTGGCATTACAAAACAAGAGTTAACTAACGTCTGTCTTTTCTAGCTAAAAAGAAACAATAAAGATTTAGAAACCTTGTTGTTACTCACAGCCTCTGGCTCCTCACTTTTGCTTGGGCTTTCAAACCCCTCCTCAAAGAGGTCATCTGCAGCAGGATCACTCGTATGAGATGCTGATGATTTTGATGGAGAACTCTGTCTGGGTGCAGGGGTTGGAGCTGAACAAAGATTAAGGTAACAGCAACAGAAGACGTTCTGTTAATTTCTTCAGAAGGACACAGCAGCACAGAATTTGCTCATGCTTTACAGATCTCAACTTTTATGACTCTCAAAAACTGTCTTCTGACAAGGAGTTGTATAAGGTAAATTTGAACAAAGTAGTCATTATCAGTTCCATGTATTTGATTTCATTTGGCAACTTCCAAATTAAGTTTGGCTGCATCTGGCCTGTGTCTTTAGGAACCAGGGAGATGCCACCACATGTGTGAGACGCCTGCCCTGTGGCAGGTAAGTGAACCAGACGGTCTCTGTCTCACTCCCAGTACATCTCATGAATTCCCCTTTTGAGCAATCTGTAAAATCCCCCATCTCCATGCTATGAACATGATAAGCTTATTTTCCAGCTCTTCAATGAATTTCCCCACATGTCCAATACATCAAGCTATTAAAATGAATACCTATCTGAAATACAATTTCTGCTAAGTGAGGCTCGGATGGGACATAAGTAAAACCATTTGTAAGGTTGAATGTCATGGGCATTTGCCAACCAGCTTGCATGTCCCTATCACAGAACATATATTACTGTCTTAGAAATTAAATTTCAGACTGCAGCTATCTGGGCTGTTCATTTCCATGGTCTCTGAAATTCCTCTCTGCTATTTTCCCTTATGGCTGGAACACATTTAATAAGCTAGACCATGCATGAAGGTTCTGTCTGTATCTGTGTTGGAATTTACTGTATGAAAAAAGAGAAATAAGTACTTTGGGGAGCAGGCACATCCGAGGAAAGGCATGGCTGAAAGCATAGGAATACTCACGTGAATTTGTAGATGGTGTCGTGGAAGTCACAGGAGTCAAATTTAACTGAGAGATGTCAAAGTCATCACAATCATCTGCTTCCTGTGCCATCCCAACTTTGTTAAAGTAACTTGAGAAGGCCTCTGAGGTACAACTGAGGGAAGGCTGATCTGGTTTTCGTGATGGCACTGGTGGAGGCTGAGCCATCTGGAAATCTTTAAACATTTCTTTTCCCGTTTTCTGTCTGGGCCTGTCTGTCTGTGGACTCGATCTGTTGGAATCACTTGTGGGTGGGACAGTAGCTATAGGAGCAATGGTACCTTGAAACATGGCTGCTTGTAAAGGCAAAACAGTTTGTGTTGGCATGAAGGCAGTTGGTTGGAACTGACCAGCTACGGATGGCCATGGCTGCTGAGTAGGAGGGAAAATACCGGGCTGGCCCCACGCTATGGGCTGTCCTCCCTGCATCACCTGAGCAACTGGAGGCTGAGCACCCATGGCCAACTGCTGTTGAACAAGTGGTTGCTGTCCCCAGAAGGAGGGCAGAACAGCTCCCATGGCAACATAACCTTCAAAGAATAAAGAGAGCAGAAGAGGGGGGGAAAAAAAGAGATGGAAGATTTCAACGCTACTATACACAGCACGCAGGAAAAGCTACACAGTAAATCAGAAACGTGCAAGCCACGTTAGTGATCCCAGGGCTTCAGCACACTTGAAAAGGAAACTAAAGACATGGTTGGATTCACATCACTGAGCAAATACTTGTATACAGAACCACAGGCTGGTGGATATTGGTAATAATCTTTCCCCTCATCTGAACAAAAGCCTCTCCTCTTCTTCCTCAGTGAGCATTCCCTGGGCCTGGGAAGACCTGTGTGCATGGACCTGGTCAGCAGTGGGGCATGGGGCAGTCCCCTTCCCTGGGTCTCTGTCAAAGTACAGCTGGGATCAGTTTGGTCAAAGCACTCACCAGAACCACAGCAGCTCCCAAACCGCTTCCTAAACTCACCCTCTTTTAGCACGACCCTCCTCCACACCACTGAGTTCCACAGGCTCTTCTTCCAACCCTGCCGGCCCCGCCCTCTGCCCTTTGCCTCTGGGACTGAACACGATGCACAGGGTCAGGCTGGGACAGAGTTCAGCCCTACAGAGCAGCCAGAGCAAACAGAGGGCAGGAAGAGGATGCCCAGGATTCCCTCCCCTCTGAGCAGCTTTGCCACAATTCCTCATCCTTTTCACTTTTGTTCTTTGTTGGCAAGAGGGACCCACCAACACCAGCCAACAGCACAGCTGCCAAACTGGCTCTAAGGGACTGGGAAGCACCTTTGTACATGTTATATGACAGCTCAAGGGCACTCTAATGACAGTGACCTTCTTGCAAGAGAATGAGCCTTCTGACACAGTTACAGCTCAAACCATTTGGACTCTGAAAAGCAAAGCAAGTGTCTCAAATGGCATAATAATAATTAAAAAAGAGCCCAGATGAATTCTGATTAAAACCCCTCACATTTGTTTATTACCCAATTACTTGAGAACATCAAAAATATCTTGACCTTCTGCTGCACTAAATGCTTAATAACAACAGACTGCTTCAGGTATTAGGCTAGGATAAAACTGCTCTAGTTGGAAAGGAAATTAAAGATTAAAACTAAAATTATAATTCCTTCCTGTCAGACTTGAAGCCTCTTTTCAAGTTACCAAGAAGCTGACTGTGTAGGAATTATATGTAGATGCTTTTTTATTTGTAGCAACAAAAAACACCCTGAAACTAAAACTACTGTAAAAAATTTTACAAATTAAACCACCTAATATAATTAAGTTCCACTGATGGAAGTACTATGCTTTATAGATCCACTGTTTCACATTTAAATTCGTACTTTGCAACATGTAACTTCCCTTCCAATCTTTGTAGCTTTAAAACTCTTGTTTCTAACTTGAGTGTTTCCTGAGTCCTCCTGCACCTTTTCCTATTTGCTGTATTTCTAGGCTGTTTTGTAATCCTAAATGTAAGGGTGGTTGCAATATTGTAAAAGGAAAAGCCCAAAATAAAATAAAAAAAGAGAAACTGAACTTTAAAAGACTGAATTACTGAGTGATGAAAGGAACAGTAGCTCAGATCCATTTCTGTTTCAATAGATGGCCAGGATGGATTCTCCAGATGTCCTTTTATCTCGCCCCTGCTGTAACCTCATCCCAGCAGCGAGGGTTTTCATCTGATATTATCCCCAACAACACTTCACCGTCACTGTAACCTTTCTGAGAGCTGATGCCATCAGAGAAGGAGTTAACCAATTAGAAAGTCACTGTTGGATGATTCAGGGCACTCCTCCTCCTCCTCCTTCCTTTTCCTAAGTGGAGCTGAGAGCGCTGCTCTCGCAGCGTGTCCCAGGGAGAGATCAGCGCTCAAAGCACACACCTCCCATGCCTGTGCAGAATGCTGCACACAGCTCTGGAATCCTGAGCACTCTGAGGAGCACAAACAAGTCTAAAGGACATCCCAGGACTTGACAACGTGAAACACCTTTGAAGTGCCATCAAATTGTCCATGTCTCAGTCTCTATTTACGGGAGACAGCAGAGGATATTCATCACTTCCACAAAAAAACCCAAAGCTAAAAACTACTTTTTTCTCTCCTGCCACTGTGCCTAGAAGGTATGTTATCCAGATGGCTGAACTGTGCTTGAAATCCCAGGGACTTTTTTGGCTTTTGCTTTAAAAAAAACATGGGCAAATTCAAACTAATGTACTCCCCCCTGCTTGTTCAAGATTTGCTTTGCCTTGCCCTGGAGCACCGACCTCAAAAGCTTTCCCCACTTGGACCGTGCTAAATTAATGCCCTGGGTATTGAAATGCAGACCAGAGCTGAGAACTGGTCACCAAATCTGAGTCAAGGCTGTAATTCCAGAACATTTCTTACCTGAGGGTACGGCAGCAGTGCTGAAAGGTACAGAACCAAACATGTCTGTACTAGCAGGAAGTGACTGGGATGAAGACGGGATAAAGGCATCACCTGGAGTAGCAGGAGTCTGCAGGAAAGGAATAAAATCTAAGGGTTGACATATGAGCTGCAGCTTCTGCTGCACATACTTTGCTGCCACATCATCCGTAACTCTAAAAATCCAGGTTTGGAGTAAAGAAAGAGAAAGAAGAAAGAATGGAAAGATGTAGAAGGAAAGAAGCAACTGAAATAAGAGTATTGGAATTGGCTGGTGACAGGATTAGAAGTAAACTAAAAGAGAGATTTTTCTACTAGAAGAGAAAAATCAAAATGAAATTTCCCTGGAATACGTCACATGGAAAATATTGATATAATTTCCTTCTCCGGAACATACAGACTTGTGATTCTACATGTTAGGTGACCACCAGAAGAGGCATTTATGAAACAGTTAAGGTAAATGAAGTATCTGAAGGAAAAGTGAATGAATACTGCTTCTAAATAACCAACAGGACCAGAACCATAGGTCTATGTTAAAGGAGAAGCTCAATCCAACTGAGTAAACTAAGGATGAGCAGGCAGAACTTTGAACATCTAGTTCCAGATATACTCCAGAATACCTTGGAGATTTGAGGTTCCTGACCGCACAGCACCTTAATTTTCTCAATATATTTATACTTCCCTAGAGCTTAACGTAAGGCTCAAAAGCTTTACACAAAAATCATTGTGTTTTCATTTTATGACGCAGAAAAGCACGTTGAAAAAAATTTTCATTGCCCTCAAAACACATTCAGCCCTTTCTCTCTCTCTCTTTCTCTCTTTACTGTTTCATCTTCCCTCCTTTAACAGCAGTTGTGGGAGATGTGCTTGGTGGAACCAGAGACACGATAGATGAGGCTGTAAAGTGGCTCTTCCTGCAGTGCAGTGGAGAGACAGAGTGCAGTGAAGTATGTCCCTCTGATAAACACCAGGGGAGCAGATCTGCAGCTCAGGTTGGATCTTATGTGACACCAAAACCCTATAGCAGGAAAACAAAAACTGAAGATATTTTTGCCCATCGTGGTGAAGCAGGGACTTTGTGTTCAATTTGCTTTACTTTTCTTTTCTAGTAACATAAAAACTACTTTGTAATTCTCCCCGCTGGAACGGCTGATGACCTGAATTGTAAATGTGCTCAATAAACGTGCATGTGGGGAAAAAAAGCACAGTTCAGTTTGCCTGGGTACTCACTGGGGGAGAGGTTACATCAGGAGGAGTGGACATGTCCCCAAAAAGCTCTAGTTGGGTAACAGCCTGTAAAGAGGAAAAAAAAAAAAAAAATCCATTTATCTTTTGAGGAGAAGAAACTGTGAGTTAAGTAGTTGCAACTTGTGAAGTTATCTGTTAACAGCAAACAATATAAATCCCCACAAAGCTACAGAGGCTTCAAATGCCAAGTCCCATATGGAAGAAGCACAGGGGTTCAAAATGTGGAATTTTGATACTGCTGATGGACCCAAATAATAAACAATTCTGTAGGGAATTCTCCAAAATGAAAAAAAAAAAAATTAATAAAGCATGAAAAAAACTATCTAGAACAGGACTGGATGCATTACTGCTCTGCCTTTAACATCAGTGAGCACCAAGCATGATTTATGGTCAGTCCTTTTCCCTGGCTCCTTTTCTAAACACTCATTTCGAGATCTTAAAACATGGCAGTGGAATGTGGAATGACAGAAGGGTAGAGAAGGGAAGGGCTTTTAAAGTGCTGCCTGATTTCCCCTTGCCTGTGGGACAGGTGTGACCTGGATAAGTGGACTTGAAGGAGGATGCACAAATGGGTTACTGCAAGTCTGGAGCTCTACATTTGATTCATGTTGGAAATATTTTCTCAGGACATCCTTCAGTGTGAGCTCAAAACAGGTCACCCACATAGACCTCACTAACTGGACCAGGGGAGAAAAATCACTTTTGTAATAAGAAGCACCTTGAGTGGCTGCATAATCAAAGCTCCTTCCAGTCAAATGACTCCCACCCATCTGCAAATCAGTTCAGCTGCAGTTCAGGGATGTTAAAGCACAGATCCCTTAGAACTCTGCAGGAAACCTAAACCCCATCTCCCACCCTTTTCAGAGTGGCTACATTGGAAAGCTTTGATGGGAACTCAGAACTACTCCTTCTCCACTACCTTTCTTACTGGCTTTCCCTCTATCATACTCCCTCACATGTGGGAAGGCACAATTCTCAATATGAATGAGAATTAATGCAAATCTTATTTCAGCTCATTGAATCTCCTCCTCAGCTTAGTCACACAAACCTTGCAGACTCCTATCACATATATGGCTTTGAAATTCACTTGAGTCTTGACCTCCCAAAGGCAGCCCCCCCTTAGCGCTTTGGACCTTAACCAAACTGGCTGGTCAGGCTTTGGCAACCTACCAAAGGAGAACGATCACTCCAAGATTGTTTCCTGCCCTCAGCTTTCCATTATAAATGATGCCTTAAGGAATAAGACTACACACACTGTAAGTTCATACAGTTTTTCAGTCCAATCTCTATTCCCACATGCAAAGACAATGCCACAGTCACTTAGATCTGGAATTTGTCTAGCAGCTTGGATGATTCTCAGCTTCATGTCTAACGATGTATCTAGGAATGAATTGCCTCACATTTCCTCACGTCATGTCTTATATTAAATAGATCACATTGCTTTAGTGCTATGAAATGAGTTTTCTTCTTATGGACTTATATGTCCCTCTAAGTATCTGTATGGAAATGGAGAAGGGAAAAGGAAGAAAACCCGTCTTTTCTTTAGGGTACACCAACTGTTGTGCACATTACTGAAATACTGCCAGAAAAAGCTCCTGCTAAAAAAACCCCACAAAACTCGGCCTATACATCACTGCTGCAGTGGGCACGACCACACTAACCGGGGGGTGATAAAATGCTCAGGAAAGTGGGAATTACAACAGCAGCACTTGTTTGGAAATCACTTCAAGCCTCCCATAGGCACTACTGACTCAAGAGATGCCAGGTGACACTGAAACACTCAAAGAGCCACTTTCTTTTCATCTCTCCAAGCTGCTTGTTTAGCATCACTCCTAAACCTGCTCCTTTCCTGCATCACCAGTGAACTATTCACTGTTTGCTCCTCACTGACTTCCTAAGGGACATCCTGTGTCCTTTTGAGGGGGACACAAGCAAAGGCTCCCCCTGTGCTCCCATCCCACATGAGGGAGAAGATGAGCAAGCCAGAGAGGATGTGAGAGGGCAGGTTACACAGTTGTGTGTGAAGTTATACATCTTTTGTGGAAAACCAAATTCCGTGTTTCATAGGAATACTGAAAATTGATAGTATGCTTTTGAACTCAGGATTATATGACATGCATTTGAAAGGTGGAAACTCAGATCTCTGTGCCTCCATACTCCTGTATAATGGGAATAATAATACTTTTCAGAGCGCTTCAAGGTGATGGATCTTTGGAAACTCTTCGCAGATGTAATTCTGTTAAAGCTCTTAAGGGAAACGCTGCAGATGGATTTCTAAACAGGCAGCTGGAGAGAGTGATAGGAAAGTCGACATCACTGTTTGTTATAATAAACCCTCATTCACAATATTCCCTGGTAAAAAGGAAGATATTTACAGGGGAAATATTTCTTACAGAATAGCAATCTCAAATGCAACAGGAGCTACAGAACTACATCAGAGAATGTCAACAGAAATTTAGTGGGAACACAGCTTATTAATTTACTGACTAGAGGCAGCTTTAAACAGCAACACTTGGAGGTGGATTTTAAAGTCCCAAATGGTTCAGATCTGGAGGAGTTTTTCTTTAACCCTCTTCTCAGCCTGAATAAATGAAAGCATCCTCTCTGACACAGACCTAGATTTATCCACTTGCATCACGTGAGATTCTGGACAACAAAGAGTTATCTTTTATTTTCGTGATTTCACTGTCACTACAGAACTGATTTCAGCCATTACACTTCATTAAATTATTCACATCTGGTATTAGCTACATTCCAGTGAAGTTAATCCAAATCAAACATTTTCCACTTTCACTATTCCTATAGATGATTTCATCTATATTTCCTTAAAACATTTTTAGAGTCACAACCTTACCTGAGTGACTGAAACAAGACTTTCATCAATGTCCAGCAATAAGTTTCCATTCTCCAGCTGTAAAGCATGATTTATGAAATGAGATGAATGATTTATGAAAATGACATGAATTTCTGAGCATGAAAATGATAACCTTCATAATTATTGACTTCAGCATTGAAATGAAAACCCTTTCCATCTTGCTGCAAGCACAGATATGAAATCAGGCAGTCAAAACTGTGAGGTTGAATGCTGCTGGGATGGGGGGGGAAACACACACTTTATCTGTGCTAAATCTCATCTCCTGGTGTATAAAGCAATTTTACCACTTGCAACATAACTATTCATTTTCCCAAATATTTATTAATGCAGCAATAAGCATACCCAGGGAGCTCTGAACCTGCTTACATTAATGGGACTGTGCACTGGCTTGCTGAAAGAAAGAACTCAGAATGCTCAGGGGAAAAAGGAATAATTGAGTTTTGAACAACAAAAGCTCTGAAGGCAAGTATTTGCAGGAAAAAACACACCTTCCTCTTAACTAGGAGAACTATAATGTCGATCTAAACACATTTAAGATAAGTATTTTCTTTCCAATTTTTAAAATTACATCATTCAAGTTACATTTAAATCTATAGCTTGTGTGTGTGTAAATAATATATGTGGGAATATACTGCCTTCACACCCACATATATCCCTATCCATCCACATATCTAACACACGTTATCACTTCAGTGTTCTCAGAATGCTAAATTTCAGGTAATGTTTATTAGAGTGTTGTAGACTTTGTTTCTGAAGAAACAAACATGACAGCAAGGAATCAAAAATCAAATCTTAGATCACTGGGAAGTTTCATATGAACTACTGGCCAGTAATCCCATACCAGCTTAAAAATCTCAGTAACAGCCTGGAACCCTTTTTTCCCCCCCTCTCATCTCATCACAGGTCTGAAGAAAAAAGAAAAAAGGACAGGGAAAAGGCAAAGCCAAAGGAAGATGCCGCCACTGTGCACAACCAGGAATGCACCCAGTCCTGCACCTTCCTGGAGCTGACCGTGTGTTCTCCCTGCCCCGGGTAAGGAAAGTGTGAAAAAAGCTGTGTCCGTTTCTTCAAAGAACACCACAGACCCTCAAAATATTCACTCTATGACACCAGAAGGGTTTAGACATCCAAGAGGGCCCAGTTTTGGCCAGTAGTTAATCCGTTTTTGCTCTGACAGCCCCCTCGTTGGACCCCCATCCTCCAGCATCAGGCAATGCAGCTCCAGCCGCAGGGATCGCTCCGTGAAACCAGCTGAAGGATAACCCCATCTGAGCACGGAGGGAACATGTGTGCAGCATTCCATGGTCCGTTAGAAATTCCCACCTGTGCTACAGCAGGACCTCGCAGAAAACGTTTGCCCAACATGTCACAGCGCGTCCCCAGGTGCCCAATTATCAGGTAGCACTTGAGCCGCGTCTTCCATTAGCTCGTGTTCTGCATCACGCACCGGTGAGGAGACGCTTCCTAAGGGTGAAATATCCCTGTCTCTTACAGCATGGAACAGCCTTGCTGTGGGGGCTGTGCCGAGGCGGCAACACGGTTACTGAGGGTGAAACTTGGCCTTTGGAGCCTTCCTCTGGTTCAGCTTTTCGACACAAAGAGTTTAACCTTCACAACGAAAGCCGACAATCCTCTCCCTCCTTCCCCGGTGCGCGACAGGAAATAACCAGAAGCGTGGAGAGATGCTCCGGTTCTTGATCTTTCTCCAGGAAAGGTACGTGGATTCCTCCACAGAGTGATGTAAAAGCTTGTTTTAATTACTCAAAAAGACATCTTCTTGCAGATGAAACACCCCCAGAGCTCAGTCAAGCAGGAGCACAGCAGTCGCTCGCGAGCGGCCGCGCAGACCAAGGCGGAGGAAGGAGTATTAATCCTTGTACTGCGATGACATTAAACCTGTAATGAAAGCTCCATCTTTCTATACAGGCATGTGAGACATACTGTAAATCTTTTAAACGTGAAATATGTAAATCTGGCTTCTTAAAGCAGCAGCAAGCTTTTTAGACCACTCCAAGCCAGTAACAGAATTCCTCATGACACTTTCCACCATTCCCTAGAGAATAACATATTGTCCAAGAGCTGGAGAGAAACCAAGAGTACAGAAGCAATGACAACCACAGAGTCATAGAATATCCTGAGTTTGAAGGCACCCACAAGGATAAGAGACAAGTAAACTGCAGCTTTCATAAACCTGATCCACTTCCACTGCAGTATTCCCTCTGATTGCCAAGTCCTCTGAAAAACTTTTTTGCTAAGCAATGAAGAAGTTCAGATTTTAAAAGGGAAATCTAAAACAGGGCTCTTGTGCTCACATGAGTGTGAAGCAACCTTCTTCTTTAACTCCTAGATACATATCAAGAGAGAATATTCAACTTCTGTTACTCAGTCTGGTTTTACCAATGGCAAGGGATCTATGCTGACATATGGCACGAGAGAACCTGCTTAATATTGCTACACTTTTGCAAACAAGATGATAAAAGTAGCATCTCACAAAACGTGATTTTGTAATCTCAGAGAACGAAGCAAAGATGGTGCTTAAAAACATGAAAAAAATGTGGTAATTAACTTGTACTCTGATGCAGA
Organism: Acropternis orthonyx; assembly: GCA_035583155.1. Taxonomy (NCBI): domain Eukaryota; kingdom Metazoa; phylum Chordata; class Aves; order Passeriformes; family Rhinocryptidae; genus Acropternis; species Acropternis orthonyx. The sequence continues at coordinate 4,130,154 of JAWWEU010000005.1, read as the reverse complement.
GCTCAGCAAGAAAGAAAAGAGTATGAAGGATACTAAATATAGCAAATAACCAGCAATTAGTAATTAACCTTTGAGCGGGGTATTAGCTATTCAACTCTGTTAAGACAGTAGAGGGATTTAAACTTGGTTTGCTGTGTTCAGTGGAAGTGCTGTACCACTCAGCCCAGCAGACAAAAGAGGGGTCACCCAACTACATGGCTTCTAATTCCATTTTTCTAACATGGATTTTACACTGGAAGTCTAATAACAAGTCAAATGGTTGGCCAAACTAAAGATTTTCTATCATCGTTTAGTGCAAAATGTAAATATTTTGGCCATGACAAATAATTTTTCTGATGGTTTGAATTGTTATTGTAGCTCAGGAAAGCCTCAGTTGTTTGTGCAGTCTTATACAACAAGTGTTGATGTTACTACGAGCTCCATGAGCTGCAAGTAGCTTGCTAATTAACTTCAATTCATTCTCAAAAACAATTAGAACTATAATGAAGGAGCATGTCGGAATCGTGACTAAACTGATCATCAGTCAAACCATGTCTGGTAGGTTGAGACACACTGAAAACATCCCACAGACATATTGTTTTCCTGTAAAACTACTGCTGAATTAATGAAGTAGCATGGTAACTCAAGAAAGAATTGCTCAATTACTTCCTAATTAAAGAGAATACACTGAAGAATATGTGTGTGAAGGAAAACTTGTCAATGCCTTTGCAGTCTTCAGCCTCCTACAGATCAAAAAGATCCTCAAATGGCACCGACTTTCCCCCAGTTACAAAGGGAAGGGCAGGCATGATGGTACTCTGGACCCGGATTTACACAGGTAGAGCTGAGCACAACCCTTTACTTGTAAGGCTGCCATGAACATTTCATCGTAGAATCAAGAATGGCTTGGGTTGGAAAGGACCTTCAAGATGATCTAGTCCATCTCCCCCTGCCCATGACATGGACACCTCCCACTAGACCAGGTTGCTCCAAGCCCCATCCAACCTGGCCTTGAACACTTCCAGAGACGGAGGTGATTCCCAGCTGCTACATGAGCTGCTATAAAACTACACCGATTTTTTATCCAAAATACATGTACTTGGGCATCCAGCACTTACAGAGGGTACAAATCCAGTGCTCAGAATTCTGTAGGACAGGGGAATCCTCCAAAGTTTCTCTTTTCAGTTTCACAGGGTAACTCTTACTTCTCAGGATCACTCTTATTCAGGGAATTCTCCTGAAGCCATAAACCCAAGTCCTGGCTTTGGTGTGATGTACCCAAACACAGCGTAGCCTTGAGCTTCTTTGCATTCACCAGCTGCCCAGTTCCCTTTGCTTGCTCACTGAGAAGCAGTGGATGTGCTGGTTACAAACTCTCTTAGTCCACCCCGAGCAGCTCAAGAATTGGGATGGTTGAATATAATTGACATCATAGATTACTGAGAAGTGTTTGAGTGAATTGAATTGCTACATTGTTGCTCAATAGCTTCCTTTAAATTAAGGAACTCTTCACATGATCAAAACAGATGCTTACTCATTTGTTTATTTTCTCTTCATTTGCAGGGAACTTAATTCTGAATTCCCTGTGTACTTGAGGTGTTTACTTTTATAGGAAATGGTATTTAAAATGCTTCAATTACCACTTTTCTCTGACAGACTCTAATAAATCAGGAGTCCAAAAGAGTGACTCTAGCTTAGAGCCAGGCACCTGCTGCTCCCAGGCAACACAACATCCAAGAAAATGAAAATTCCCAGGGCACAGAGGATGCTGGAGCAAAGGCACCAGACATATGGTCACCTCCTAAATATCCTCTCTGGATCCCAGCACCGGACACAGTAAGAGCTCAGGCAGGGAGACATAAGCCCTCTAATACCAGGGGACTGCAGCACTTCCTGGGAGCACAGTGCAGATGGGAACCCGAAATTCCACCTGGGAGCCAAACTCCACTTCTAGACTGTGACAGCAGAGACAGCTCTGGATGCTGCCATGGAATAAACTTAGCAATGGAAGGGAATTAGAAATAGCCCAATATTTATTATTTTAAAACACTTTCAAGGTACAGTTATAAAGGCGTATGTAATGCTTTTCAAAACAGCAGGTGACTGGAGATATAACCAAACTTGAGAAACAAGTTATTGCTACCCTCATTACTGAAAAACCTGTCATCATGGTATTTTCCAAACCTTGAAATCTCCCCTGAGTTTCAGCAGGCTAAAAAGCCAAGACTTGTGTACTTCTGTACTTAATAATGTCGGGTAGGATTGAATGAGTGTGCAATAATTTACAACAGTTTCTCCTCAAACTGATGCCAAAGGCATAAAACACTTTCCTCACAACAGTATTACTTTTAATTTATGAATAAACCCCAAATTGTGCAAATGATATAATTTAATGCACACAGTGATGCAAACCAGGTAAAACTATAAACGTCACAACTTAGAAAGCAGATTGCCTGTAAACACACATTTTAGCAAATTACTATGAGCTGTAGGGCTCTGAGCAAACCAAAATGTAGTGACTCAACACAAGGTGCAACTGTTAACTTAATGTATCAGCAGGCATCAGATAAAATCTGCATCAGTCATAATAAATGACAGAAATTTGCTATATGTAACAGAACTTTATGCCACAATCAATAAGATAAATCCATGGTTCAATTACACTCTTTTCTCCACTTTGGAGAACATCAAAAGGAGCCGGATATTACCCCAGAAAATGCACAGGAACCATGGAAGTTCAGGAACACAAATACACATGAAGCCATTAAATATGTGCCCCAAGAGGCTGCATAACTGTGAGGGGCCACTGAAATGTTTATCATTAATTTATATTGCCTGAGTTCTGTACTAAAAATACAAATGGAAAGTGCCACACACATGGCAGCACCCGTGTGCCCTATATCCAACAAGAAAACTGTGTCACCAGGGCAGAGCCTGCAGCTTTGTTTGCCTCCTTGTCTCTTGCTGTTTGAACAGCACAGAGAGAGAAGAGTGAAAAACTGATCAAGGGCAGCTCTGCTGGATTACAGCTTTCCCACACTATGTGATTACGTCCCAAAATCCTAAAGGATTGCACTAGGAAGTAAATTCAATGCTTTGATAGCATGTAATCATTCTGCTGGCAGAGCAGGGTTTAGGATCATATTGGGGGAATGGTATTACCAGTACAGGAATGGAAAGCCTGCTAGCAGGACAACTCCTATGGATTAAAAAGAGCTCAAGTTGTGGCCCACAATATCAATATGGCATAAAAGGATAATTAGACGAGGACATTTTATTCCCATCTGTGAAAAAGAATTCCTATACTGTTAAAACCTGCTATTTGATACACCAGATATAAAATCAGGGATGGACTGCACCCTGAAGTTTGCACGGGCACAATGCTCAGAAACTACCCAGATGAAGATTCTTAATCTTAAAGTCTATACACTACCAACAGACTAATTCAAACATCTAACCCTCCTGACTGTTGGAAATCAGACTCTGAATTCAGGTTAGCAGCTGAGTGTTCTGGCTTTACCCGGTAATGCAAGCACAGATTTTCAAGATTCAGTTGAAAAATCCCTGACTCTGAGCTCAAGTGCTAAGACATACATAAAGCATGTATTTAATACACATGAAGGAACTTGATCACTTTATGTAACAGATGTTATAAACTGGAAAGACTAAGGAGGAGAACCTGGTTTCTGCTTCCTGTGCCAGTAAAATTTTTATTAAGGAATAAACCACAAAGTATCTCCGGGAAAAAAAGAGTTTAAAAAAAAAAAAAAAAGAAGAAATGATACAAAGTCAAACAAAACAATACAAAGACAGATTTAGCTATTAGAAAGATTGATCAGGCAACTAACATTCCACTAAGTACAGCAGCCACAAGCTTATGGTTGTGATCTCTGTAAGACATCCCTGTCAGTGTTCCTGTGGCATCAAGGAATGATGATTTTTAACGTTCCCGCCAACTGAAATTCTTCTATGACTCTATGATTCTAAAAAAAATAGCAAAGGCCCACCAAAACAGCAACTCAGGCCACAAGACATTACCATAACAAACTAATAAACTTTCAAATTTTGTAACAAGTAGCTGTACCTGTAAAAAACTGCACGTCCCACACCGCAATATTGAACCTCCGATGTGGGGCTTAATTGAGTGTAGCTGAGTCAGGGCAGTTGATGCAGGTAAATAAAACTGGACAGCATTCCCAGCACAGATGGCCAGACACTGGATTTGTGCACTCTTTCTCCTCGTGTTTGAGAATTTGATCCTGAAAACCTCATTGTGAAGGCTGAAGTGAATGTCACCAGTCTGCAGAGCCAGTGGTGCTTGGGGAAAAGCTAGACATGTAAATGTCACTGTAACCCCAGCCAGAATTAAAACTGAGTTTCCCCAAATGCAGTGTCCTAATTTGGGCAGAATGACCAGGAAGATCACATGGCTCCTAAACCTGAGTGTGTTCAGGTCCAGCTTCATCTGCTCCTCCCACCCCTTGCCCTAAGTCAGCCAAATTACTCCCTGTGTGTTCCACCCTGGTTTAATATTCTCCATATAGCTGGCACCAGCCAAAGGAGTGCCTGCACTGCAAGGCACCAGCTATAATGCCTTGGATCTTTACACAGCAGTAAGATGAGTTGTTTGAAAGCCTTCATAAAATTGTTAAGCAGATAGTTTAGACATTTTGATGAGAAAAGAAGGTTTTATTGTGACGTGACTGACAGTCTCTGTGAAGGGTATTTACAGTCTGACTCTTATTACTAAAAACACCCATGACAGGTAGAACTTGATGTGGATGTTTAACGGGGAGACGAAGGGAAATTATGACAAAAAGAGCTCATTAAACATTTCTCTTTTTTTAGAACAGCTAATTTCACACACAGAACTAGAATTTCTAAGTGGAGCATGCACCACTAACCCAAGGTTTTTGGGATAGGCTTGCTTTCTGTGTCTGGCTTGATGTCTACTCCCAGTGAATGGAGAATAGGAGAGCTGGTCTAAGGAAGGAGCAGAGAGAAAATAAGAATGAATACAAGAAGTGTGAGTTGATACAGAAGAAGGGAGAGGAAACTGGATACTCTGAAAAGTGTGTTAGGACCTGAGCTACATACCTGGCAGAGGAAATCTACAGGACAGCAGGGAAGGGATGCAGCAAAGAGATGAGGAAATACAACTATTACACTGAGCAAGCAATCTTTTCATCCCAATGTCAGAGAAGTGACTTGGCAACCAGCCACCACTCATAATTGAGTTCAGTGGATATGTTCAAATCCTGATATCTGAGACTCATGCCTTTCCGCCTCATTTGCACGGTATTTACGTTACTTGGTATCAGAGATCATGACGAACCAGACTATAAAGTACTTTGGCACCTGCTGACAAATGGCCTCACACAAGAGCACAGCACTGTGTAGGCGCATCAGCTGTCTCAGGGCATGGACAATGTTGGACACGTCTGCTTCATGGCACTACCAGGAAGATGCTCCACACCTTCAGCCTCAGTGGGATCCCGTATGCTCCGAGAAATATTTGCCCAAGGTTGTCTTAGGAAGCTGTGTCTTACTAAAATCAGTGTGAATTACACTGCCCAGCTTCAGAGCAGACTCCAAAATGGGGATTCTGGCTTCAAGTCTTTACACTGTGATGGATCTCACCTCACCTAAGCCTAACTTCCTGCAAGTCATTATGCAGCCAACAAAGAACGAAATCTGGACATATATTTATTTCCACCTGAGAGGGACGTGTCATGCAGACAGAAGGAATTTCATAGAATCATAAAATCATAGAGTGTTTTGGATTGGAAGGGACCATAAAGATCATCTTATTACAACCCCCTGCATTGGGCAGGGACACCTTCCACCAGACCAGATTGTTCCAAACCTGACCCAGCCTGGCCTGTGAAGCGGCTAATTCTCTCCCCTGGCTGTAGAAAGTATCCCTCACTTCTCAGTGCAGAGACTGGAGGTAACTTGCCTGGGAACACACCAGAGGAAAACAATCCTAAAATGGAAAATCGACCTCTGCTCAGGGAACATGGGCAATTGAGTTTGAACTCAACCAAAAATTGCTGCATTGTTATTAAAGTTGAATTTATTGCCAGGCGAGAGAATTCATGGTGCCTGAAACCTATCAGGAGCTACAAAAAGTTTCTCACTTCATTCATCCATTATGAAATTACTGAAAGCAAGACCTCCTAATAAAGAAAGTGTCCTTACATGTTTAAACCAGGCAGATGAGCTAGATTATTTGCCCTCAGATTGAATTTTAGAGGTTTATATAATAATGACAGCTATAAATTGAAAAAAAAATTATGGCAAGTGTCTCAATGACAGAGAGTCTCACAAGTGGAAGGGTGAGCAATAAATCAGATGGGCAGTGGAATATTAAATTGCTAATTTTAAGAGCTATTGCTCTTTTTTTCCCCCCTTTTAATACATACCAATATTAAAAGGTGAAACAGAATCTCAGCTACCTTTTTCTTCCTCTTCTTTTTCATCGTAAATTAAAGTACATTACTTGTTCAGAGGAAAAGCTTAAATCCCTTTAATTTTAACCATGAAGTAGTAAAAAAAAAAATTAAAAATAAGGTGCAACCAGCTTCATGGAGATGACAGATTAAGTGTATTTGATGATTACAGAGTAGGTTCCAAGTGCCCTGTATCTCAGTCATGCTATTTACCAGCACAGCCTAGTACCAGTGTCTGCAGACATGATTGCAAGTGTCCTGTACTCTCAGTCACACTGCAATGACCTAAATTACAGACTGAGCAAATCTGAACCATCACTGAAGGAATAATAAAAAAAAAATCACAGGAAATGTACAGCAGAACAATTGTAACACTGAACTATATCAAAAACAAGTGGAAAATCAACAGCTACCCCGTGCCCACAAATACCTTAATTAGTTACGCAGTGTTGAGTTATTTTACTAGACTTTCCCAGGCAACACAGTGATGTCTCCTTGCTCCCTCTGGCTTACCATGAAATATTTATGGCAAGCTTTGCTTATTTGTTTGTGCAAAGCCCAGAAGTGTCACAATCCAGGCCCCCATCCAGCCCCTTCCCAGTATTTATCTGGTCTCCACGCTCAGCCCAAGCTGGGCAAAGCCACCACACCCTGGTGTGGAAGGAGCCTCCCTCTGCTGAACACAGACATCTTTCCCCCCGGCTTACAGTAGACTGAAACTCCTGTCCTTGTCCTTAGTTTTTATCCACTCTCACACAAATGCTCAGAAATACTAATTTTCTGTGTAACCAAAGCAATCGAACAATTTCTTGAGGTCTTTATAGGGCAAATTTTTATTAAACAGTGCAACCCCCCACCCTTCAGCAAGTGCACACCTTGTTGCTAAGGCATCTGTCACTCCATTTCCTCTCTCAGTCACTGGCTAATATTTCTTATATCTTTTGGGGGTAACTCTTCATCTCATCAAAATGCCAATACACAGAAAGGGAGTGGGTTTTTTTGGATACAACAGCAAGTTATCCCTATTTTTTAATATTTTACTGTCCACACGAGGCACAGGACAAAAAAATTAAGCTGAATTAAGCTTAGTCTCTTATATACTTAGAGCACTGCAGAAATAATACATAGTGATGCTGGGAGGTCATCTTCTGGCACTGATTACAGCCCACAATAACCAGGGAAGCAATGCAATATACAGACAAAAAATTCTGCCACTCAGGAACATTTTGAGTGAGGTCTTTTTGTACATTTAATTCTGCTGTAGTTCCTTTCAGCATGTCCCACAGTTAAACTGATGGCAATTGCATGTACAACTCTACAGCTCTTAGTAAGCTACATCAGATGTTGGTTTTATTGTTAAAATAATTGCTTTTCTATGGTGTATGTTAGGTTGGACTTTGATGTAACTTGTTTGGTTCTCTGGTGTTGTTTTTTTCCCCAAATGACAGAAAAATAATTCTAATGCAAATAGCCATTTTTTTTGGTAGTAGTTGATTCGAAGCTCCTTATAAAATCTTAACCTATCAGCAAACCGTATTCACCCAGAAATCTGCTGAGAGGAATAGACATGAAAGCTGCAGAAAAGCACTGCAGAGGTCACAATGCTCTGACATACCCCTTCCTAATGCCACTTCTCTCAATCTCTATTCAGACCTTGCCTCCCCCTGCTGTCCTACTAAGCCAAGCTGTGAAGAGCACAATAGAAAAAGCACAGCTCTGGCAGATCCTACAGGGGAGAAAATGCAGCTCATCCTTGCTCTGAGTGACATTTGCACGGTTTTGGGTAATACAGGAACCCTTCTAACCCAGGCAGCAACTCATGCATGAACATGTAAAAGGCTCACTGTTGACACTTAACCACAAATAACACATTTACAAGTGGTGACTTTCATAAGAATGAGTCGGAGAAGACAGAAAGGAGATTCAAGCAATGAATGAGATGGGTATAAGTGACATTACAATCCTGGCTGCTCTGCACCAACCCAGCCAACCCACAACACAACAGTGATAAAAGTCACACCACCAGGAAGGTACCAAATGTTACAGACAATAATGAAAGTCACAGAAGGCAAGCAACACACTTTCTTTACTGTATATGAACAGGGAAGATACTTACACTTACAGGTTGACTTTTTGGCACATCATAAACACCTTCCTTCTTTTGGCTGGTAGGAACCTGCAACAGCAAAGGGAAACTCAGGTCAATACCCAAGTAGGCTGGGTGAAAAACAGAGATCAGCAATAGGTATTTATGTACGGGGCAGAATTTGTTATTAATGAAATCAAGGATGGTTCCCTTCTCATCCAAGTAGCACCAGTAATGGAGAAAATACTGAACAAACACAGTATCTATTTGAATTTTTTAAAATCCTATAGCCCAGCAGTCTTCAGAAAAGAGACTTCCATTCTCAGTTAATTTTAATTGCATGAATTCCAGGTGCACTTGGATCTCCTGTTTTTCACATTTAACTTGAGGGTTAGAAATGCGAAGTTATGTGATGGAAGTCACGATCAGGTGAGTATATCATCTTCCCAGAGACACAGAGTTACTGGTCTGAGGGTAAGAGATGTTCCACCTATGGTTTTAGATTTCTCCCTTCCGATTAATTTAATAATCTAAGTCAAGAAAACTTGTAACATGCACCCCTGTAGTGATGGGGCCCTGTAGCTGCTTCTATGAGATATTTGGTTACAATGCTGCAGTTTTGTTAAGGAATTAATGGCCTCTTGAAGTCTGACATAAGAGACATGGATAGAGGACAACAGACTTAAAAAACTTGGGATGAGCCTTTGGTTGAGCCACAGTTGTGATTTACAACTTGGGCATGTATAACCTGCTCATGTAAATTCAGTTGCTCTGTAATATTGGGCTGTGCTTGCCCAAGGACTGCTGATTTCCATATTTATAATTTGTGATTATATTTCTTTTCCTTCCTAGAAGCTCTGAGGGTCTATTGTAAATGACAAAAGCAAAAAGAATAGCAAAAACAAGTTCTAAACTGGCACAAATGGTCTAAGGAAATCAGGGGTGCTTTTCCACTGAACAGGGCATTCAGCACATGAAAGTTACATTTCAGACATCGGTGAAACCTCACAGGTCAATATGAGACAATATTGCAAAGATAAAATTATCACCTTTTTGTTTTATAAGACAACAAATATCTTAAGGTTCTGCTATTAGACTCTGACTGGTTTAGGGTAAGTTGAAGAAATTACACTTATTGAGATGTGCTATTTTTTCTTATTCTGAATAATTATTCTATGTAATATTCTGCGTAACACATTACAACCTTTCTCTGCTGGGATCTCTACTGTTCTTTTGCCCATGTTTAAACACAGTCTTCACAGGAAACTGCCTGTCATTAATTTAATGCACATTGAAGAAGTTTGTCAAGAGCATGAGCGCAGAACCCTCACAGAAACTGAATAAGCTTTTCAAAAGACCTCTTCTAATCCTATCCTGGGAATTATTTGCTTGCCTTGGTTTCCCCAAAGTACTGGTCACTTCCACTGAAAACACGTATCACATTAGGTATGTGGAACTGGTAACAGCAGAGCAACTCAATGTCATGGCAGTAAGCTTGTTAAGAGAGCAGCTGGAAGTGACAGTGGGAGAGCAGGAACCAGGAATGGTCTATTTAGGAAGTCACTGGAAAGCTGAGTCTTCACAAAAAGAGGACAAATATGGAAAGACAAACTGTTTTTAAACTTTCACCAGGATGCACTTTTTTCCTCTCTGGAAAGTTTCCCCTTCAGTCATTCTCCTCTTCCTCCTTCCAACTTATCTGTGAAGTCACCCCAATTTGCACATCTACCCAGAGCTTATTGTGGAATTAACATTTCCCTGCACTATCAACACCCTTTTTTTTTACTCCAATTTATATACAGAGAAAAGCTGACTACTAATACAGTCAGAGAAACTTCTCTGGAAGACATTCTTTTCTCCCAACTTGATACCACCTGTCTTTACTTCCCGTGTATCATCACGCTTTCTGCATCGCTACTTGCACAGGGGGTCTGCAAGGGATTTCTGCTTTTCCTTGGATCAACAATACCAGCAAAGAGGTACCAGCACTGCTGCTGCTGTCAGCTCTGGCTCTGTGACAGGCTGGGAACCACTTGGATCTATTTGCATCTCACCAGCAATACAAGCACAACGGTTCAGAAACCCCCATCTCGGACTGTCAGCTCCTCAAGGAGCAGAACTTGCCTCTCCACTGAGTTTAGGGCTGCTTCATACACAACCCCAAACCAGCTCCTCAAATCCCATCCCCACCTTGCTGGAGCACCAGGCAGGAGGAGAGATGTTATTAAGCAATCTGACAGCAGATGAGAGGATTGGTACGTGCTGAGTGACTGAGTCCTTGCCTAACTAACACATTACAGCAACATACACAGACAATATGAGAAGAGCAGACACAGACAGTCTTTGGGGTAATGTATTAAAGAAAGGTGACAGACAGAGAAAGAAAGTTTAAAAAGAAAATTGTGACCTCTATTATGCTAAAAAGAAATAGAAATTGTCACTTTTGGCACGTATCTTTCATCTGCAGCTCCCCACAGGGTAGGAATCCTTTCCACCAAGGGAAAAGTGAATTTCTTGCACACCAGCAAATGAAAAGCCAGAGCAGGACCAGCAGAAAGCTTTGGTGAGGCTGAAGCAACTCTGCATGAGGTTATTGAGCAGTTACATGTTTACCAACATGTAGTACGGGGAGGAGGCTTTGTAGTAAATAATAGAAGCTGCCACCAATTTGCATCAAACTAAAAAACCAAAACCAAACCACAAAACCCAGCAAACAAACAAAAACCCACACAAACAAAAAGGAAAAAAAAACAAGAGGACCTTTTCCAATTTGACTTTTAATAGTAGCATGGATGATTCTGAGATCATCAAGATCTTGTAAAAGAAACAGTTTTGTCAGTGAGCTGAGTGTAAAATCTGAGCTGTGGGAGCCCAGATTTATAGAAGGCAAGAGCTCACGAAGCCCGTGAGGCAGCAATACCTCAGCATCCACCACTGCCGGCTGACACCAGGAACACTCCTGGCTCTCTGACCCCAGCACTGCCTGTACTCCAGGTTGTGCCTGTGCTAAACACAGAGGACAATGCCAGACTGCAAATAGCGAGTATGGCATATTGATACAGGTATTTTCTGTGCACCACTGTGGGAGGAAACGCGTTACCACATCCCGATACTGTCAAATAAAGCCTTGAGCAATTCTCTGATGACTTACAGGACAGTAACAGCAGTGCCTCGAGATGAGGCAAGACCTCACTACCTGCTTCTATCTCTGTTATAAGGAAAAGAAACTGTCCAAAAAAATCTTCCTGTTCATTGGGCCATTCCTCAATACACAGTTCCAACTTCTTCCTTACCCACCGAAGTCTGCTCTAAGATCTACAAATACCGGGAGCAACAGCCCAATTTGCTTCCTCCTTCCACCAGTGTCACTAAAAGCTCCACACTTTGAAGAACAACAATCAGCATTTCTTTTGCCTCACTGTAGTTCTCATGGGATTTTTATTTCGAGCATAAACCTGACAACTAGAGTAGGAATTTTGTAACATTTGCTGAAAACAGTCAGACTTTCAACACTGAGAATGTTCAGCCTTAGGCAGACTCTCACCTTGAGAGCTTTGCACGCCTTGGTCTAGAGGTGCACAAAGATGCATATTCCAGTGTGGGTTGGGGGATGCCAGGAGATCAGCAGAGACAGATCAAATGAATCTCATGTTAATGACCTTGTGATGGTTATTTTCTAATGTTTAACTTGACTTTCCCTTTCCCACTTAGCTTCTTTCTATTTTGGCTTACAGCTACACAGCCTCTCATTTTTTTCTGTTATATTCCTATATTTTCTCATTACCTAATACTTTTCCCTTTTTTTTTTTTTGTTCTATCCTTGCTCCTGTCTACCTTAAAATCTTTTCCTATTAGCAGATCAACCTCTAGCATAGCTAGATGAAATGCTTAATCCCTGCTTGAAACTCCTTCCTCTCCACACTAAATGATTTCCTGGGATCACAATTTTCTTACAGCATACAAAGATTTCTGTCTATCTTCAGATTTGCCTCTAGTAATGTGACACAAAATGAATTACATTATATTTTAATAAACCTTGTACTGATCCCTTGAGGATAAACTGAATGACAAAAGATTATTTTATATTGCTTTCAATGCAATTTTTTGTCAGTGTGAAGAATGTGAGCTTGGGCTCTAACATAACATATGCACTCTGAAAACAGTTTCCCTGGTCTGGGGGATATCCCTCGAGAGCTCTGAGGTTTTGCTCTGTTATTTCCATGGTTGGCCAGAAAGAAGAGCAGTACCATCAGAACTCCCAGGAGTTGCTTGGATGGTCTGCCCTCCAAGTATCCACTATTTATCACCTCGTACGGTGTACTCAAAAGTTTAAGACCCTTCATAAGTTGACAAATTTAATATAATTTGCAGAAGCTGAAATGACAAACAACAGAAAAATCACATTGAGACCAGGCCGATAATTCATTTCATGTCACCAGGATGAAATGCCAAGACATTTTTTGTGATGAATGAGAACTAAAAGCGGACTATGTATGAAATGTGCTTTATTAAATGCTTGCAACCGTTGCAATGGAAACACCGAAGGTAGAGATTCTATACCTGATAAATGTTTTCTTCCGTTTCAGGCTCACGGATCGGCTCGTGTCCAGCCTCAAACACAATGTACTATTACACCAGCCGCCAGAGAGGAAAAGTCAAAGATGAAACAGAAGGGAAAAAGGCGATTTGGAATTCCACGTCAAAACAAAGGCAGGCATTAAAGAAACAAGTTCAAAGCACAGGCTGCCAGCAGGGCTGGTTGGTTGGGAAGCACCAGGTAAGGCTGTTTCATGTTTCATAAACTGGCAATGAATAGCCCTAAATCTCCTCTAATGATCATTAGAGCACCTCCCTAATTCTTTCTCACTAGGGAGACCGCCTGTGGCCCACTATTAATTTTCTGAAGTCAACATGAATTTTGCCTTTATTACATAATGGCAATTATTTCCACACATATTTATTATCTATGAATAGAAATGCTAAATCCAAGCTGGGAGAACAGGTTGGTGCACATGGGAGAGGGCACATGGCAAAAGGCTGTCACAACATTTTTCATTTTCAGGTTCTTGCTTTATTGTGAAGAGTACAGAGTAAAACTCCTGACATTATGAAAGCTGAATAGTAATTTAGGGCATCCTCATTCTTATCATCTTTCTTGCTGCACCTTAGGCACTGTTCAATATTCACTAATGGTTGAATTGGTTCCTTTCACATGCCTCCCACTGACATGCCTAAGTGGAGGAAAACAAAATCCCCAGGAAAAAAAAGTCAACTATCACATATTTTGTTTCAGCACAAAAACATGAGAATGAAATTACATCTTTTCCTTCTTCACACTCAGTAGGGTATCGGACATGAATATATTGACGTATTTCTGATAATCATCTTTGCTCCCAGACATTTTGCCTGGATGAAACAAGACTTAAATTTCAGATCTATTATTAAATTATAGCCCAAACGCCAACAAGGGAGTGTGTTACAACATCAATGTCACTGTTGTTTTTCTCCAAATATTCACTCTCCGAATTAAATTCTGGCTCCACAGAAGACAAAACCAAAATGTCATCTTTTTACTACCAGAATGAGACATCACCTTCCTTAACTCTCAAAGGAGTTTCCTTTTCAGTTAGGGTTGGTATTAAAACATGATCACAAATGTCATTAGGAAACTTAAAATCTGGATGTACAAGCCACATTTTAAGTTATATTTATGACATATAGTTTCTAATATTTCTATACTCCACCTGAAATATTCTCTTCTATTCTATACAGACACACTATGCTATTCCTTACAGTTTAATCTCTAACTATGCTGCTTTCTGTAAAATTTTAAAGGTTTCTCACAAGACCTATCCCAGCAAATTTCAAAACATCTTGTTAAAGGTTTTGGCTGTGTTTGAATATAACATATATCTAGTCATTTCTGAAACTCCAAGGCCATACAGCTTCAGAAATTACCTGGTATACAGGATCTTCTACATCTTCTTCCAAAATTGTCTACAGCAAAGTAAGAGGACAGGCAGTAAAAGCAAAGAACATAAACAGCAGAGATAAAAGAACTGTACTCAGAAATTAAAGGACAGCAAAGAAATAAGCAAAATGGGCAGGTAAGTATATAGTTTTGTTTCTTTAGGATACAGATAAAGTCACATTATTGCACAAAGTAACTTTATTCAAGTTTCATCCGAGTTTAACAATCTGCACCTTATTTCCTTTGATTCAAATACACACATTCAGCAATATATTTAACCTTCCCTAAAGTATCAGACACTGTGAAAACCTGACTTACAACACTGACCTCCGTTAAAGTTTTCCTCCTGACCTAGAAGAAACACTAGGCAGGAAATGAGCAGATCATTTCCAGTTGCTAAAGAGGTTCATGGCACCCCAAGTGACAGCTTTCATCCCTTTAATCCTACGTCTGAGCTCCCGATGGCTGTCGGGTTCACACTGGTCCGTTTGAAGCCAGCACCGTTCAAACCCACTGCTGTTAAGAAGTGCTGAGGATGCTCAGTGCCTCTTTGGAGCAACTTGGGGGGAGACTTCAAACCAAGCTTTCCTTGGCAGTAGTCTAAGCTTATTCGTGTACCTGGTATACCGCCTGTTCACACTGTTTGTCCTTTTGTGCCTTTTTTTCCATTTCTTCCCTTTGTTTCAGTTCATAGATGAGCTGAAACAGGTCTCGCAAGTCCAGGATTACAGGTTCAGCCTATGGAAGCAAAAGGAGGAAGGAAAATTTTTGTAGAGGAAAACACACACCTCTTATCCCGTCCTGCTGATGGAGCAGTTACAGCACCTCCACAACAGAACTTTATATAGAATTAATTTCTACCTCAGCATGCTGCCTTGAGTTAATTTCTATTGAACTAACTACACTTGAAAATTAATGATAATTATAGTTATGCATATAAAAAGTATTATGCATACAAAAGGCATGTGTATGAATATAAAAGCAAATTTATTAGTGGTTTCACATCCAACAGAATTACAGTAGACTACACACAATGTAGGTTTCAATGGGTATAGGAATATAACCAAACTCATCTGCATCCAGCCTAGCTTAGCCAGAAAGGAAAACAATCACAAATCATCTTGAACAATCAGAAATAGTGAAACATATTCCCTTTTGCCCAAGCTGGTTTCATTAATTTGCTGTTTAAGAACATCTATGCAGACACTTGTGACTAGTGTAGCACGATCAGGAACAACCCAAGATTGGCCTCCTGAACAGCTTGTTACGAACAGCTTTTTCAGTTGAGTTACGTGGTAGAAAATGACAGTGATTTGATACTTACTGCCTGGGCTGTTTTTATTGCCACAAATCTATGATTCCCCTCCTTTCCACACACATATCCAAACGCTCGGTGGTCTGTGATGTCCTTTGCGATGTATGAAATTTCATGAACTGCGTGGTGATGCTGTAGTAGCTGTTGAAAAAAAACACAGTAGAGAATATACATCAGTATGTTTGATTAAAAAGCAGTGTCGTTTCTCTTTCATCAGGGCTTTACCTGGATCTCAATTCACCTGTTGAATTCAAATAAGCAAACACATCCTGGTATCAAAACCAATTAATATTCTTTTCTAAAATCTAGCCAAACTTGACTTGCTTTAGCAAGTCAAATCAAAGCTTCCATTGAAGATTTTTCTTAGTGTCTTTTAGTGCGATATAATTAAATAAAAAATGTATTACCTAGTTGCTACCTACACAGCACCCCAGGCACAGTATTTGTAGCTCTGTAAATAAGCAGGGGCTGCAGACACCTGTAGCTTCATCCAGGACAACTCTGAGCCCAGGCTGGCCTGCAGAGCTACAGCTGAGATCTCCAATATCTCTAAGAATCAGTGCCAGAGCTGTTTTATCTCTGCAACACTCAGCATCAGCCAGTGAGAGAGATTTAATTTCAAGCAGTAACAGAACTGCAAACTCTTATTTTCCCCAGAAAATTAAAGGAAATGCAATTATTCCACTGGAAATCAATGATAAATGCAAAAGTTTACATTTTACTTAAAATCGCACTTTGGTGAACTGTAATAATAAAAGAGACTTAATTTTGTTTTAAATGTATGAGTAAAACTTTCCCCAGAGCCAAGACATGAATCTGAGACTCCTAAAAGCACCATTTGTAGTGCCAGAATCTTTCTCACTTTGGCTTAAACAGCATTTTATTATCAAAGTAATAGAGAAGTATTTCTACTTAGAATAATGTCCTTGAAAAGCTTATCTAAAACAATCTATTAGTTTCAATTTCTACCTTCTGATACATTGACCTGCTCCTATATCATCTCAGGATAATGCTATTTCTGAGAGCGGGCAAAGCCTCACAAAGAATTCTTTTGAGGTCCAGATTCCTGCTGGCTTTGAGAAAAGCACATTTTGAAAACCAGCATGGTATCCAGGCAATCTCTAAACAACCAGTTATTTTTAGAGTTCTAAAAAAACCCAAACATTTTAACACTGAAAGGCAGAGCCTGTGTGTGGAAAAGGCAGAGCGTGTGCAGGGCAAGTGACAGGCGATGGGACTTCTGTAGGACAGGGACTGAAATGTGAGAGGAGAGGCAGCCTGCAAGAGATGGATGGCTCCATATAAAACAAAGGACTGGACATGTTTCATTTTCATTTCACAGTAAATGGCTCTTAACATCCCAAGATCAAGATTGCTTGCTCGTAGCAGAGTGGAAGTGTTGCCATTGACTCCAGGCAGAACGTGGCTGAGCTGAAGGTGCACTTCAGACTCTCCCGACGTGTAAAGCGTTTAAAATTAATGATGGGATCTTACTCAGATAATACAGGGATATTGATTTATTAGGGTTTTTTTGAAAACCAAGCTACATGCTATCAGTTACAATGAAATGAAATGTTCCCATCTCTCTATTCTGCATATGACAGGGAACGTTATCTCTGGCTCCTATTAAATCAAAGTTCTCTGACATTGCTTTATTGATTGCCAGGCAGCGTTTTGCACTGAAATTAAACTGTGATCAGATGCCTTCCTCTGGAATTAAATTTGAAGACCGTTGTACCATGGAAGAGTATCACCCACAATGTGAGACAGCAGATGGAGACCCTCCAATTTATTTGGGAATTCTCAAGTCCTCACTCACTGTTCAAAAATCATTACATTTTAATGGTTATGATATTTTACATACTGTACCAATAGAAGTACATATGAAAGGTGACTGCAACATCATCCTTTTTTACTGGACGGAGTGCCTAGGCAGAGTTTTTAAGTTGTTTGAGGGATACTCAGTTGGGACATACACCTGAAATGCAATGTTGCACACACATCTGTACTCAAATGTAGATATAAATACTCCTTTGCACCTGATTTTTCACAGTCCTTCATTCACCTACATATTCCAATACTCTATTATTTAACAAGTTCCTCATTCTTTGCTCTTGCAAAGCAGAAATGGGACTCCTGTTGCAGTCAGGAGAGATTCATCACCATAAAATGCAAGATCAGAACTGCAACCCTTCTGTAAATATTTATTTAAGGACTCAGCCCGCCCAGGACCCTGCAAAGCCTTTCACAGCAGTGAAATACGTGCTAGAACAAAGGACAGCAGAAGGGACAGCACAAGGAGAAACAGCATCTCATCCAGCCACCCGACAGACACTTGAGGCTACCTATAAATACCGTTTGCATGTTTGGATCAGATGTGTGTCTGATACACTGGCATAGATTAATCTGTCCCAATAAATGACATCAACCAAAAGAAATGTCGTGTTTATCCCTCAGTTTGTAACTGCTCACATACTTGATGCTTGATATGGACAGTCCTGGAAGGAAATGAAACAAAAGCCTCATGGAATTGCTTACAGCAGAATGGCTGGTCAGTGCTCAGCAGTTCATAATCAGCAGCTCATCTGTTCCTCTTTCTCCCCACCCTCTTTTTAAAATTTATTTATTTTTTCAAGTCATTAGCATGACTTAATCCTGTCTCTAGTGGTCATAAGCACATAAATGAATTATTTCATAACTTGACAGCCCTGTGTGCCAGTGCTGATGGATTCCATCACACACTAGTGGGTGTTTTTACTGTATCTGTGCTGAGAGTTGCTACGAACCACTTCCCAAGTCTTAAGTGAGGTATCAAATTGTTTTGGAGTGCTGCAGTACGACAGAACAAATTATAGAGAAGATTAATTTGTAGTATGGTTCAATACAGTCAATTGCATATTGTAGAGATTAGAAAGTAATTTAACATTTAAGTTTTGGTTGTTAAAAAAAATCCACAGCCTTCAAATTATTTTAGGTCTCCTGTGACTTTAGTCACTGCTGGAAACATAGGTTTTAAATGAAAGCAAAGATAAAGTCTCTAACTGGGTAACAAGACAATCTCATGATGCACAGACCCTCTTTAGGCTAAACATGAAGTCATCATTATATTTTTTTCATAAACTAGAAAGTTTTTGCCTGGTGTAAAAATTAAAAAGCCAAAAATACCCACCACCACCATGGCTGTTGTCTCCCCTCTACCCCTGAAGTTTGCTCCAGTCTTTCCCACTAGCCATTATTTTCTCTCCTTGTCTCCATTCTATCCCCTGCTTCTCCTCTTCCCCCAGGTTGCTCCCTGTACATCACACTGAATTGATTTAGCTGCCTCTGAGATCTGTAGCATTTCTAATTTCCCTCAGGCTGCTTGGCACCTATCATAAATTTTTTCACCCCTTATCCTCATCTTGCCCCTTTATTTCCATGCTGTAGCCTCCAGTGCCACTAAATCAATTAAGTCAATCAATTAAGTACTTGGAGGGTCCAGCAATCATGTCAAATATGTGAGTTAGGTGGCACGAGAAAGTCACTGCTTTACTATCGCTATTTCTCTTTTAATGAGGTTGTCTATTTAGTGGAGCCTGGGGCACAGTGTTAAGAGCCACAACAAAAAAATACCCTGCAAGCTGCAAAGCCTCCTAGAAGAGCTGCCCCACTGCGAGCAGGAAGCATGTTCCACACAATATTGTATCCATAAGGACAAGTTTCACAGGGATTTAGGCTGCACAGCCTTTCACCTTGAGTATCTAAATGGTGAAACTCGTTTCACATAGGTGGGATCACCTGACAGCTCCACTCTGGATACTGGGATGGGGGAGACAGACATGGACCAAGAATCCTTTCTTTCTATTCCTGCCTATTCACTTCTACCTCATTTGAAGAAGCAATAATACATTTTGCATGTCACATAAAGCTCCCCAGACATCAAAGTTACCCAATAAACTGCAGAATTCTTAATGGATTCATACTAAACTAGTTTGTGGACAAATTTCAGTCATGCTGCTGTCTACCTCCAAGTCCCCTGTATTCCAGCTGTGATTGCCCAGCAGCAAATAAGGAAATGAGACCTTGCATGTTCAGGAATGCCACAGGAAAAAAAATCACAGAAATTGAATGCAACATGGAAAATTAATGGCAATGCCTTAACAACAAGCCCGAAGTGCAATAGGACATCGACCATTACCTTCAGTGAAAACAGTGAATTGTAAACCACGTGAGTGGCTCTAAGATTAACTTTATCTCATTGCTGCAAGAAATGCTGGTGTGGTACAGATGATTCTCCCTCACTGCACCCCGGAGGCTGCTGTGTTCCTTAACAGGGCTCAAGATGTGCATGCTATAGCACTTGGTCAAACGTTCTCCATGGCTAATTCCTGTTTGCTTTATCTGAAATTTGCAGGGATCATGGGGGCAACAACTGGCCACAAGCACTTCTCTAATTGCCTGTGTTTGTGCTGCAATGCTTCTCTGCTGTTTCATTAAAAGGCACCCAGTACAGGTGGTCTGGAGCTGCTCATCTCCATCATCAACACCCCACAGTCCATACAGATGCCCATGGCAGTGAGGTTGGAAATACACGATCTTTAGGGTTCCTTCCAACCCAAATCATTCTATGACATGAAATACCTAAATTCTCTACAGCTGCAGATTCAAATCTCAGACCTGTCTCATTTTACAACTTCTTAAATTTATAAGAGATGGAGAGCAGTCCCTTGTATGTAGGCAATGAAAAAACAGCCCACCCAAACCCCCAAACTGCTGGCATGGACTTCTCCCTGGTACACATTGATGGTACATGGATACCCCATTAAACAGTTGTGAACCCTTCCACTTCCTCCTAGAGACAAGTGCATTTCAATGGGACTGTGTACAGGTAACTTGGGAGAAAAGCCAACGATCTCAAATGGAAAATGCATCAGTAAATCATATCTGCACCACAAACTTTTCCATGTTATTTTCTGGAACTCAGTATTTGGGTGGCAGACAGGGTGAGAAGGCTTCAGCCCCCTGAGACACGCAGGGGGTGAGCAGATGGGGAAATGCTACAAGTCTTCCCAAAACCACTGCAAAAATGTTGAGTTTAATGTGAAATAGTGTAGAGGAGACAGCTCAGCGTGTTTTAGAGCTAGAGCTGCCAACAACTCCGAACACCCCACAAATTACCACTGGACACAGCACAGGGTGACTGAGAAACATCGAATTTCCAATCTGGTAGTCCTTTCACTACTTCAGTTGCCTGTCCATGGAGAGAGGACAGCAGAATAAACAATATATGACAGAAAATAGGAATTTAACCTTTGCTGTGGTAGTGGTTGGTGTGAGTAAACACTTGACAAACAAAAAAGATCTGTCGTATGAACATTAACCACAACACGTGGAAGATTTTATCTAGTTTGATCTAGAAAAGGAGAGAGCAGTATAGTTTAAGCTTAGCAAATTATCAAAACACTGAATTCCTACTAGAACAGCAAGTAGTCTTGGAATAAAGCATCATCCCAACTCAGCTTTCAAAAGGAAATGTCACAAATGAATACCTGAGAAGCAAAACCCAATAGAAACGTCTTGCAGTTATGAAGATTTTGGTATTTGGGAGGCATTTCCTGGCACTGGCCGAGACAGTCAGTTTTGGTCATAAAGGAATATAAACTGAACATAAGAACATGGAGTGGGAACTGAACCCTCCTGCTGAAGGAGACTGAGCACATTCTGTATACTACTCAGCCAAAATGAATAGTCCAGTCCTGAATCTGTTTGAGGCAAAGCCACTCCTGGAATGTGGACTTTCCATCTGCAGAAAACCCCACCCCAGGAATAGGAGAAGAAAAGGAAAATGCAACCTCTGGAGCATTCTCCAAGCCTGAAAGAACTTCTCAGATGGCAGCCTTTAAGCCTGTCTTCACAATGAGAAGAAAATAAATCTGTCTAATCCCTGTGCTTCTTCCACACACACTGATTTTGCAGACAATAACCTAAAGAAAGCCTTCTCCAAGTGCCAACTACTGAAAGGCGTTTCAGTGCACAAGCTTTGCAATAAAAACACTTGGCACAAAAAGCTCCCTTCGAGATTATATGCAGATCAAAGCTCGGTCTGTGTATCACAAAGGGGCACGTGAAATATGGTGCTGATAAAGAGAAGAATCAAAACAGACTTAGCCCCAGTTGTCGCAGACTCAGTCCCTCCAGGGGGTCAGCCGTCTGGCTGGGACACAGCACAGCACCCAAAGATGTGCAAATTTAATTTCCTTTTAATAATAATAATAAACTCCTAAGAGCCATTCTCTTCCTGCAGCCAAGGAGACTGAAGCAAAAAAGATTATGTTGACTTCCCAGGCTTACATGGCAATGTGCAGCTGAGTCAGGAGGGCAGAAAGTCAGTGAGGAAGATCACACATGCAAGGACAAGCACGTCTTCATGTGCAGGGCTGCTACACTCAGCTCAGTCTGTACACTCCATCCCAAATAAAGGCAAGCAGCACAGAAGTACCCCAGGTAGGAGCCTGTTTGGTTAGACTCAGGAAAAGAGCTTAAAAGGGTACTTCAGCCTCAGGTAAAATCCAAACTAATCCTTACCCTCTCCTTTGCTTGAAAAAAGTATCCTACTACTGCCTGGGAGCAAGAGGAGCACATTCTTAAGAGAGCAAAGGCAAGTGTCCTTGGAGGTGCCTCCTGGGACAGACACACAGGGGTGGTCTCGGCTGGCCTGGCACTGTCCTCACCCAGAGTACACCCAGAGTCAATTAAGGCAGCAGGACGTAGCTTTGCCAGCACAGCAGTCTAATTGTGATGAATGGATCTGTGATATTGAACTAGCTGGATGCTCCAAGAACCTAATTTGTGAAAGAGAACACCACTAAGGTAATAAACTTCTGTCCAGCTCTCATAATTTGTAATAATGTCTGACAAAGACCAGATATGAATTTAGTTATTGGTCATTGTCTTCAGAAGCAAATGCTAAGGTGCTCATGCAGAAGATCCATTTATTAGATATATGAATTTGGAAAGGAACAAAACAAAACTGGAATGCATATATGGCCAATTTCATGTCTCCACTTCAAAGGCTTTTCAATTTTTTATCGTACCAGGACTGAAAAGTAGCTAGTTAAATCCAACCCCCTTGACCAATTACTATTAAGACCAAGTTATACTTTAAATATGTACTTGCAAATATTGTTCCAGGACAAAGAAATCCTAAAGGGCAAGGAAACATTTTCACAGAGCTTTGGAAAGACAGATGTGCTACACTAAAGCCGTGATGCTGAGCCTCCCATGAGCCTTGCACTATTTTCTTATTGCTTCTGCATCAGACACAGTCATTGTTTTATCAGGATGGTAAAGGCAAAGGATTTGCACATCCATACCAAGAAGCAGCAAACCTGACCCTTGACACCAAAGTCAGTGGCCCCGCTAGCCCATAACCAGCTCAGCAATGCCCCAAATTGCAACTGAATGGACCATCTATAGGTTGCAATACCTTGCTTTTCCTTGCCATTTCACTATTTCAATGTGCTGTACAAGCAACAATGCCTGCCTGTAAGGTATTATTATATTCTTTGGGATGACAGCTGTACAGTGGCCACTGCTGGGTTCCCAGGGCTGTAACACATCTGTCTGAGTGTAATTCCCCTTAGCACCCACCTCACCACCTTCTGCAAAACTGTCAGTAGATCAAAATAGCCATAAATTTGCCAATATTGCCCTCTACTCTCCAGCCAAAGCTTATACACAGCTGACGTGCAGCACCTTCGACCATGCCTTGTGTTTTTTCCTGATACACTCTGAAGTCTCTAAGGCTCTTAGTGATTAAATCTTGTATTTGAGGGAGTGTAGTATTCAGTAATGAGACAGTTTGCTACAGCATCACTGAACCTCTCTGTATTTTTATTGTGTTCATC
Source organism: Acropternis orthonyx (assembly GCA_035583155.1). Lineage (NCBI taxonomy): Eukaryota > Metazoa > Chordata > Aves > Passeriformes > Rhinocryptidae > Acropternis > Acropternis orthonyx. The sequence continues at coordinate 4,106,465 of JAWWEU010000005.1, read as the reverse complement.
TTTACAGCCTGTGAATGTCTTTTGAGCAGCCTTTACTTTTTACAAGGTTCTTTTGTTCCTTTACACCAACATTCCTCACCTCCTGAAATGCTTTTGATTTACATGAACAGCACAAGGAATTCCTTCATACAACTCCTTGGAGATATGGAGGTAATTTTTTTGGCTTTAACTGTCTCAGATCTGAACTGCTTCAGATTCAGCAAGCATTATCAGCCACCCTCTTCTTGTAGCTTGTGATTTGAGAAACTCAACAGTGAAAGGCAGCCCCTGATTCTCTTGATTTGCCATGCAAACCTCATAAAGCAGAGCTTGCAAAGATCACTAAAACCCTCCTCATCCTGGCAACGCTAAAATTTAACTTGCACTGGATAGTCATCAAACAGCAACTTTCTTGAACCGTAAATCCCCTTGCACAATGTTACAAACTTCAGTGGAAAAGGGGAAAAAGGACAAGAGGGATTTATTTTATATTTATCTACCTATCTCCCAGATACTCTCAATAATTTAGTAAGACTTTAAAGAGGGCTGAGAGAGCACAGGTACAGAAAAGAATAAGAGTAAAAAGGGATACTGTGAATTCACAAACCGTGTATAACCACTATGTTTGTTGTGTTCCTGAGCCCATGGAAAATGATGCAAAACAGTTGCGAATTCCACATGACACAATTTTTATACCTTTCAAATATTCAAGTGATTTTATAATCAGAAATAAACCAAGGCATAGATGCAAGACATCCTGCATTCCACAATGACAGACTGGTTTCAGTGGCACAGTAAAGAACTGGACAAAACCCACTCAGCCCAACTCTTCCTCTCTAATGGCTTAATTATCTAGTGGCCAATGTATAAAAACACAGTACCATCCTGAAATCTCTCCTACCACAGACATTGGTTTGGTTATGAGAAACTTGAGTTTACCTTCCATACCACAAACAGCTTTTCAGGTCAGGCTCACCCTTCTTTACTATTACTTTTTGCTGAAATTCATTGTCATGAGAAATCCTCCCAGTTCCCAGCAGAGGATGTCTGACCTGCTGGATACTTTTCCCAATGCAGAATTGGCCTGGGAGGCTATGGAGAGGCATTTGGGAAAGCCTAAGGAACAACCTCTACCCTTACTGTAAGGTCTCAGATTATTCCATCACTGAAGGTGTGCAGTGGCAGAGCATTCTAACAACGCTCGTGTTGAAGGTGCTGAGGGCTGTTGATGGATTTGAGCAAAAGATGACTCTGGAGTGATGAGCTTTACAATTCAGAAACAGCATCATGAACTGCCTCTCCTGCTCATAAAGACCATGCCATTTTGCTTTCAGGTTTCCTACAGAAAAAAAAAGAGTGGAAACCTTTTCCTTTGAGTTACAATTGCACATATAAACAAGCTTCAGACAATCCCATAAATGGGATCATTCATCAATAAATCCTTCATTTGTTCAGGTCTCACAACAGACACTTCACCTCAGACATAAACTATCCGTAGCAACATGACAAGTGTGTGCAGTACTTGAGCCCTAAGATATGAAGAAAATAAAATGTAAAAGGCAAACCTCAAAGAGACTCTAAAAAGGAACAAAGAACTTGCCGGTAATTTTTTTCTCAATTTTCCTTTTTCTCCACCCCTGCATTATCCCAAGGCAGGAATTTCTGGAGCTGCACTCAGGTGCTTGGCACATCTTGTTACAACAATTCTACATTTCAACTCAGGCAATGGAGAGCATTTGTAAGCTCTGCCCTGGCACCTTCCAAAACAGATCCCTAAGCTCCCATTTGCACATTCAATGCCCAGAGTTGTTTCTTCCCTGCTCATTTTCATGTAAAACAGGATGAATGTTTAATTTTAGTCTTCTACTGCTAATTGAAATCTCCCAAAGCAAACTTTGATTAACCTGGCCCAGCTGAGAACATGGCTCAACTGTTTGCTTTTCTCTGTCCCTGCCTTCCTTCTCTGTGCTGGCCATGGGTGTCACCCCAGGTCTGCCTTTCAGCAAAGCTCTCTGGCAATGCTACCCTCACCTTCTACTGAAATGCAGGCAGTACAACTTTCCTGCACAGCATGTCTTCTCTTCTCCTAATCAGACCTAAGCTTACTCATGACTGCAATCTGAGCACTGCTCAGCACTGAGCTTCGTGCACGTACGGGTTACACTCACACTTCAATGTATTCCAAATTCCTGTATCATCCACGGGAAAGCATTTGGCTAATTAAAGGTTGCAGAAGGCTGAATATAAAACCGTTTACAAACCAACTCGGCCTTTTTAAGAGCAAGGACATAATCAAAAAACTGGATTCGAATCCATATTTTGACTATCCAAAAAGAAAAATAAATATTTTGAGCTATGCAGAGCAGGGACTAGGAGCCATATGCAGTATTTTTAGATATGTAGGCTTCTTATCTGCTTTAAATGTCAAGGCACTCAGATTAATTAGTGTTCTGCCTCACCTGTTCACAATGCTGCCTTTGAAGCCAGCAGGAGTGTCACTGTGGAGTACGATGACACAGAGTTAGGGTGGGACCCACAAAGGATTAGGGCAGAATGCTCCAATTTAGGGACACTGCTGTAATTTCACGAGTGCCACCAACAAGAGATGCTGTCCCAGCCCCTGGGCTCGATGACATGTGGCTGCCCACATGCTGAGCACACAGTGCATCCACCAGAAAGGTCACGAGCGCAGTGATCTCATTTAGGAAGACAACTTTTATGCACAGTTATTTTTATATTAAGCAAAGCTCTGCTGGTATCTGAAATTTGTTACTTATCCAACTGAAAGGCAGGGATAAAAGCAGGTGCTTGTGTTTGTAAGTGTTGAGAAATAAGGGCAGCCAGTGGTCTTCCCTTCTCTTCTCCTTCTACAGGGCCACTTATTACACAAACTATAAGGAAAAAGAAAGTGTTTATTCACCCCTCCCAGACTGAGCAAAGCTCTCACTGACTTGCCTGTAAACACAAACGTGTTCCTGAAGGCAGAACATCATCCACTGGTTTTACTTCCAATAGGTATCTATTACTATCATCCTGCAAACTCCAGCTAAATTTAAAAGCAATCCTTCCTGTAGTTTCCCTGTCCCGTGGCCCTGATAGCGAAGGACATCTGTCCCCCTCACATCTGAGCGCAGCAGCAGGAGAGGTTAAACAGCCCCCAAGGCAGCACAGGAATTCAGAAACATCACTGCTACTATTGCTACTACCAGGGCAAACCCAAAATTGCAGAGCAGCCTGCCAGATAAAATGCAGTGAATGGGAAGGAAAATCATCAGCACTCCCGGGGTGTAATGTTTTCCGGCCATCTCCACCAAGGAACAGTGGATTTCAAAGCGGGATGTAACTTTCTGTTCTGGCACCTGCTGAAGGTCCCCCACTGCTCTCCAGGGAGGTTTCAGAGCATCTCAGCTGCCTGTGCTATTATTATGTCAGCACTTCTCTTGCTAAATCCTTTCCCAAGCAGTCTGAAATCCAGCCATTGTAATTCCAGGTGTGCTGAAAATGGGCCTGAAATTTTCCTCCACTGTGTGATGCATTAACCTGTCTTAAAAACGCCAATACTTGCACGTAACTCTGTAGTTTGGGTGCTCTTCTATAAGGCAAAATTGCAGCTGGTAAAAGGAATATGGCTCTTCTGGAGAGAGCAGGACCACAATGTGGCATTCATATCCTAATTTGCTTATCTGGATCACAAAAGGGCAGTGACTACAGGCAAGAAAACTTCCCAGTAGAACTCTGTAAGAGGAGTTTTCTGCCATGGGACAATAGGAGGGATGTTGTGCAGCTCCACCATAGAACAAGATCCACAGCGACAAGCATGTTGACTTTCAACTTCTTAGCAAAATTCACCCCAAATTCTAGTTAGATCAATCAAACATTTAAAATGGACAAGATCAGAAGTGCTGCCATAGTAATTTTTACTACAACAGCTCTGTAGACAGACACTCACCCCCATATGCAATGGAAGACAAATGGCAATTGGGAATATGCCAACATTCCTCCTATCTATTATTGGGGACTATTATGTGTATCACTGTTATAACTATATAATAGTGAGATTGTCCATACAATAATACAGAATGCATGTAAGAAGTACTTCCCTTTCTTAAACCCATCCTGGGGTGCTTGGATTAAACAACAGGAGGCTGGATCCAGAACAAATGAGACCATCACTAAATTAATAAAATCTCATTTTCCTGCATTTTTGAAAGCAATCAACTTTTTACCCTTTTCACACTGAAAAAACAACTACAACTACAGCAAAATCGCACGAATTATTTCAATTTGGATAAACTGCCTGGGGAATAGTTTTATTTTCTCTTCATGTCAACTAGGGTCAGAAATCTCACAAGGCATTTTCTACAGATCCTGACCACAGGAAAGCTGAACTCAGCTCCAGATCAGAGCTTTTCCAGATGAGAGGAATGAGAGAAATTCAGCCTTCCTCTGTATGCCAAGAGTTAGGAGGGAAGACAGGAGGTACAAACCCAAGAGTTCTCCATGTGCAAAAAGACACCCAAATTTTGCCTTTTGGGTTCTTTTATCCACAGGAACAAAACTGCCATAATACATAAGGCTTTTCCAATTCTCATGCAGCAAACTGGGCAAGAATGTAAAGAATGTGGCTATTAAAAATCCCTACAGGGCACTCTGAACTACCCAAACTGCCCAGGGCTCAGTTTGGAAGGCCAATAATAAATGAATTACAATATCAATAAGGGATATAATTAAGTCAGTAGGTTCTTTTGACATTTACATTTTGCTAACTGTCAAATGTTATTCATGAAATGTGTTATTGTTTCCCTTTAGAAGTACCAGAAGACTATAAATACCTTGTAAGAGTAAAATACAGGGTTTTAAGCCCTGCACTCTGCCATATTCTAATTAGACACATTTATTGCATGTAGAACAGTAAACGCCATGTTTTACTGTTCATATTTACAGGCAGAAAGATGGAAACTGTCAAGGAACAGGGAATGACTCCCAGTGAGCCAGAGGGATCTATTGCAGGCAGAAGCTGAGGACAGTGCACAAGAAGGGCCCCAAATGCCACCATTTTCGACTGTACGTGCAAAATTTGACTGTGCCCTTTTTCAGTTTTTGCTCTTTATTGTTATTACAGAGTATTTTTATCACTGCAGTCCTTAAAAGTCCTCAGCGTGGTCCAAGACCCAACATTTCTTACAAAAAGGTTCCTATAAATACATAATACTGATTGAAAAAACCTAAATTAAATGGGAGTTTATACTTGTAATTCCAACTTTTGAGAGCAAAGGGTCAGATAGCCCTCAGTAAACCTCTGGGATGCATGACTGCGGTAGCATCTCCTCCTAAACCAACAAATTTGTAGCACAGGGGTGTTTAAAAAAAAAAAATAAGGGGGTGTTACATGAAAATGTGTAAAGAATTCCCCCAAAGTATGATGGGCAAGATGGGAAGAGACCTGGAGGCATTTTATAGGAAACTTCAATAAATGAATGATGAAAGTTGGTACTGTGGACTCACTCCTTGAAAGCTGGTAAGAGTAAAGGCAGCCATGAAGAGCCACCAAAAAAAAAAAAAAAAACGGTTCAGCAAATAAAATAGATAAAATAGAGAACGCAGATTCAGAATAGGAATGCAAAGGGAAGCATGACGTGATCAAAAGAACAAGCTGAGACAGCAATCTTGGCAGTCACGATGGATTTCAAAAATAAAAGTCAAATTTGTCAAGGACAAAGAAAAGGATAACAATTGAGACATGAGATGAAGAGAGGCAGGGCTGGGTTTTCACTGTAAGCATGACAGGAAATGCTGCATTTCAGAGCAGGTGAGAAGAATTCTGCAAGGTGGGGAGTTACCCTAGATGTGGCAATCCAAAACAACACTGGGTCAAAAAGGCTGCTGAATTTACAGGGCTGAATAATAGATGATACTGTATTTTCCTCAGCTCTCTGAAAAGGAGGTCAGAGAGAGACCTTTGGGAGTCAGGATTAAAAGGCCTGGTTTAGCCACATTAAGCTTGAGCTGGTGGCTAAACATGCAAAGCGAGGGCTGCAGAGACAGATCAAGATTTGAACAGAAGACAGAGCTGGCATCATTTGGTCTGACACAAGAACCAAATCTGTATTTGCAAATGAAATAATTCTGATAAAAAGCACGGCACAAAGAGAAAGAGATGAAGGACAGAGAACACCGAGGCAACCCCAGATGAAAACTGCAGGAGAGACATTAAGGACACAGGGGTTAAATCCAGAGACAAAAGTCATGGAGGTGGAGGACCCGATGCCAAATCAGCTGATCAGGTAAGATGTTCTCAAAGTGCTACACCTGAGACGAGCCATGAAGAGGCCGGTGGGAAGTTAGAAAGGCATGGAGGGGATAAAACCCAGTCAGGGACCATCAGCAGGGACCATCTCCTGGCCAGTCCCACACTCCGGCAAACACAAAGTTCACTGAACTAACCACACCATCCCTCCCGCTCGCTGCAGAGCGAGGAGAGAGCAGAAGAAATTAATTCCTTCTTTTATTTCTATTTTTAAGTACTCAGAGATGCTCGGTGATAAAGACTTGACAGTTTGACATTTCATCTGCTCCAGCACATGTGCTTCAAGAAATAACTACAGATCCATAATCGTACCTCGATTTCTGGTCACAGATGCCAGAACCAACAGATTTCCAAGTAAAGTCAAGAAGTACCTTTGGTACATTTTAAATGAGGTATCTTCTGCCAAAACTAAGAATTTTAATCTTGCTAAAATTTTCTTTCAGCCAAGTTTAGCTGTCCTGTTAACAATCTATCAGCATAATTAACACCATCATTCACATCAAGTGGAGAAGAGCAGCAAATCCAGGGGTTATGAGCATAAACCTGGTAAAGTCAGAAAATGATGGGAAGTGCTTTATAGGAACAGCTTTGAAAAAATCTGTGCGTTAAAAGGTCAAGAGAGCTTAAAAGTTCAGGAGGATGGGTAAGATGTTGGCTTCTAAAACCCTGGAACATATCAGAGTCGTAACATCTCACTGGAAGAGAACAATCTGAGGACAACAGGATAATGACCACCCACCAGAGATAATATTTATTTGCATGTTGCTAAGACTTAAAGCAGAAACACAATCACTAATTCTGTGGCAATCATGAAAAGGAGAATTAGGGGGTTTTTTGTATGAAATGCTACAGGTAAGGTCTGGTCCCCCCTTTCCATGGAAGAGGGAGGTGCTATTCACTAAGTAAACCCCAAAAATAATAAAATAAAATCCTCATCAAAGATAATGAAAGTTGGAGTAGCAGAGAGATACCAGTAATTTTACTTTAACAGAAATAATTCTTTACTTCAAGCCAAATAATAACTTTGTTGCTTTTATTTCTTTTTCACAATGTCTGGATTTTCCATTGAAGTCAACAGGACTTTGCAATTAGAAACATCAAGAGTTTAAAAGCACAGCTCGCTGCATGAAAGTAGAAGAAAATGTTTTCCCGGGCATTTTATAGAATTTAATTATTAGTTGCGAATACATTTTTGGAAAGTAACCTACAGTAAACAAAGATTTATTGTCATATAAATAAACAATGAGACAATTACAGGCTCTTCATGGAGCCCATATTAGTCACGCACGTCTAATGAAGCATTACTAAGCTATCACAGGGAGATGGCCTGATGTGTGTGATTAACAAAACAACACTCATAAATAGCTAACCAACAATGATGAGCCTTGAAACATTTTGCGCATCCTTCTCTATGCAGAGTTATGGCTTTTGTTGCTTTCCAAGGAAATCACCAACCACTAAGTTCCACCCTCAAAAGGGGAATATTAAATGACATAATGAAATTATCTGCATTTTTGCCTTCTACATGCTTTTGAAATTATAAAAGGACTCTGATGAAATATGGCTAATGAAGAATACACTGCAGCATGAGATGTAACCAAGATGGATATGACAGAATTAACGATGAAAAATTATTTTCATATAATATGCAGCCATAAAATCTCTCAAGTGGCACTGGGCAGAAAAAGTCCCGGTTTAGCAGTAATTATGGTAGATATTTTATGTTAAGAAAATAAAATATATAGTTCCCTCGTGAGGTGTGTATTTGGCAAACACATTGTGGAGAAAGCAAGTGGGATGGATAGAAAAACTATGACAGTAAAAAGAAAACGGTGCATTTTTAAGAATATTAGGGTCAAACCCCACGTGTAATGACAGCTTTGGCACACATACAACAGCAGAACATCTTGTTAGTCGAATTAAATACAATTTTGGATTATAAATTAACACTGGGATTTCAACAGCAGAACAGTTTGGGGTGCTCTGCCCACAGGAGGAGGCTCCTCCAGCAGGTGAGTGAGGCTGTACAGCAGCACATGCAGGGGAGCCCTGCTGAGCTGGGCTTTGCTATCATGTTCTAAACACACTGACAAGCACACAAAAAGTGGTATGAAGGGACCTATTTAGTTTAATCCATGGCATGGAATAACAGAAGATAAGAAAGAATTGTTATTATTTTTATTGCAGTCCTGTAGAGGAGCTATATTGTGTTGTAAACTCGCAGCAAATCCTTCTTGTATTTTTCTTGGTGAGGTAATGATATTCCGCCTTCAGCCTAGTCTCCTTCATGGATAAATTTACTCAAAGGGCAGAATTCCTGATGGCTGGAATAATAGCCTTATTAAAATCAATATTTTTTGATGAATATTAGGTCTGGAACATATTAAAGAGAGCTATAAAGTATAGGGGGGGAAAAAACCCTGCTTATCATTTTCAGTAGTAACCCAACTACAGCCCTTCATCTGTAACGAATTATGGAGTAATTCCCCTAAATCATCTGTATGAAGTCAGCTATGACACTGCCAATTTTTAAAAAAAATTTGCTAGTTTTGAGCTACAAATTGATTTTTCATTGTGATAAATTAAAATCCAATGGCAGCCTACAAGATAGCCCACATTTTTTCAGAATACTTTTTTCTCTTTTCTTTCTATCACACCGGACTGCCAGTGTGGCAGACGTGACGGCAATAGCCAATGGTAAAAGTTAAGGAAAGACACTCTAAAGAGGTAAATAATCTTTAAAAATAAACAATAAATGAGCTCTGTGGCCCAAAATATCCTTTTGGGAATTCCAAATGGAAATACAACTAAGGGGAAAAGCAATATGGGGGACAGGGAGGGCAAATGCAGGTTTATCTGTCTGTTCCCTATTAAGGGCTACTTTTTTCCCCATTTCATGAATGACTCCAAACTTTACAAACTCTAAGGTTTAAAAATCAGATATCAGAAGATCAGTGTGACCAAAACATAACCTCCTTGCAAGCCCTTTGGTTTCCTTCCCATCGAAAGATCCAGGCTGAGCAACTCTGCATCCCCAGTTTTGCCAGCTTGTGGGATGTTCCTTGACCCCTCTAACTCAAGGATGAGATTATCAGTGTCCTGCACCACCTAATTGCATTGTCCTTATTTTGCCTGATGGGAGGCTCCCCACCACAGCAGGGATGCAGCTTTCTTTGGGGTCATTTTGGCACAGAGACACCAAGGTGAGACTACACAGACTGTCTCCTTTATTGCTCAGCCAGCTGACATCTTTCAAGCATTCCACCAGGATGGATGAGACATGGTGCACCACTCCTAAATATTTGTCTCCTGTGCTGTGGGAAGCATCTGGTCTCAGCAGTGCCCCAAGAGCTCAGAGGCTCTGCCAGGATCTGCCTGTTAATTCTTGTATTTCAGATGTTGAGATTCCCAAGAGGAATGGCAATGAGAACTCATGGCAAAGCAGAGACAAGGCTGGATGAGAGGGACTATGAAAAGAGAGGCACAAGGGTGTGAAACTCTGGGATGTGGACAGACCCCAGCCATGGAAAAACCCAGAGGGAGGGTGGCTGTGAAGCACTGGCAGAGGATTTCATGAACTCTTGCTTCAAAACCTTGGCAAGGAGAGCACAATTCTCCTGCTTGCAATAAAAACTGATGTCAAAAGCTCCCCACATCCCTTTGTCACAGTCCTGTTCCAAGAAGGACAACTCAATACTCCCTGTCCATCACTCCAGCAGCTCAGGGGCAGACATTTGGAAGGTGGATTTAGAGGTTTCATTCTCAGCTTCAGTGAGTGAGTGACAGGTTTACTGTAAGGATGATATAGTTATGTCAGATTTAGAGTATAAGGTGTCAGAGTTATGAAATGAAGGAGACTGTTCCCATGTCCTCACCTCACCAGCTGCAGGCAGGAGAGTGTGCAGGATGCTGCAGGAAAGACAACTGGAATAAAGCACACCTTTGTTTCTAAAACACATCCCCTTTTCCCTCTTTATGTGCAGAAACCCAATGTTTGAGAAGCATTCAGAGACAAGGGCAAAAGGACTAGTTTTTCTCTTTCTCCTTTTCTATTTTTCCAAGAAAAGTCTTTAATCCTAGGAAAGTAACTCTGGCCTGGGTGCAATTTGACAGCCCTAATTCTGACATTTCCAATTTTCTGAGCACGGGCTGTAACCCCAACACTATTCTCTGCAACACTGCTTTTGTATGGATACTTTGACACAGGCTGTACACAACACATCCCAAATGAGCTTTCATTACTAACTACTTGTACCATGTATCAGTGAGCTCAATGACATTGATTTTCTAATAATATAAATTAACTGGCAAAGATAATTTTATCTATCATCAGTAGGGTTTTATTTCTGGCTTCATGTTAAACAGTTAATCTTCCAAAAGATTAAATCAAGAGCTTTTTAAAATTCAAGGCAGAGCTTAAACTGCTGTAAAAATCTTCTTAATTATGATTAAAACAGTTTGTGTGTTGTTGCTTTATATCTGAGTAGTATAATATTTTGCTTAGGTTTCTTCTTTTAGAGCAATTTAAAAAATCAAACATGGTTTTGCTGTGGCAAAACCCGTGTAAGACATGGCAATCTCTGCAATTTCCTTAACCAGATGCTACCAGGGAAGGTGCTAATTGGCAGCTTCACACAGCAACCTCCAACTTTCCAGTGTCTTTTAGCTCCCACTCCATGCAATATATCATTTTCTACCACTGACAACACACAGGCTCTGATTCTGATTGTTACTGGGTTCCTCACTGAGGACTGGCATTGCTGCTAATAGAATATATCACATTATTGTGACTACATCTGCACTCATGTGGAATTATGGATCTGACAGAAATTCTCCTGGGATACCTTGGGGACAACCCCAGCTAAGTGTGTGCTGCTCCCCAGCCCACGCTGCCTTTCCTTTTCTCTCTCTCTAGCTCAGGCATCAGTGGGGAAAATCAGCTTCACTCTCCTGGAGTTGTCCCCAGCTCCCTGTTCCAGCTTGTTTTCACCCCCTCAGCTTACCCCGACACAAGGAGCCCAGTCCAAGGCAGTCCTCACCTCTCATCCTAATCCCTTGCCATGATCCCCTCAAAAGCCACCTGACCTGCACTGCTGAGGAGTCTTAGCAGCACCCAGAGGATGGGGGGGCTGCTGGACCCAGGATGGTTGAGAAAACCTGTATGGGCACAGAAACCAGTCTGACCCACGGACTGCTGCAATGGGATGGCACATTTTTTATCTGCTGAAGGAAAACAAATCCCTTTTTGCCACTTTTGGACTCAGAGCTGTGAGCATAAGGAGTATCTGTGCACTCCAGTAAGTGATTCTGGAGCAATACCCAGGACACGGCTTTACAATAACCCATGTCCCCATGCTACACTCCACAAGTCATGTCATGGCTTGCTCTGATGGATCAAGATGTATCTGATGGATCTTGTGTATCAAACTCCTCAGATGCTTCACCTGTGTTTACACTGGTGAGATGTCACAGCCCAGCCACGAAATGCTTCTAAAGAAACATCCATGAAAAGACTCAATTCTGCTCCCTCACGCGACCATTTTACTTACCCCTGTCTTTTCATCGAAGATTTTGATTCCCCCAAAGGAAACTGTTAAGAAGACTTTTTGTTTATGTTCTCCTTTTGAACGAGCTGCAGCCACAATTCCCTGTGGAAACAAGGAACAGTTTGGTTGGTTTTGTGACACTCCCCAGTGGCACAGCAGAGCACAGATTTGCTGGTGGACGACTCACCACTTTTCTATGAAAACTTCAAGGCTTTCCAGGAACAGTCCCTGTCTTACTTCTGCTTTCTGCTCTTTTTTCAAGGTACCACATCTCTTTATGCTACCCAGAGAGCATTTCAAATGTGCTCCTGCTTCCAACCCCTGCACTAGCTAATCCTCCATGAAATTTGTTTTCATGGAAGCTGAAGGTCATTTCTAGCACACTTTTTCCAGCTATAAGCTGCTCTATTTTCTTCTTTTTTTTTTTTCTTTTAAGGAAAAAAACCCAACAAGCAGCAGAGGAGGGAAAATGCCAGCAAACTTTAGCTTAACTTATGGGCACATTTATTTGGAGTAAGTAAACTGAGTTTCTTTATAGAAGAAAAATACTTTTTTTAAAATCAAACTACACCTGTGCTGTAAATTCAGACTTCTAATTTGTAAGAGAACTTGCTGATACCACCTCATGCATAGCATAACTACAACAGTACCTTCTGTTTCCACCTTCTCAGGAGTCTGCCCTGACCACCAACACTGCACTAAGATCAAATGCAATCAATTGTACTCCTAAACAAATGAAAATATTCAGCCTTTATCTGGTTATCTGAAATTTCAACGTGTTTTAAAACCCACTAACATAAGTTCTAAGACCTTCACGAGATCGTTGCTGCCATTACACAGACATGATGTCAAAAGTCACCCCAAAACTTCATGGGTGGTCTTAAAATACTCATGTTGCAGGATTCTGGGCTTCCCTTAAGTTCCTGTTATGCTGCCAAACATGAATTTTTAATTCTCCCTTCCCTTAATAGTTTCAGTCATTTCTCAGAATTGTTCAGATCAATATTTCCACCATTCAAACAGGTATCAGGCATCTGGGAGATGTGGAAATGGTAATCCATGGAGGAGGGAGACAAAAAGGCTTGTGCAACAGAACGGTAACAACTCTCCCAAATTGCTTCTAGGAACTCTGAAACCATGACAAATATCCAGCACACATTTAAATCAGGTAAGAATGCTGTGGCAGATGTGACACATCAACAGAGCACCTTTTAGAGCAGATTAGTTTTTGCTTTCCATAAAAATGATTTGTAAATTATCTGCCAGATCTTGCTTTTAGATTGCTGACCCATAAGAGGGATGTCACCCCATGCTGTTTCTTAATGAATAACTTATTCCTCCCTGATCGCCAGGACTGGAACCCTGCAGGTTGGTGGTGTACAAGATACCATTTAGTGATTTCTCCTGAAAAAATCAGCAATAGAAATCCATCAGCTCTCTTGGCAGAGTGCTGGGGAGACAACTGTAAGGGGAAAAAAAAAGGGAAAAAACTGCAGAGGGTTTACTCCTAGAACTAGCTCGTAACCCTGCATGCAGATGGGAAATCAACAGCAGGAAAACACAACCTATCCCTCCTTCCCAGCAACTCGAGCTCTTCCACATGTCCCAGGATGAGGGAAAGGATGTTTCCTAAAGACAGCTTTGATGTTCTTTGAGGGGTGTAAAAAAAGACTCGGCCAGAGAGTGATGTCTGACACTGGTGCTTTCAGACTCTATCTACTCTCCAAGTTCACGGTCTACTCAAATCTGCCTTTGTCACTGCTGTTTCTTCCCCAAAACTCTGGGGACTGCTTTCTGTCTTTTCATGCTCCATCCTCCCAGTGCATTGAGTGCCTCCCGATTTTGGAACCCATCAGTCCTGCCATTACAAGGGCAAGACATTCTCCTCCCAGTGAGGACACCGGTCCCGCCCTGTACCTGTACCCAACACTGTTACTGACACCTTCCTGTCTGTCCGAACAGGAGGCAACAGCCACAGACAGGGCTGGAGTTGATTAGGAATGTCACACAAAATATTCTGATGCACCATTTTTCTCCACAGTGCTTTACCTCTCCTTTTGCATAATAAAATTATTCAATTTGCACATGTGTTGTTTGTAATTTGGGGACAAATTGCAGTGGTGTCAATCACGAGTAACTACTGAACTCAGAGATAATGTATGAAAATTAAACCAGGAGAAGCAATACCAGCCAGGAGTTCATGTAAAACTGACTGATTTCAATACATAATTAACCAGACTGAGACTCAGTACCATGAAAGGAGAATGAAAAAAAGTTCAAGCTGAAATTTGCTCCCCTTGATTTCATAATATTAAGAGTTTCATTGCACCTTGAGCTTCATCATGGAGTCCTGGCATAACTTGTCTCCTCGTGCTGCAGAAACCTCATCTATCCCAATCAGTTTGGCTTTGTATCGGACACCGTCGCCTTTAAACCTCTTTATTAAAGTGGCTTCGCTGCGATCCTGACCTGAAAAGACAAAAGGGAAACAAGGCAATTTACATGAGTGCAAAGGAAAATAAATGAATAAACACAATTAAGGGGCAAATTAGATCTAACTCCTACCTCAACACTGAAACACGCAAGCATTTCAATAAAATTAGCAGGAAAGTACTAGTTCAATAAAACCTTTTGGCCCTACTGCCTCAAACGAATTCACAGTGGAATTGTTGCCATACAAAATCTTCTGCACGAAATTTGCACACAAATTAGGTTTGTAAGAGATAAACCTGAATCAGAGCTCATGGATCTGAAAACTTGTGATCTCAACGAGTTGTTTTAATCCCAATACACAGGAGAATGCTACATTTTGCAGACAAAACTCTTAACAAAAACATGCTGCTATTTCCTTGTACACTGACAATATTTAGACTATTAACATCTGAAAGACATAAAACCAAATTATATGATTTGCCTACAGAATATTGCTGCTTTAAACCCCCCACAAGAAATGCTGTCTCCTTGTTCTGTTCTTTTTGCTTATAGAAACACACAGAAAAACATAACTAGCAAAGGCTGCTCTTGCAGGCTCACCCTGAGAAGCTTAAAAAATATGTTTCTTATGGAAAAAACAATCAAGGGGCAAGAGAGCACTGTGTGGATAAGGCCAGTTGTGCTGGTTTTCTTCATAGGAGCTCTTCTTATGGGGTTGTGCTTTGGCTCTGTGCTGGAAACTGTGCTGAACAGGCTGCCCAGGGAACTGTTGGTGTCCCCATCCCTGGAGGGATTTAAAAGACATGTGGATGTGGCCCTTGGGGACATGGTTTAATGGTGGGCTTGGCAGTGCTGGGGGAATGGTTGGGCTCAATGACTTTAGAGGTTTTTTTTCCAACCCAAATAATTCTATGATTCTGTGACTGGCAGTGCATTGGTTGGTGGTGAGAAACTGTTTTTCAGGGGCATCACTTGCCTTACTTGGGGTTTATTTCTCTTTCTTTTTCCACTGTTTTTCTTCTCATTACTAAAATAATACTAATTGTTGTTGTTATTATACAACTATTAAACCATCTTATCTCAAACCCCGAGTTCTCTCGCTTTTACCCTTCCGATTCTCTTCCCCTCATTCTGCTGGGAGAGAACTGAATGGCTGTGCATTATTGTCGGCTGGGGTTAAACCACCCCACCGACCTACAATGCTCAGACTGGCCTGAACCACAGGACTGTGACACAACAGCAATCACAAAAGGGACATCTCTGTCAGGAAGACCTTCCCCCCCCCCCCCCTTCCCCTGAGTATCTGCAGAACAGCTTTTACCATGTCTTAGCTGGAAGAAACATGTTAGTTAGGGAAACAGTCTTCCTAAAATTGATTTAAAATATATTTTGCAGTTGTCTGTGGAATTTCTTGCTAGGATCTCAAAAAAACAGCAGTGAGCTGTGAATAATTGCAGCCAAGCAAGGAACCAAACAAACAACATCCAAAGCACAGAGAAGCAAACAAAAAGGAGATCTTACAGAATTTGCAGGTTTTTGGACCCAACTGATTCCTCAAAGAAACCTTTGCCTAAAACGTGGTCTGACATTGCTAAAATTTACACTATTACCACCTAAGAGCTCTAGTCACAGATTCTGCCCCATCCTCCCTGATAGTGTAAAAGAATGAACCAAGAGCCATGGTCTGCTATAAACGAACCATAAGCATCCAGGCTTAGACACCTACATTTGAGAATTCTGGCTCAAATTTTCTCCAGAGCTCATTCCTATTTAGAAGGTCAGATTTAAGCATTGAAAAATTAATAAAATCTGATAGCCTGCAGCTGGTTTTTGATGAGCAGAAGTACAGAAGCTTTGAGGGAAAATGCTGTTTTGCTTGCATTTCAATTAAAAGTACCTTTTTCAGCAGTGAACACTTGGGTCAACTTTGCTAATTTACATACCCATAAGGTGGATGAACAAACTTCAGGTTCAAAACTATGGAACTGAAATTTTTACAATACATTATGAGTATACATAACCAACAAAGGGCACTTCTAAATGAAGATACTCATTTTGTTCTTCTCACCCCAGAATAAAGCACTGTCCATGCTGTGAACTAACGATGGATTAAGTGTATATTAAAAAATGGAGCTATTTTAGGCATTTTGAGACCTTCAAGTATGCTTGAGCTTGGAAATGTTATTTTTTTTTCAAAGAAAAATACCAGCTCAGAGCGATGTTTTATGCCCCTTTGATCTGTTCTCACCCCTGCTCCCTCAAAAGAACTGCAAAGGGCTGAAACTTCATGCTCTTACATTATATTGTATTAAAAATAAAAAATAATAAAAAAAAAAAAAGGCCAATAAGACACAAATGATGCATCAGAAACTCTCAGCAGGGCTAATAACATCCCCCCAGGGAAATGCCAAGGCAGATGTTGGCACCATCAACTAAAAGCAATGAAAAACCCTTTTCCACTTTCATCCTATGGAGCGGGGCAGGAGGGAAAACATCTGGAGACACAACAAAGTACAACGCTAGCAGTGGACTTTTCCATATGTCTTTTATAATTGCAAAGATATCCTGTTCATTTGCAATAAATACGATCCAATTCCAACAGCTTCCTCACCAACAATTTCCAGCCTTATGCCTTCCTTGGGGCCAAAGGCAGCTGCGAGCTAACAGCATGAACATGTAAGTGTTCAAGAGTGTTTTCTGGGTCCAAGTCATGACAGTGACCTTGAATTCATCAGTTATTTGAACATTTATACTTATTCCGACCTCTGATCTATTTTATTGCACATAACTAAATCCCTGATATTAACAGCCCGTTCTAACACAACTCATGGCTGTGCTCAGCTTACGTGCGAGTCCCATGCCAATTATGACCCAGATTAAGTAGGATAAAGTGCTTTTGGGATAAATGACTGGGAAAAATCATCAACCTGAAAATGATGTAGATATTTGAAACTGCAGTGGAAATGGCAAATTGCTAGAGAGTACAAACTCACCCGTAAAACCCCAGAGCATACGCGTGTCCCGTGCAACGCACAGAGGATGCACACGCACGCTGCCCTACATGGCACATCAGCCATCTGCAACAGTCCCCACTGTCTCAGCATGCACCCAGACTTCCTCCCATCCATATTTATACCATATTCCCAAATTATGGGGCTGTAACCAGCACTGAAAAACTTCCAACCTGCTTGCAAATTGACCATATGACACTGTCAGTGCAGATGATTTTAAGGCACCCTTGGGGGGGTGAGATTTATGTGGGGTGATACTTCATTTGCGCACTGGATATTAGAAGGCAGATAGTCCAGACTCTCATACACATCAGTAAAACAAAAAATGGGGTTTTATTAAAGACAGTTCTTGAACAACATTCTTTCTATATTTGAAACTGAACAACTAAGAGATGCCTGAATTATGAGGCTGTAATTTTTCTTAAGCTTTGGAGGAAGGTGAGTGGTAACATAAACCACTAAACCATCTCAAAGGAAGGAAGTGGGACTGTCACCAACCAGCTGCGAAGACTTTATGGAAAACTGAGGCTTGAAGTCTGAAATTATGGCTAGGCCATTGTCTACAGCAAAATTAGAAGCACATGTTTAACTACAACCTCCTCTCCACAAGACATTTCCTAAGATCTTACTTTAGGATTTTTTTACTAGAGAATAGCACAGGTGCTAAAACCGCTCTGGGTGTGCAGATTATGCCCGTTCCAGTTGTCCACCACACCCTGACTGGTAGGGATCTATCCTGTGTTCTCCTTCAGAGGACCAGCACCACTCTGTCACCCTAAAATGATCCTAAATTAAATGTCTGTATTAAAACTTTCCAAGAGCAATAGGCAATTGTGGTGGTGCATCCCTCCTCAAACTTAAACCACTCATTTATGACACTTATTTTCCAATGGTTTGCTCTAAAACGTTTTCACAGATCGACTTTATAAGCAAAGAAATATCTGAAGCATTTGTTTGCAACTTAACACAAGCAATTTATGATCCAAAATGGAACAAGATTATCAAAACTAAAAGCTATTTGACTCTCATGGTCCAAACGGAGAAAAAAATGCAGAAGCTAAAAACCCACTAAAAAGGTCACGCAAATTCAGGTTTGGAAGGGGATTACTTTTAATTAGAAAATGTGCCACTCTTGACCCAGGCAAAGAAAAGTTTTGTTTGCAGCATAGAGACTTGTAACCCTCAGAGGCCCTTAAAATGTAAATGTAAGAGTAATTATTTCATTTATATCTACTTCGGTAGATGTCACCACACGCCCTTAAGCCATATGTGTTCCAGCTGGACCCCCTGCTCCTGCACCAGTAGGACAGCACGACCTTTGCTGCTGAGCTGTGACATTGCACTTGGACTTTCACGGTGTTTCAAGAGAACAACGAATCCCCAGAGCTGGGTGACGCAATGTGCTTCTGAGCTCGCATCTAAAGCGGAGATGTCACCATGATCCGCGTTAAGGTGCTTTATCCGCCTCCCTAAAGCTACTGCAGAAATAATAAACAAGGTTTGTGATGCTGTCAATCATTTTTATTCAAGGCAGTATACCTTAATTAATCCAAGATTCCCTCAGGCAAGCTAGAGACAGCCCCAAACCCAAGTATACTTAACTTCAAGTCCAGTCCATCCCAAGAGGTGACTGGCAAACAGTCCCAAGAGGGTTAGGACAAGCTGTTGTGGAAGATCCAGGCTGGAGCAGCCCAAGCTGAGTGCCAGCAGCAGATGCTCCCGGGGCTGTATCCAGCAGCAGCAGGCACTGTGGCTCCCTGGGAAGCCGTGCCCAAGGCTCTGACAGCAAGGGGCAGAGCTGTGCTTGCATTAGGTTGTCTGGCTCCCAACAATGCTCTTAAATTTGCAGCCTGCAGCTCACTCAAGGTCTGCTTCCCACGCGCTGTGGATTTTAGCGAGTGTTTCAAGAAGACTTATCCTCACTCTTGGTACAAGGCAAGGATTACACTTGATTTCGGCTCTTAGCCCGACAGAACACTGAGCTAACACTGTATTAATATGCTAACATTTAGAGCAAATGCTGTTCATCCTCCCAGGGGATCTGTAAGTGAGTGTATTTCATAAATAGAAAAAGGAAATATAAAGCAGAGCATCGCAGCAGTAAGAGCACTGTTGCTCTTTCTGTCCTCGTAACACACTAAACATTCTTCATAGCACCCGCTAATCTAAACCAATAACCCTGGAAATGGCTATATCCTTTATTTAAATGTGTGAAGCCCTCAGGGCATAATCTAAATTTCTTGATTTTACGACTGTAAAATATATAATGATATTATCACCAAAGTCAATAACATGCTCCTGGCAATCAATTCGCTGAAGAACGACACAGCGCTGTCTTTTTTCTTCTTTTCTAAGTAATAAACTGTCAAAGTTGTATCCATTCAAATTATGTACACATTCAAATTATAAACCTGAAATAACACCTCCTTCTATATCACAGGGCTGAAAAACAATCCCATACACAATTATAAGCAGTCTACATCTTCCTGGGGACAATTAGCATTTTTATAGGTTTTTATAGCACCAATGCAGCGGAAAATACAAAACACTGTGGTGCAGAATGACCTCTAAGATGCCACACAGACTGAAGACTAGCAAATTAATTGCTAAGTGAAAGGTATTTCCCATTATTTGTGCATATATATGCACCTATGTACATATATATGCATAATTTTAGGTATTTGCATATAGACATACACACATGGTGCACAGGTTCATTTGGTATCAATTATCTGAGGAAAACTCACAGCAATTTTAATCAACTTCAGATTTCCTTAGAAAAACATACCCAAGTGCATAAGCAGGTGTAAAAGAGAAAATACTTATATGTAATTATATGTCCATTTATTTCAGTACAGCACAAGCTAAATGGCAATCCATGAAGGAATCATGAAAACCTCTGATTATTCTTCCTGATGGCACACTTTTTTCCTCAATGACTTCACAGAACCTCAAGTCCAATACAGGGAACTCAAAACAATCCATCACGCAAAGGGATGGATTGACCACAGCACCTTGGGAATGCAAGTCTTTCTTCACAGACAAAAGAATTCAGTGTATCATGCTTATTTGGGGTTTTAAAACTCAAAAAACCCCACAAGTTCTCAGATTTTCCTGCTATCTGTTGATCTAGTTTTTTAAATATTCTGCTAGAAGTAAAAAAGTTGGAGTTGCCAGGATACGTATCTGTCACTGTCTTCAGGAGCACAACTGCCCAGACCTCCTCTGTGGCACCCACAGATCTGCCACAGAAAAATCTTTTTCCTTTTTTAAGGTAACATTTTAGAAAAGAAACCACATCATACCAGTATATGTGCCCAAAATTTAACTTCTGCTGTCATCACTAGCATTATCTTCCTCTACCAGTATTTTTCAAATGAGTTTGTTGCAATTAGCCATTTTCAACCTTTGCTTTTAAAAAGAAAAAATCCAAATAAACAAACAGGAGAAATACCTAAGGGTTTAATTTCAAGATCTATGCTTCATCTCAAGTGACCAGAGTACAATCGCAGCAAGATCTGCTCATAACATCAACCACTGCTGTCTTTTAAAGGAAGACACTGGATTTTGCACTTGATTTCACTGATAAAGGCTAATCCCTAGCAACTGAAAAAACCTACTGCTGTAGTGAAATACAACCTGTTTATGGGGTTACAGCCTTAAAAAGCATGTTAAAGTTTCATAGGGAATAAGCACCTCTTTTCTGTATAGCTCCCTATACAAAACCTTGGTTATAATATATGGATAGGACTCGAACGCAAACTTCCTTCATCCATTGATAGGGAGTCTCCTAAAAAGTCTACAAGATAAGTTCTGGAATGCTTTCAGCTTACCCAGCTACAGAGAGCTTGCTGTAGGGTCAACACATGAATCCTATTGGGATCTACTGTATTGACAAAGTGACCGTGCCAAGTACATAAAACCTCAGCAAAGTCTCCGTTAAACCCCTCCCTTCCAAGAATTCCCCCTCTCCAAGGAGCTGCCCTTGCCCAGGAGTGCCATCAGGAGGCCCAAGGAAGTAGAGGGAGAAACTTCCTCCCATCCTGCTTCAGTCCTCTTGGTCCTTCAGCTCAGAATAAGGTGAAATGCTCCGTTTTGACAGCAACGCAAACGTGGTCTCGGATGCAAAGATCGAGAACACGTCTTCGGAAAAGGATAAACCACTTAAAGAGGGGACACACAAACCACTCCGAGGGCTCAGTGAACTTCTATTGTGGTTGAATTTAAAAACATTACCTACAGTTTTAAGCACAGATAAAGGCTCTCCAGGAAAACTCAATCACCATTCAGACTATCATCTCAGCAGCCCTCCCCGATTGTTCAGCACTGCTGTTCACAAAACCTCCAGCTGAGAGATTTTATGGCTTCTTGGCATGATTACCCTGCAAATTACTGTACTCCAAGGCACCTACACATCCCCACTCCTAGAACCAAGTCTCCTCTGGAAGTAAATAAGATATTCCCCACATCATTTGCTGCCTTTGATCAGAGCTTTATAAGCAGAGGTATCGTTCATTTGGTGACAGCAACTTGCCAAGTTTTTATCTTAACACTGAGTATTCTCCACAAGGCAACACTGAACAAGATGTACATTTGACTGTCTCCAAAGCAAAATGCTTGTGTGGACTAGACTAAATTATGAGATGAGGTACATGTATGTCAAGAAAGGGTTCTATTATTTACGGAGGAGGCCTCTGTATAAAATAATGTTTGATTAAAACTTTGGACAAATCTCAGTGATGGAAAGTCAGGGGCGAGCACCCAGGAGATGGCAGTGATTGAGCACCCAGGCTCCACAGGCAGATGACAAAGCACTCATTTTCCTTTTAGCCAGAAGGCTCACTGATCAATTTTATTTTCTTAGATGGTTTTTGAGATGACAGTATATGGGCACATCTTCAGACACAGAAATGACCAAAAGCTGAATGTAATTAAACTTCCTTTCAGCCTCTGTACCATGCGAGTCTTCATAAATCTTTGAAAGCCATTTTGTAAGTGGTCTTTTACAGGCCATGTGCAGAAGCAACTGAATTTCCAAATTCTACACTGATTTAAAGTGAAATGACACCCTGCAATAAAACTTCATTTTGGGGTACTAACCTTGTTCAGCAAGCCCCAGGGAATGACCAAAAGTGAAACAAGGAAAACTTGGCAGTCCATTTTCTGCTGTTAGAGAATTAAAATGAGGTTTCCTGGACAACTGGAGGGGAAGGGAGAAGATAGCTATCTTTGGATTCTTCTCTTAAAAGAGAGAAGATAGTTCAGCAATCTGTGTTCACCTAATGTTTCAAAGCTGGGGTAAATGTTTAAATCAAGCAGACATCAAAATGTCAAGCACATAAAGCCCTTGGGAAAACAAAGTCATCAACCAGTTCATTCCTTACCCACTTGCCTGGATGTCAGTATGAAATTGGCTGTGTCTGAGCCAAAATCAGCACAGAAAAGGTAATTGATTTTACAGTGATCCTTAATTCCCATTAATATATGCACTGCATTTGGATGGGGCATGGTAAAACCCCAGGCACTTTGGAAACCAAGGCACCTGTTACAGCTGTACTAACATGCCCAAGCAAAACAGTCCCAGTGGGGCAGCAGTGGATGCCATCTGCTGCCAAACATCTCTGCAAAGGACTTCTAAAGCAGCAAGAAGCGATCAGTCGAGAGGGCTTGGTAAATTACCCCAGACTGTGTCATTTCCCAACCAAATCTGAACTTGCTGGGGAAGAGGACAGGAAATTAGAATTGCCTTTCCTTGCAAACTCCACCATAGCACTGAGAAGCACCTTAAAGCAGGTGAAAAATTAGCCAGCACTGGGAAAACTGACCATTTACAGATGAGCATCTAAGGAATTACTTTGGTTTGTGAACATGCAACAAGATCTGCAGAGCTGCTGAATTTCCCTGATTTCTCTTTAATCCTGCAAGAACTGGAAGAGCTCAGAACTCATGAAAAAAATTAATCAAGCTGCTTTTATGTGTCTACCTATACCTGACTTTAAGTATGCAGTTTTCAGGAACAATTTTAATTACACTTTAACTAATCCAGGACAGAGACATGCATGTGCTTACACACGGCGCCCCAAAGTTATGTCAAAATACACAAAATCACAATTTACACTTCAAAGCCCACAAATACATTCTGTTGATGAGTCTATCAAAGAGTTCAGTTTTTGTTATGTATAAAGAAAGAAAAAAGTTGGAGAATCGGTTCACTTCATACAAATGCCAAATTCTTGTGCTGCCCTGAGATAAATGTTAATACTCCAGGACTATAAAAAGGGCAAGTTAAGAAAAGGTTATGCTCTGCTGATTAACATTCCCAAATTTCTCACATGTTCAATGAGAGAAAAAAAATCTTTCCATTCAAGATAACTAATTACAGACACTCAAGTCCCCAAAGAAAAGAGCAATAGCCTGTAACAGCTAAAGCAGGAGGACAAAGCCATTCATTGATTCTCTTCTGCCACCAGTGTGGCCCCTCACTCCATCAGTGCTGGGTGCAGGCACAGAAACGGGACTGTGCACCACACTGGATGAAATCAGGGATGTGTGCCAGAGTTACCTTTCTCCTCCAAGCCATCCTCTTTGCCAATGTAGAACTTTACTTTGTCAGAGACTCGTGCCAGTGCTCTACAAAATGATGCAAACTGTACACTAAGCTGTAAACATCTGCAAACTGCAGAGTCTGCTGCTTGTGTTTGTGTTTCTTTGCTTTCATTCACCATTCAAATAAAGTCACACCTAAATCACAGGATTTGGTCTTCCAGGGAGAGAGAATGTGAACATCAACCTCAAAGCAAGAAAACTCTCCCATATAGTCTCCTCTGAAGGTCACAGTACCCCCGTTCTCATATCCTTTAACCCCAAAACCACTTAAGACACCACTGAGTCAAGACTCCAGCAGAAAAAACTACATCAGCTGCCAGCACCAATGTCACCAATGTGACAATGCAGCTGCAGAACCACCCTGCACCTTTCTGCCTATGGAATTAGTGGCACTGACAATTATGTCTGGATTTATTAGACATTCTGATGATATTGGTATAAAATGCAGTTGTGGAACATGCAGACCTTTAAGTTTCTGGTTTAAAAAGCTGGCTCCAAGACCATGGCATTAAAGACAGCATGTGGCCTCAGAAGGGAATTATGCAACCACCTTACAACATCTATTCTCATTCAGAAAAAGGAAAAGAATAAAAATGACATGTTAAAAATGCCCAGTAAATAGGTTTTTAGAAATTATCCTGAGATCACATTAATTCAATAAGAAAAGCAGCTGCTATTTGTTTTCCACAGTCAAATGAAAATACCAGCATTCACCACATGGCAGTCAACAAAAAAACACAAACCTCTCTTTCCCTGCTGAAATTGTTCACATTTTGTTATCCAATGTTTCAGGAAGAAAATTATTTTCATTTTGGCCTCCCACTGCCTCTGCAACATCAGAGAATGTGTGTCCCTGTTGGAAAAACAATAGGAGGCAAAGAGGAAAGCAGCTTTTTTCCTGAGACTTTGGGCTAAAAAACGCCATCAATTTCAAAATTACAACAGTGGCAAAGTGCTTCTTTCAATCTGGTCCTTTCATTTTTGCCTCCTGCTGCCGTTCCTATTGTCAAGGTGGCAGCAGGAGGCACAAATGAAAAGACTACTGCCAGCAGTCACCCTTGGGCAAAGTGTTGATAAGAAGGGAAGCACCCCTGTGCCAGAACAGATTCCAGAGGTAGGAAACTGGGGTTTGCACATCCCTCACATGTGTGTAGAGCCACGGAGGATCAGCTCATCGGGATAACTCCTCTGTTTCTGGAACTACACTGATCAGGCATTGAGGAGCCGAAGTGTTTGGGTTGGTAGTCAGGAAACTGAGAATTAAACAGAGTATTGTTAGAAAAGTAGTAAAATACAACAAAAACAGACTGAGAGAACCCACCAGATAACTCTGCTTCAAAGAGGAAAGGGAATTGCTCAGCTGGGAAAAGACATTGAAACAGGTTGAGTTAAAGCCACAAGGACCCAAATGGCCACCAACAATGTTTGAATCCAAAGAGCCTGCTGGTATGTGAGGAGGAGCAGAACAAAATACCAAAGTTGAGTGCCAAGATTTTTACAAATTTTAACACATTTTCCAAGCCACTTGCAGACCATTTCACTATTTCAGAGCTATTCAGGAAGGTACAGTGCAAGCAGAAAGGAATGAATCCCTAACAACCCCCCTTCCAAACTCTTCAAGTCAGAGAAAAGCTCCTAAAACAGTGACTGTGACTAACCCAGCCAAATCATCATCTCTGTCTCTTGCCCTTTGGTGAAGCTTCCAAAGAATCCAAACTGTTCAGCTGCAAATCAGAGTCCTCCAAACATTATTTTAAAAAGGATTCCTTCACTCCTTGCAAGGAGCAGCTCCATCCCCAGCTGAGCAGTGCCTGGAGGTGTCCCTGCTTACAGCTCCCAAGGCTGGGTCTGGCAGCTGGGCAACTGCAAGGGTGACTGAATTGCATCCTTTTTGGAAGAAATACGGGTGCTAAAGGGACAGTTTAACCTCGTTCCAGAAAGTTTTAAGCACCTGGAGCAAATCAAGGTAGAGGGTAGGAGCTGTGTCTCAGCCTGGCCCTGCTTAAGGCTTGAAAGAGAACAAATTATTTACCAAGATTATGCACGTGTTTTTACCACCTTTGTGGTAGTTCACTACAAGAGAGCAAAACATTACCCTGAAGACCTTAAGACAAAAACTGTGAATAAAGTCGACTTCATCTACAGGGATCCTTTGAAAACAGAGAAAACAACTGGGAAGCAAATTGAATAAGGTATTATTTTTCAGTGCATGGGTTAAATAAAAGAGGGTTTTCTTTGTTGAAGCTGAGCCACAACAAAGGTACTTTTCACCCATTAAAAATAAAAAGCAATGGTACTTTACAAATAAGAGCATTATTATTACTTGTGCTAGAACTGAACAACAAAAATTTATGAAGCTTGAAAACACTGTTCTGTGCAATGTGCACTTAAAATATTTCATCACCTGTGTTTGTTAAAATAATAAAGGTAGATGATCAGAAAAAAAAAATCCATATAAACTTAAACTGAGAAGAGTCCTTTTCTAAGGTCAGAGCTCTCTGTTAACTTAACCTGCACCAAATCCTTGTTACATTAAGGACATGCAGATAAAATCAGTCTGCTGAAATCAACACGGGTATAAAGAGCAGCCACGAGGGGAAAAGTAGATTCTATTTATATCATCACAATATTACCAGACCTTTAAAACATTATTATTCCTCTTGCAGTTGTGCTTATCTTCTGAAGAGTGGAAGATCTGTCTGTGTGGGGTAATACTCTCATTATTTGGCTGCTGGTACCATCAGGTTTTTCTGGCTAGTTCTGCTTCTAACAGATTTGTCAAGAACATGCTTAAATCAATGACCAAATGATGCACAGGTCCTTCTTTGGACTGCACCCCAATGCCTTCTCAAGAACTTGACTATAACTTATTCATTTACAAACAAAATTGACTGTGTCTAATCTCCATGAAAAAAACCCAACCTAATAATTTAATGTCTGTATGCAGCTTAGTATATTATAAGATCGGGCATTGCTATGCCAGGTTAGTCTGCTATTAGCTGGGGGATTCTCAAGCATCTGTCATGCAAAGTAGGTCAATTTCTAGCCATATAATTCTGATTATGTCAAAATATTTATTCATGAGTTTTCTAATTCAACATACTTCAAATAAAGTCATATTTATGTTAAAAAACCCCACATCTAAATTATGGTTGCTAACAACTGGGTTATCACAGCTTCAAACACTCTGCTAATCCAGAGATGTGGATAATGTTTTTTCCTTACAATGCACTGTGTAGTAACAGAATTGTTTTCATTTCCTATTTGCTGCTATTTTTAGTCTGGTTTATCACGGAAATAAGACTAACACAGCCACACACTCTCTGGGTGTTATGTGGGAATGTGCAAAAGCCATGGAAACCCCCACCCTCCCTTCTCATGCCTGCTCTTCCCTGCATTAACACTTGAACCTCTGGGCCAATTCCAGTCAAGTCTCATCTATGTTACAAATTTTTCACTTTACCAGTCAGGGGAAAACACATGGCTCAACAGAAGAGAGAGACACTGTGGATGGATGTGCTGAGGAAAGCCCATGCTGTGAGCTTGTCTTTCCTTAGAGCTTAGATCAAAACCAAGAAGCCAGGCTTTTCTGGTCCCTCAATGCACGGAAGTATTTCCCATCAAAATTAAAAGATTACCAGGAGGAAAGGGGGGTGGGTATAAAATGACTGTCAGCCACGTGCTCCACAAGATCTAACCCCTTGCAGGGAGAGATAAGAATAACTCCAAGCTGCAGGCAACTCCTCTGCAATACCAGGGAGATAGAAAAGTTCATAGAATCATGGAATCAACCTGGGCAGGGACACCTTTCACTAGACCAGGTTGCTCCAAGCCCCTTTGAACATGGCCTTGAACACTTCCAGGAATGAGCCATCCACCCTTTCACCAGGAACCACCTCATTAGCCAGGCAGGGCCACCTGTGACTCTTTGATGACATCAAGACAAGAACAAATAACTCAGAGGTTTTCACTGCTATTGCAAGCAAAGGAAAGGTCTTCAGGATCACCATTTTCTTCATTCCACTGACCTTGCTGCCATATTCAGATTACCTGTGATTTCTTCTTGCTTTTCTCAGCACACACGGAATGGATTCCACTTTTTACCCACCATATCCCTATTAAACATCCTAAAAACTTAAAGCTTGGCAGAAGTAAAATCTTTTAACTTTCCTCCCCAAATAAGTGCTGCCTAAGCCTATTCTTCATTTTCTAATATACTGCCAGGGGGTGCAACTGAAAATGTGTATCACCATCATTCCTAAGGTAAAAAATGACGAGCCTAATTCCTGCTTTATTATGGGGGTTTTTATGCTATTCTAGCACCACACTGATGAGACAAAATGAACAGACACCCCTCAGAGCAATGCCCACAGTGAGATGCAAAAGGCACTCCTGTCACATGGAGCTGCTTATGTGTGTCTACCATCTCTAAGATTCTTTACTTCCAGGACAGAATTGAAGGAATGACATTTCATCACCATTAAGAAGTTTTTCCTGAACAATGGAGAAAGACACACCAGACTTAAAACCCTCAGGTGGTCTTTCACCTTTGTGTATGACCAAATCTCCAGGTTGCCTTGATACACCCAGGCTACACAGGCTGCACCCAAAAAAAACCCATCAGGACGATGAAACTCTACATGAAAACATTAGAGGATTAAAGTCATCAACCACGCAGCTACTTTTATAACCTTTTAAGTACAAATGTGTGTTTCTGGGCACCATTTTAAGAAGCTGTGTGTCACTGCTGAGCCCTCAGTCCTCTGACACCCACGAGATCTGCACAAAGACACCACAGCCATCGCCCCATGTTTGCTCCAGGTACCACGTATGCACACAGCTATGTTCTGCCAGTGACCTTTTTAATCAAAGGAAAGGAAAGGGAGGCATTAACACTTTTAAATGCTTTCAATTGCCAGTGCACTAATATTAATTTTCTAAATGTTCTTCTACAGGGGTAATTAAACCACAGTCCGTGTTCCCTTTGTCTGGCTGCTTCTCATGCAGGGATTTAAATGCTATGTTTTGTTTCATCTGTAATTGTTTTCCCTTAGACCTTTCTGGTGGAGTCTGCGGGCATTCAGTATAATCTGATTTGTTGATTATGTCCGTGGCATTTATTTAACTGCCTATTGGGTTGGTTGGAAAGAATCACAACAGTGGCTAACAAGACTAATCTCAGAACTACCATTTAAGAAAAACCTCTTTCAAGATTTAAATGCCAATTCTTTCCTCACACACTCTCACACGTGCTGCCCCCAAAATAAGAACTATTCAATATTTAAAGCATCAACAGTGAGTCTGGAGTGGCAGATCAAAACATTAGTTTAGATGTTGAAATACAGTTCTACTGTACAGATTTTATAGTTCAAAAACTACTGTTATCTCAAAAACCCTTCACATTTTAGAAAGCCAAGCAGTGTAAGACAAGGCAAGTTACAGCAGGCATTGTAAGATGAGGAAGGCTTAGTCATTGGGATCAGATGTAGCAGTTTAAAAATTATGCAGAACTTTGGCAAACTCTGACACTGCCTTGTGGTTTGCTCTGCCTTTTCAGCCCATCCTGCACTTACACAAATTTCAAGTTCTTTACCTGCAACTGTGATCCTTTCCTCAGGAAAATGTGTGGGTTTGATTTTGTTTCAAATGTTCTGATTTCCAGCTCTGGGTCCCTCAACACAAGAAGGATGTGGAGCTGCTGGAGCAAGTCCAGAGAAGGCCATGAAGAGACAGAGCTGGGGGTGTTCAGTCTGGAGAAGACTCTGGGAAGACCTTATTGTACCTTCTGGTACCTAAAGGGGCTCCAAGAGAGCTGGAGAGGGACTTTTGACAGGGCACAGAGTGATAAGACAAGGAGGAATGGCTCCTTGACCAAGGGAGGGCAGGTTAAATTGGATATTAGGAACAAATTCCTCCCTGTGAGGATGAGGAGACCCTGGCACAGGTTGCCCAGAGAAGCTGTGGCTGCCCCATCCCTGGCAGTATTCAAGGCCAGGTTGGATGGGGCTTGGAGCAACCTGGGCTAGTGGAAGATGTCCAAGGGGTGCAATGAGATGATCTTTAAGGTCCTTTCCAACCCAAACTATTACATGATTCTGTGACTTCACCTTTTCACCATGTTAAATATTAAGCATTTGTAAAGCAGACAGTGCAGACACAAATGTGCATGTACAGAAGGAAGATGTTTCAGCCTGACTTACATCAGAAGCCCCTGGTACAGCAGGGCCGGCCTGGGTCAGGACTGAGATGATTAAACATCCACCTGAATAATGTGGAACTGGAAAGCTCAGCAAAGGAGTTAATAATAGGAGACAAAACAGGATTCATTTAATCAGCCATGTATTTCTCTGATTACAACAAACAAAGAAACAGGATTGTATGACAATTCTGAGAGCTTGGTAAACTTCTGCAGTGCCTTGTAAAGAAGTCTTGGCAAGAAATAAGTGAAATACAAAGATTTCTCATATTGAGACTTTGTAAACAGTTTCCGCTTTTAGAAATGTATCCTAGCAACTCACAGAAATGCTTTTTAAAAGACAGCTGGACAAAACCATAATTTGGAATAAAACCAGATGTAATTGCTAAACCAGCAAGTCTGGGGTTCCCAAGCTGGTTTTGAGGCACCAGCTCAACTGTGATTCA
This sequence comes from Acropternis orthonyx, assembly GCA_035583155.1. Classification (NCBI taxonomy): domain Eukaryota; kingdom Metazoa; phylum Chordata; class Aves; order Passeriformes; family Rhinocryptidae; genus Acropternis; species Acropternis orthonyx. The sequence continues at coordinate 4,075,941 of JAWWEU010000005.1, read as the reverse complement.
AGATGGTGAGAAAAGAAACACCAGGACAAACAGGTGTTTCAAAACTAACATCTGCAGAATCAACTAAAAAAGATGCAGCAAGGTCAGTGGAAATGATTCTGAATTTTGTATTCCTTTCTTACTGATGTAGAAAAACTCTTTGGCTTCCAGTAGCAAGGCCGGCTGGACATGCACCTTCTGTTTTGCATTGGCATGTTGTTAGAGATGTAGGATGTACAACTGAATTTTATGTATTAGGTATTCACTCAATTCCATTGCAAATCAAAAAATTTTAGCTAGTTTTTCAGGAGAAAACTGAAAGAGGGAACATGTATAATAATGCACAGACCTTGATTAAATAACTAATCCATAATTCAGTAGAGAGATTGTGCTGACATCACCAGCAACAAAAAAAGGTGCATAAAATCCATCACGGATACAAAGAGAGCCTAAACTATATTTCAGGATCAGTATTCAGACTACAACTGCATAAGCATTATTGGCAATGGGGATAAACCATGTTTATACACAATAGGTCATGTTTTAAAACCCTTCAAGAAGCCAAAACATGAGAGCAGAGCATCCTGCTCCTGAGATGCAAACAGAGAAGAGTCCTCAGAACACACTCATTTCTACCATGGAGGATTATTTTGCTTTCCATCAACTGTTTACATGTGATCTACAGCACATGGCATAGAGAGAATAATTAACTATCAGGCTGTAAATTCAGATACTGTTGGGTAATTACTGTAGTCATAAATCTTGGCAACTGCAGCCAAAAGTGGTTGTGAATGGCAGCAGATTCCACAAGTGGGCCACAGACTGGATCCCAGTTTGGTGTTCAAGGACTGGGAAAGGGATTCTTGGGGGATGAGGAAATTCCAGGGTGTTTTTAGGGGGTGAGGTTGTTTTTAAGCCAACACTTACCAGACATTCCCATGGGCAGCTTAGCTATCAAGAAGAAAGTATATTATACTGAACATCTAATGGGTAAGAAGAGTATTTTTAACTAGCATACATATAACTTCCTCAAAATTTACATTTAACAGTTTGCTAGAGGATATTTTTCCAGAAGAAACATTAGTTAATTTTCAGTCTCACATGGCATCCTGAATATTCAAAGGGAGGTTCAACTAGTTCTTTGGTATTTCATTTCTCCAAAGGTTGAGTTTTACCAACTCTGTTAAAAAGTTTGTCAACAGATACATCACCAAACCAGTCACACACACGCACATTTAATTCTGTTTCAATTGCTGAACTTGATAAAATAGGACATATTTCTGCAGGTTGCATACAATGGGCCATTAATTAATTGAATTCATATATTACTATTTTTCCTCTATGTGATTGTTTTATGTTATCAGCATGGAACTGTACCTGCTGTTTTGTTGTCCAGTTGTTCAACAGCATCCTACCTTTCAATGCTTCACTGTTGCCTTTCACTTCCACTGCTCTGGATCATATTTTACTAATAGTGAACATCCCTGCCCCTCTATCTGCCTCTCTCCTGGCTTCCATTACTGGTTCAGAGTGACTGACTTCATTATTTTGTTACTCCTTCCCCTCTTTCCCAATTCATGTATTACTTCTGAACTTTAACTCTTTTGGACTCCTGCCACTTCTCAAGAAAAGGGGAACAACATAAGATGAAGACTAAACTGAAATTCAAATGGGGAGCAGCATACTTAACACTACATTCGGACTTATTTTGGGGGGAAAAAAAAAATCTTTTGTTCTAAATAGAGTTACTGACCTAGAAACATATATTCATTTCTGGAAATAAATCAAAATTCCTCCTATGTTAATGTAATTGCACCAGTGGAAGCTAAGTAGTCCCTTAAGTAATTTAAGTTTCCTTATTTGAGGGGGAAAATTAAAAAAATAATTCAGACCTTCCTCATTGCTGGGATTATGTTTTGTAGAACAAGCCAGATATTATTAATTTCTCTGTTTGCAGCAACAAAGGCATTTTCCTTTAAAACTGGAATAAATGTGAGCAGATAGTCCGGGTGTTAGGGAGCATTGTATCAGCAAGTAAATAAACAACATCAAAGTACACAAAATACTCTAGGTTTGACTGTTTGCTTTTTGGTTTACTGTCATTGTCATTAAAGTCCCTACAAGACTTGGCTGATTTCTGAAATACAGAAAGCTCAGAAACCACAAACCTTTTTTCAGGGGCGGCTGTAATGAAAAGAGTGGAAACCTTAAAGAATTAATGACCCTGCTGAGTTTTCTTACCTCGTCTAATCATGAAGCTATTTTACAAAAGGGCAGTGGCGCCAATCATCAGTGAGGAGAAGTCTCCTCTCCCTTGGACCACTCTGTTCAAAACATTCTTGCTCCTTTTCACAAGGCTGAGCTACTGAGAACAACATTTCAACCCCATCACCCCCAGGAGGAGGCACCTCTGCTGACAGGGGTACCTTCCCTTCAGCACGACCCAGTTGTGACTTAAGACCGAGGACCCACGAGGGAAACTCATCTCACAGAGCAGCACAATTTATTAGGGCCCATGATACCCTGTGAACCCCTTTTCCTTACACAAAATGTTCTCTACAAACAGCTCTTTGTCTGCAGTAATTATTTGGGGATTAGGAAGAGCTAATAAAACCCTCTCTTGGAAGGCTGGATGAATTAAAGATGATAACAAGGTTTTGATGTGCCTAAGGGAGCAGGGGCATCTTTCTGATTGTAATTTAATCAACCCTGATTAAAAGAAAGAAACATTTACCTGTATCCTGTTCAATAAATTTTTATAAAAGTCTCTATTCCAGCAGGCAGCCAATCTATTCTACCTCCCACACTTACAGTGAATAGGCTGAAGTCACAACTCATCTACTTCTGCTCCCAAGAAAACCAAAGGAAGACACAGCGATGAAAAATACTCCTAAAAAACAAACCACACACAAGCAGTACTCTTGGGAGACACAGTCCTGACTCCCTCTGTTAACATACTCGAAATTTCTGTCAGTATTTGGGATAACTGATGGCTTAGATTAGGGATATTTAGCCAGCAGAGCAGGACTGATGCATTTCCACCGTGTTCAGCCCCGAGCACCACTGCAGGGATGTAAAATCACACTTGTGCCTCAAAGGACTTTCCTCCTCTGAGCCTGCAGAAGGGCCGCCACAGAGCTTCTGGCTTCCTGCCCTCCCACAGCACTTGGGTAAAGTCTTCTGCAACAGCACAGACCACCCTTGGTGAAATGTTCCCCCAGTAACCACCTCTAAACAAAGAGTAATTTAAATTAGCTCCTTTTGCTTGATATGTTGCAGCTGAGGAGACAACAATAAATAGTGATTATCTGTACCCTTCCCAAAATATCAAGCTCTCAAGTTCCAAATATTTGTTCTCATATACACCAGAGCTCACCACAGTGAAAATATTTCTTCCCACCAATTCTTTTAGTCTTTAAAAGGAAAGCCTATGTAGTGAAAAATCCAAGGATGCAATGGGTTGAATACGAAAATCTTAGTACTTCTGCAAAGAATATTAATTACTGTAGGTCTTACTAATTCAGACAATTAAGGCTTCATTAGGTTAAAGTTATTTTTCCTACTTCAGTCATGGAGTTACTTATATTTACCTCAAGAGCCCTAAGCTGCACATACTTTAAAAGAACCCAAAATAGTCAAAGAAGCACCTACCTTCCAAATGAATGAGAAAGACCTGAGTCAGTGTTGTTTAATCAGAATAAATCCTAGCAATTGACTGAATTTTCCCTATTCTTTACACAAACTGAAACAAGACAACTCCTGCAAGGTTTTAGACCCCAAGTTTGAATAGGTCAAAAAATAAGAGCACTGAAAATTAAATAGACTCTGCACACAATACAAATTAACATATTGCAAAATCACCTTCACTAAATGCAAATGGAAGATGAGATTCTGATATGCTTACTCCGGTATTAATTTGAGTGTGAGTGCTGATGAACTGAGGTGCTAATTAACTTGTAAAGCTATCAGTATTTGGCTTTAACTGATTGGCTGCATTACAGAAATCCTAAGATGCTCAGAACATGTCACAAAAAGAAAAATAAAGCTAAAAATACGGAAGTTCTCACTGCTCTGAGACAGTGGTGGTTTTAAAAGCAACAGAAGGGAAATCCAAGAGATAAGCGCTGCTTTGCAAAATAATGAAGTGAATTAAATTAAACTATAGCTTGATGAAAATTGGTGAGGAAAACAGCACTAATCATGCTAAGAATGGAATATAACACCCCTCTGCCTGCACCACACATTCAATAAGCACAGTGTGCACATAAAGCAACGCAGTGAGTGCAATAAACATAAAGCACAGTAAAACGGAGAATGTGCCTTTCTATTAGGCAGTCTACAGAAACCTAGACCAATTACGTACATAAAATATTGGTATAGGCTTCACACACAGGCAAGTTAAGAAAACAGTGAGGGAAAAGCAGGAGACATTTCCAAGATGAAAAAAGTCCAAACCAGAACAACAGGAGCTAATTAAAGAGCACACAGCATAGAAAGCTCTTCCCTCTCCCTTACCTTGTTTCAGTACCCCTTCAAAAACAGATTGGCCAACATCAAATGAGGCAGGAGATGATCTGGTTGTTACTTTCTTCCCTTCCTATGAATCCCACCAGAAGCTTTGGCTTTAAAGACTTTTCCCCCTTTAACTTTTGACTCCGCTGCACCAGTTGGATACAGAAGACTCCCAAAGAGGCACTGCCACATCTGGCACAGAATAAAGTTTAACATCTGGGAGGCAGAGGGGAACATATTGTCGCCTGCTGGAACTGTGGGGAGATGATACCGGGTAGGAAGGGTGGCCCCACAAGCTGGGAGGTGTATTAGAGCTTGATTACCTCACCGAAAACCCAGCAATCTGCAATTACAGCACAGCTAAAGGAAGGAACCCACCTGTTTCTAGATCATTTATGCACCATTTTGTGTTAATTAAGGATCATATGTACCAAATTTTAAGCCTTAATGTCACCCAGTTAATAATGAACAGAAGACAGTCACTAGCTCCAGAAAGAAATATATAGGGAAAGCAATTAGCTGGGGAGAAAACCCCTCAAAATTGTTAAATACAGATCCTTAAGTGTCTTATTACATAAATAGTTAATTAAGAATAATTTACAGAAACAATTATCATTACCACATTAACACTAATTGTTCTACCCAGGAAGACAGCATTGTATAAAGCAAGATTGCCTGCCTGTTACTTCAGCACATAAAAATGTCAAGGGACTTTCTTTGGTCTCCTTAATTCCCTTCCAGCCTTTTACCATCTCAAGACAGAAGGGCTATAAAACAAATTCATAGAACTGGGGGAAGTTAATGTATTAAACACACCACCTGCCTACTTTTATTGAAATAAGTCAAGTTATTCTTTTCAAAATATTCATCCTTTTTTTCCCTTCTTTCTTGAAAACATGTCACTTACAGCCTCACCCAGGAAAAAGCATCATAGCTAATATTGTATGGATAAGAAGGAGCAAGATTAAGCAAATAGGAAGAGACATAATTATGTCTACACACGGTTTTAGTCTCAAGATTTTCAATTCGATGGAAAAGTCTTCAAAGAGGAAAAAACAACAAACAGTGGATATAAAAGATATGGGGGGGGAAACACTGTCAAAACATGCAGGAGAGATGGAAAGGCAGCATCCCGCACTCCCACCTCCGAGGCCAACGTTGTTTTCTCAAGCGCTCCAGCTGTACCCGAGCCCAGAATCTGGCCCTTCAGCTCAGGGCTGCAGTGCCTGATTGAGTTTCATTTAAGCCTCCTCCAAATTGCCTCCCCTGTTGCCTCTCTGCCAGCAGCTTTCCCCGCACAGCACGTCCTGCCCTCGGGCGGGGAAGGAAGCGGCTGGAAATGGTTGCGGCTCCACAAGTTCCCATCCAAAGAACCGGCCACCTTCCCGCCCTCAAGGACCCCAAAGTCACCTGCTTTCCATCACCAATCTGCTCCAGTCAAACAACTGCAGATGCGAACACCTTCACATCAGCCTTCTGAAGCTTTTTTTGGTAGGAAAATCAGGGACTTAGGGATTGGAACATTAAGCCATGTGTGCCAAAAGCAATCCAAAATCCCCATTAACAAAAACATTACTATGATAATGCCCCTACATACAGTCACCTTCTATTTGCCTATTTAAAAGGCAACCAGACCAGTGTCCTTGAATATTTCAAACCCCATGCTATAAAACTGCTGGTTTTCCTCAATCTACATGAAAAAGATGCCAGCTATCTCCTGCTTGCCTGCTCCAGGAAGGAATAAAAACTAGAACTAGAGTATTTATTTTCATTTAGACTTTTTTTTTAATCTCAATTGCCATGTAAATTAGAGGCAGGTGTGGAAGGGAAACATCTTTTAAGTGGTTGAGTTCTCACCTTCCACCAAAGTTAGAGATATGTCACACTAAGAGCTCTTATACCTGCTCAGGTTCTCTCTCATTTTCTCCAGTTAAAAATGAAATATTTGCAAACAACCAAGATGTACCCAACAGAGTTATTTGCTTCAGGATGGCTAAATACTGAATATTGACCCCTGAACCTAAAGCAGGAGGGGAGACTAAAAGAACTTCCTTTGGCTTTTTTACCATTTTGTCAACACCAAGGTGGAAGAGGATAAAAATGTGTCTCAGTTTCAGCTGGAATAGAGTCAAGGTCTCTCTCAGGAAGTCCCTGAAATGAGGTTGGGGTCAGGTGGGGGTCAGTCTCCTCTGCCAACCAACAACTGACAGGTCAAGAGGAGATGGCCTCAAGTTGTGCCAGGGGAGGTTTAGCTTGGATATCAGGGAACATTTCTTCACCAAAAGGTTTGTCAAGCACTGCCACAGGCTGGCCCGGGCCGTGGTGGAGTCACCATCCCTGGAGGGATTTAAAAGCTGCATCCATGTGGCGCTTGGGGACAGGGTTTGGTAGCGGGCTCGGAGTGCTGGGTTAACAGTTGGACTCAAGCTGGGCAAAGAGAGGCTCAATAAACAAATCCAGCAATTATATATTGCAGCTGTAAAATCATCTACCTGCCATTCAAGCACTGCTCACAGCCAAGTCTAGCACGTGCAGAAGGAAACTGGAAACAGCAACGTGACACTGAAGAAACAGACAGAGATAAACTGTTTTGCATAATTATCTGTGTGAGGGGCTGGACCCAAAGTTCTTCCCATGATCTCATGAAACTGAAAGTTTTAAATTTTTGATGTGGGAGCTTGATTTAGCAAGTGCAGTAGATCCTGATCCCTCCATCTCTTCAAATGTCAATCACTAAAGCTATGATTTGAAAGCTTACAGAGGTCTCGGTAACTATGACAGCCCCAAACTCAGCCCTGGGTCTGTTGTTCAAGCTCAGTCTACAAGCCAGTATTAGCCCTTTTTTTTTTTTTTCCCTAATTATGGCTCAGGGAAATTCCAGGGTGGCAGCAACCTCTGCAGGCTGGCCTGTCACATGAGAATTACTCAATTTGGGGTTTTTGCTAAAATAGCTTGCAGGAATTAAGCTCTTTTACCTCGAAACTGAGCCTGAAGCTGCTGCCTAAACCTTTACAGAATCTTTTCCTAATCACCACTCCAGCTTACCTATAATTAAAGTGACGAAGGCTGGATCTTAAATAAATGCACCATGGCAGCAGAAGAACAAAGCAGACTTTAACACTGTTTGTGTTAGTGCTGTCATTTCAAAACCCCTCAGACTTCAAAACTGCCATAGAAACATGCCCTCCTTTCTACCAGGGCACCTGATCACAGCAAGGCCAGACAGGCCATTATTATCCTCTACAAGCTCATCTTTTAAATAATACAGCAAAATTGGAGACCAAACACTCAAAAATGTTACTCTTCCTTACATCCCAAAGCTCTCTTGTGCACGCTCAAGCCTGTGTTTGTCCAGCAGCGCCATAAGCACAGAGGGAACCCTGCACAACCCACCAGGCACTTTGCAGTGCCAGCTCACCTGTCTGGCACATCTCTGTTGACCAACAGGATTTTCAGGCCAGCTTATTAATAACAGTTCTGTGTGGAGCTACTGAATAATGAAGGTAACTATTGAAAGTCGTAACGTGCCTCTGGATCCTGGTGTAAGATGCCATCTGATTTTCGAGGCTCCCTCGGATGCTCTCCCGCAGCCTCCTGTCATGATGTGGGAAGCTGAAATCAGAGCTCAGCCTTTGAGAGCTTCACTCCAACAATGCTGGCTAATGAAAATGAGGGCAGAGGAGAAGGGAACGGTAATGAGACATTCCCAAAGAGTCACACGTGCTTGCTTTCAGGTGCGGGAGCACCGAGGTGCACTACCCTGGTTTTTCAAGTAGGTGCAGTAATGAACTTCTGTAACAACTGCAGGAGCTCCTATCCAGGTACTGGCACCTTCTGATTTAAAAGAACTTGTGACAGGGAGGTAGCACTTGGAAAAACACGAGCCCCGTGCTGTGCTGTGCTGGCTGCTCCTCTCCGTGCAGAGGTTCCAGGGAGGATCCCAGAGCAGGAGTGGCGGGACAAGGATGTCCCAACCCGTGGCTGAAGGATCCCACCTAAGCACAGGCTGCTGCTCCTCACCATGAATTTTTCTGCTTTGGTGCCTGTGCTCCTCTCTGCCCCAGCACACAAGAGGTGACCTTTTCTCACACACCGACTGATTCGGAGAGGAATATTTAACATTTAAATGAGGCACAGTAGGCAAACATTTACAGCTGCCCTATCTCTGTGCCTCACTGCCTAACACGCTTTTTTTTCCCTTGCAACTCAGTCAATAGATTTGCAAAACCAGAAAGTCTCCTCTGGATGGGACTCAACAGGATTTTGTATCTCGAAAAAAAAATCTGCAAAAATCAGGCTATCCAGGTAGTCAGAATAAGTGTTCATCATTAATAAAAAACTTTCCAGCACTTCTAGTTTGCAGCAGTAAGTTCCAGGAAGTATCTCTCTTTTTTTAAAAACATAAATTTCCTGCTCTACAGGTTTCACTTCTTGTTTGATCTATCAGCATGAAGCATCTGATTCATCTTTCCGACTCTCTGCACTAACTACCCTCATTTTATGCACCTTCTCCTGTGTATTTTCTGTCTACTGTCTTTTTTACTCTAATCCCCTAGCATGATGGCATCATAGAACTTCTGCAGGTTTTTTTATTTATTTATTCCATTCTCCAGATATCCTGTGATCCTGTCAGCATTAAGGGGCAGGCAATTAATTTTCCTCTGTATGGTGGGAAAAGATAAGAAGAAATCTGCTACATTTACAGGGCAGAGATTAAGGAGAACTTTCAGTCCTGCACTTGGACTACAGGAACACCCACCTGTTGATAAAAGGCTGCTTCATGAAAGTTATTGTAAGAGCAGCTTAGTAAACCTTAGTCTGGCATGGTCCAGACCTTACCTCTGTGATTGTCCAAGGACTTTCAAGCTCCATAATTCTACAAAAGTATATAAATTTTTTTTACTCCTACCATTTAGTGTGGGTCTTTTAAGATAATGTTAAATGGAAGTATTTGTAATTTCCCCTCCAGCTGCCAGGAAGTCTAATGTATATATTCCTAGAAGGTCCTGTAAAGCCAAGATGTTTTTATTTGAAGGCTGCTGCAAACTTGACATCATCCATGACTGAGTCAAAAGATTTATGGCTTCCACCTTCCCTCTTCCTTCTGCAACCTTTCTATGGAGTCATCAGTTCTAGAGGTATTTTTCTATTCCTTGGCATCAGTTTCCTTCAGGTTAAAAACATATTCAAGTTGAGTATTAACTCACTGAACTGCAAAGTATTCAGCTGAGCCAAAGAGGCACAACAGTTTTCACTTTGTTTTCTTAATAGCGATTATTCACCGTGATTTTCCCAGGCATGGTGGTGCTGACTCCACTATAAATATATAGTTATATGTAAAATTAAATATATAGTTATATATCTTGCCCTACGTGTGGGAAATTTCCCCAGAATAACTTTCAGTAATGTCATTGTGATTTGTCTTCCAACATAAGGCCATCATTATGCTCCTGTGGAAGAGAAATATATGGCTGTGGCTGTTCATCACTGAGGAGCATCAATATCATGTTTCTTTTAATAAGCTGGAAGTTTACAAGGCAAAGGATTTCACTGCAGTATTATCCCTTACCCATTACATTTTTTAACATTGTTTCCTACAGAGACTTGATGACTAAACTTAGGTCTCGCTCATTAAAAACCTTCAAACTACCAACTACCTGCAATCAAGTTTAAGGGAATGTGGATGAGGTCAAGCTGTGCCCAGGACAGGTGGTTGGAACCAGATGATATTTAAGGCCCCTTCCAACCCAAACCATTCCAGAATTTGATGATTCTCATGGTTTCTATGAGGAGTGGAAGCCAGAAAGTGGAAAGATTCAAGTGAAGGTCTCCACTGTGAGAAAAGCTCCAACACCATTAGATGTCCATCATTAGATGTTAAATAATACACATAAGAGATAAAAAGACTCAGTTAACTCAAAATTACTCATATTCTCTTTCACTGAAAACTGTGTCAGTTCATAATCTAAACAAGAGACAAGCAAAGCAACAGATTTTCAAGAGCTGCTTTGGGAATAGATGTTTTTAGCATAATTTTTACAGCATGCTGGAAAGCAAAAGTAAAATCTGACAGTCTTCTACAGAATTACAGCCTTGTTCTCACACCAGACACAAAAGCACTGAAGAATAAAGATGAAGGCAAATTTAAGACATATTAGTATGGACTTCATTTTCTTTCCCAAGTACCACCCCTGTGTATTTTTATTTATTAATTGCCATCACAGTTATGAGAAAGTTACAACTTGGCTTTGCTTTATGGATTGTCCTGCTTTCAGCTGGGATGGAATTAATTTCCTCTGGTACTTATCTGCCAGCTGCGTTTAAACTACAACATGGGTGCTGGTTTGTTTTCCTTAATGAAAGGTATTTTAATTTTATTTGCCACTACATTACTTCTCTTCTGCTCTTTTTTAAACTTCCAGCATTCCCCCCTGCAGAGCAGCCGAGGTGAGGGAGCCTGTGCTTCCATCACTGCCCGTCTCCCCCAGGCTGTCAGTGATACCCCTGATCTCCCACAGGCTGAGCCTTTCCCCCCACACTGGAACTCGCTGTTCGGTGCCACCAGCACCTTTTCCTCAGTCAAGAAGAAAGATGAACAGCAGCCCAGGTAGTCAGGTTCAATTTCACTCCATAGATCAGCTAACTAAGAGAGCTGCAGCAGAGCATAATTTACATCCCCCGTCAGAACCCTGAGTGTAGCTGACAGGCAACTTCACACAGCTTTGTCTGATCTTAATCCATTCCTGCACTCTGAGCTCCAGCTCACCCCAACTGAAACCTTCTCAAGTCTAACCTACAATACAAATACTTGCTACAGAAAAGCCTATTCTTTATGGAACACCCCCCCAAAAAAAACCCTAACAGACAAAGCAACACTCAGCATGGAGAAATAATCTGAAAATACAAATCGGGCTGTGATGATCAAAAGCAAAGTGAAATCCAGGGGAACGTGCCCCAGGCAAATGTTTACTAAAAAAAGGGCAGATCTTCCTTAATTTTGAATAGTTTAACATAATCTTCAAGAAACAGATGTTTGTCTTTTTTATGTAGCTACATTTCAGCTCTGAGCAAAGCACTCAACTTTGCTGGCAGCACCGCCAGAACTTCACTTAACTGGGCTGAGCTGTTCTATTATCACTGCCTAATGGCTCACCTAAAAGTGGTTTTGCAATAGAATTATATTAATTACAGCTAATACTCTGATACAGTGTTGATAAAGAAAAATTGCTAATGAGAAGTGGAGCTCAGCATCTCGATGGATTTTGTACTTTTCAGCCCCTGACGTGGCCCCGTTCAGAGCAGCAGCATCGTGCCCAAAACTGTCACCTGAGGAGCCCACATCCAGCTCTAGAATTAGTCACAAAAGTGAAGCTGAGTGACAGCGAGGTAAAATTCAGCTTTTAACTCACGCTGGAGATTGGAAAGTCAATGAAAACCTTGTTTCTTTCAGATCCATTAGTGGCGAGTCCTTCTATAAAAACAGATCGAGCTGCTTGAAACGCTTCAAGCCAGCAGCACACAAACACCTGAGAGCGAAGCCTCTGCAGAGGATAAAATGTTTTACAAGCAGGTAGCTTTGCTGGTTATCATTTAATACAGAAAAAACAGCATTTTCTTTGGTAAAATCAATGCAGTGTATCTGCCCTTCACTGATATATAGGACAAAACACAGGCCTTGGTAACATATCATCAGAGAAACCACCTAAAGACATTCACATCTGGGAATACTCACATTCAGACAGAAGAACCTTTTCTCCGTTAGCTGATGTTATTTATTAGCTAAGAAGCACAAAAGCCTAACTCTGAGCACCGAGTCCATAATTTTACATCTCTGGATTCCCAAGATTTACACCTGTCATAAATATCAGAAACATGAATCCTGGAAATCAAATATTAAAATGAGGGATGATACTGTAAGGCGCTGTGGCACGCGGTAAATTGCTGTCATTTCCGGAGAGGTGGCAGCATTTCAGTGGTGGCTGATTGCTTTATTATTTTTGCATTCATTGCCCATCACTGATGTATGCAGGTTCATTTTCATTTTTAAAAAACAGCTCTAAAATAAAGCTCTAAAACTCACCTTTCACAACAGGCAGAGGGCACATGATTTCTAAGCATGTGTGTGAATTCCCCATCTTTGTTTACTTTCAAACTTTGTACAATACTTTGAGATGTGGCATAAAGAAGACAAGACACCCATCTCCATAGGCAGTATTTATAGATGGGTACAGCACCTTTACTAACTTTGTATTCAAACGTGTCCTAAATATCTCCATCAATGGAAACCTCAAACTGGAAATTACCATTAGCAGCTTCTTTTATTGCAGCTTCTCAAAAATACTTCTTAAATTTATCAGGTTACACTCAACATTTAGCAGCCTGCTTATCTCCCCTTTCCATTACAGAGAAAAGGAAGAAAAAGAGCAATATTTTCCTTTTTCAGTGAAATAACTACTGGAAAAATACTTGCCTATATCCTGCAAGGATGGAAAGCTGTTGACACACATTTTATTACCATCCACTGGAATGTTCCTGGCTTATCGATACATTATACAGTGTGCTGTTTTTCACAGTGGCACCTGAGAGTTAATCCCTCCTGTTTCTCTTTGTTTACTGTTCACTGTGTTATCCCTCCTTGTACACTAAAAGTCTGCTTGAAACTCCCTGAACCTCTTTGCTTAGATCACAGCTTTCTGCACAAACATGTCATTTTTGTGCCCCTCCTCGTATTTTCCACTGAATCATCTTTATTGCAAGAAGGGGAACTAAATCAGAAAACAATTCTCCAAATACTATCCACCCTGAATGGGAAAACACCAACAGCACAAGTCACGGCTTTTAAATTGTGACTTTAAGAGAGATCAAACTCCTCTGACCTCATTTTAAAAGGCAGGTGAAATTCCCTATAGATGCAATTTGACTTGATACACTTGCTGTTTCCTCCAGATCTTCTTTTCCTGCAGCTGTGATCTCATGGTTCTACATTTTGCTTCTCTAACAGCAAAGGAAAGCTGGAAAAGTGGTTTTCTAGTTTCATGTCAACAGACCTGATGGAGTAAGTAATTCAGCCTTACGTGACCAACACAGTCACTCGGTGCAGACAGTTCTCAACCCTCATCAGACCTTTCCAGCTTGTCCTTCTTCCTATAACTGAATCCCAAACCTACATTTATGGATGCACTAGAACTCCATAACCACACAGAGAATCACTGGCAGAGCCCAGTGTTATGAAATGCCTCCAAACCTGCCTCTGGCTTCCTACTCAATGTGCAAAGGTAAGGGAAGACTATTTAAAGCCACCCTTTAAGTTGCTCTAAATCCTCTCTGCTGTTAAGTGGTGCTGAAAATTATCCCCAGTGTGAGTTCAGTAAACAGAAACTATTGTCAGGATCTTTTTATCTGGGTATTTTCAATTCCATGGTAGCAAAGAAGAGGCTTATTTTAATAACATTTTAATTCTAGAAACCTTCATGGAAAGTGTATTATGGAAGAATATACACAGATTAACTTTTTTCCAAGCAAATCTCAGACTACTGTTAGCGAGGATGAAAGTATGAGTAGGATTGTGAGGGAGCTCTCGGTGTCAGGATATATGATATAATAAAGGAACAAATAACAGAGGAGACTGAGTGCAAGGCAGGTTTGTAGAAGGCCTTCAGGATGCAGTTAGAGAAACTTGGCTAGCAACACCTCCCAGGACACTGTTGTGAACAAGCCTAGTAAGAAATTCCCAGCAAAAGGAGGTCCAAAATAAAAATAAGGACAGGGCAAATCAAAATTGATGCTGCAGTTCAGTGAGGCTCCTGACACCACAGAAAACAACCTATTTCCATACTTGAAACAAATACACTGACATGACTGGTGACTGAATAACGTTTAAGTTCTGAATTCAATAACCATACAAGGCTTTGTTTCATGATTACAAAATGCTTCTTCCAGTAATTCATAAAAGTTAAACCTTGGCTCTTTTCCGTTAATTGCTCTAAGCACTCCCTGTGTCTCATCCTTGTGGGACTCTGTTTGCACTATCATTTTCTATTCTGCATTGCTGCTGTTGCTCTTTACCTGCAGCCTCTGGAAAAGCATTGCAGAAACATTATATTTAGGCAGAAATGGAAACATGACTGTAATGATGCCAAAGAGCAGTAATTAAAGTGAAACAAATTAAACTGGGAAGACACTGAAAGACAATTTACTTGAAATGCTATATATTAGCCCACCTAAGGAAAAAAAGAATCCAAGCAGTTTTTCATTTAGAGTTATGGTTAATTATTTATGAAGGTAAATCCATAAAGACTTAACAGCTGCATTAGAGAAATCTTCTGCCTGTGTATTTGCAAATACTGCAACTCCCACACTCCCAAAGTCGCTTCTGGGCTGTAAGTTTTGATGGGGAGGTGAGGAAGAACAGAGCTTTTTCAGGAATATCCCACTGAATCCAATTTGAAAAGATAAAATTGGATTTAGATTGAGACTATAAAAGGACTTCCAGAAAACAAAGATTTTACAAATCCTGAACAGTCTCATGTATTTACTTTTTTTTTTTTGGGACTTCTAACACAGATGCTGCCCCAATCAACAAGCAGACATGATGCAAAGAGGTTGTCCTGACACAGGTTAAAAGCTTGGAAGGCTGTTCATAAAATCAGAGAATATCCTGGATTGGAAGGGACCCACAAGGATCATGGATGTTCCTCTCCAACAGACTTCTCATTTCATAAAGAATAAATATCTAACTAGGCTCACACGCTCATTTTATAAACGCACAAAAGCCAAATTATGAACCAAAAAAAAAAAAAAATTGTGCAAAAGAGAAGGTTATTAAGCCCTTCTGAACTATGGGCTTGGAAGCAGGAGTGCAACCTGGAGCCCTCCCTGTGATTAGAGCTCCAGTGCTGGCAAAAACATTCCCATCTGGGTATGTTTGGACTGCAATGGAATCTCAACATCCAGAGGATGCTCAGGATACAGTGACAAATTTAAACAGATGTTTTCAAAGCAATCGCTCAATTTAGGAAAAACGCCCTACTAAAAGTACTTGATATGCTGCAATAATATTAGTAAATAGTTTAAGGTAATACCTGAAATTACAAACCAGCTACATGGCTCATTTCAATTCAGCATGACAGCGCTCCTCCAGGGGAGACAAGTCATAAATATGGAACTGTCAGAACTTCCTTAAAACTCAAGCATGATATAGCCTAAATCTGCCACGCAGCTGAAAAAAAAAAAAGTGGAAGAAAAATTAAAAAGTAACCTCAGAAAAAAAACAAGCTGAAGTGATTTCTTTGTCCTTTTTGGGAAAGAAAAGTTAAAAAAAAAATTAAAAAAATAGGATTTTCTGCCAAAATTACTTTACAAAAATTGTTCAAACCCAAATTTCCTTTTTATCTGCCTTGGGCAGAACTCTCAGTCTGCTGAAAGCAGAGCCCAAAGTGGGTTTGGAGGCAAACTGGCACCTTCTGAGCTGTGCAGACACAACACCTGCCCCCGATGCCACAGACACGCTTCCCTACTTTTCTCTCTTTGTTAATTCATACAGAAAAACTGGGAAGAGAGCAGCTCCTGCTGCAGGCTGGGTTCATTAGCAATGTCCTGCCAATGTGCTGCCAAATGAAGGGGGAGAAAAAAGTTCAAAAATACGGTGAATATTTTTGTATTTTAATTATGTCACCTGCATATTTTACCTGCAGGAGATGAAAATATTTACGGGCTCTTACATGTATGTCCTTATCTGAGACTGAGGGAGAAAAATGGGTCTAAAAGGGGGAGAAACAAAGGTTTCTTTGAATATGGTCATGTTGCAGGACAGTGAACAACTTGCACCGACACAGAGCAAGAAGAATTTACCAAACATCAAATCTAATAAATAGAAGTTTGATTTCTGAAGCAGCTTTTCCATTCTCCTCGGTAACAATTTCTTTCTATTTCTATGAAAATTTCAGACAAATCCCAATTTCCATAAACTTTTTCAGTAACAAAGCAAATAAAGTGCCTGTGTGCTTAGCAGCACTCGGTGTTAAATACTTAGCTGCTCCTCTTCCAACAACCTTCCAATAGGAGGTTTGCCGTGTCTGTTTTGTGCCAGAAGATTTTCACAGCATTAAATTGCCACGTCTACAAACCATATTATGTTGACCATTCTGAAAACTAGAGAGACCTCGCACTGAAAGGTGCATTTTTTCACATTTAAAAGATAACCAGAGAAATCACTGACATTAATTTATTTCCCTCAAAGTAGTTTTCCTGACCCTATAAGCAGCAGACCCGGAGTCACATATGTTTATTCTTACAGCCAGGGACCAAAATCCCTTCACAATGACAAGATATTTAAAATCTCTCCTTCCTAGAGAACCGGCTTTATTTCAGGCATCTTAAGGAGCAAATCCCATTCCCTCAACAGAGTGCTCCATTAAGAACCTGGATGTGGCTGATGCACTGCCCAGACCCCAGCAGTAAGTGGAAATTAAGGCTTTGAGACAATCTGTGGCTTTGTCTACACTCAAACATTTTGCGGGCTTGTTGTCTAGCAAAGTAGGGGTAGGGGAAAATCCTTTATCTTGAGGATAGTGCTATTTTTCCTTATTTTCTTTATCTAAATGTTGTTCCACGGACACACACCTGGGCCATCGAGTCTCTGAAATCACTGCTGTGTCCCCTGGCCTCAGTTACATCACAAGACCACTCACACATTAATGAACTATTTTCAAGTCACTCCATTCCTGATTATCATGAAAACTCACTGCCTCTGAATGACCCAGCAATATTTAAATGCTTGTCTTGAACTGCAACATCAACATGGAAATCTTGCCTATGGGCACAGTGACCATCTCAGCCAACACCAGCACTGCTCATCTCCAAAATCCTCCCTGTGAGGGTGCACAGCTTGAATTTAAAAAGTGCTACTGTTGGAACAAGGAATTTTTCTGGAATACTGCCATCATTTTTTATTTCTACAGGAGCTTTCAAAAATGGACTAGAGACTAAAAGATTGGTTTACATAGTGAAGAAAACATGTGCAATGGTTTCAAGAAACATATTTCACTTCCCAAATCACAAAAAAAAAAAAAAAAAAAAAAAAAGTTTCATGAGGAAATAATAAATACAGGAGCATCACAGTATTTCTTGTTGTACTGCAGCCTGTTTTATAATGGGCATACCTTAAGTTTCCCGTGATGTTTATATTTCCATAAAACAGTTAAAAACCAAACATTATTGTTTGTTTTCTGTAATTATCCACTTTTCTACTGCAGCAAAATCTTATAAATCACAATCTAGCGGTCACTTATTAGCAAAGTGGTGACCCCTTAGGAAAGGAGACTATAATAGACAAAACCAACAATAATCAACAAACCAGGCACATCAGCACTAACATGAAACAGCTTTAGCTTCCGCTTTTCCACAATGCTAACAACCCTCACACACTTAAGCTAGTCCTAATTAGGATGGAATGGTCAAGCCTGAAGAACAAACACAATTTTATCTTAAAAACATACAAAAATACAACCACTTAAAGGTGTATATTCTAGGAAAAGACATTTCCATAGTGCAGAAGTCTGGTTTCAGCTAACAGGAACTATAATTTAAAATACTGTCTTGGTTTGGTAACTTCTGGGAAATGCACTGATTTCAGCAGATTAATTTTGACACCACTGAGAGCTGAGCCCACCACATTAAATGTGCAAAACTCTTGCATTAGTTCCAAAGCGGAGTCCCCAGAAAATTTGTCTTAAGTGGGACAGCTCTAGCAAACTAAAAAATTAATCCTCCACAAAAGTTTTAACATTTTGTGGCAGGTTTCTTGCTCGCATGAAATCTCACCCAAAGATCCTTCAGCCTGAAGCTGAATGAACAAGAGGATCCAGACAAAATATATCTGCTAAACCATCTTCTGATTACATTACACTACATTAAAAGTCAAAATCAAAGCTGTGATTTTACACCACCACATTTATTCCCCACAGTAAGATTTCTGTCAGCACAGACTTTTATCTTTCAAGCCCGAACTTACCTGAAGAGGTGAAAGGCAAAGATTCCTGCTCTTTTCAGGCAGGTTTTTACTTACATAAAACATGCGTATGTCACTATCTCACCGAATGTTTCCAACTTGCAGGTGAGATTTTCCACTTAACTGGGAAAACAAATGGGAGCTGCCAAGAATCCTGCCTGAACCATATGTGAGTGTATCCCTGCCCACACTGACCTACCCCACTCTCATTTCCCAGAGGAACCTGCCATTGTTTTCCAGTTCAAGCCACTCTTCTTTCACCTTCATCATGGAAACAGCCTTGAGTTGAACCAGGGGAGGCTTAGATTAGACATAACGAAAAATGCCTTCATGGAAAGGGATTTTAAAGCATTGGAACAGCCTGCCAGGGAAGTGGTGGAGTCACCATCCTTGAAGTGTTCAAAAAACATGTGGATGTGGCACTTGAGGACACGGTTTAGTGGTGAACATGATGGTGGTGCTGTGTTGGACTTGATGATCTTAAAGGTCTTTTCCATCCCTAATGATTCTGTGATTCTGCTGGTGTTCTGACCATCACCTCCTGGCAAATCCAACTGGGTGCTGCTGCTCCCAGAGAAACCCAAGCAAGGAAGGCCAGATTCCTTCAGTTTCTTGTGCATCCATGGCTACCACCTGCATGGCTTGCACCAACTTTCCCAGCTCTGGATGAATCCCTGTGGTCGTGCAGTATTTCCTTTCCAATTATTCAGACAGGCACTCTGGCACACAACTGTGACAAACACTGACCTGCACACATCAGAGAATAAAGGTCCAACCTCATTTTTACAATAAAAGAGTAATTTTTTTTGCTGGTCATGTTGAAATTTCCTGGTTACAGCTTCTTCCTTTAAGGCAAAATCCTTAATCACGAAGTGAGCCCATTTTTGTGTGCCTAATTCCATAAAACCTCTAAGCACAGAGAAACCTCAGGCACAGGGTTGGTTTGACTTTTTCTGCAGCATCTGGGATGCAGCAGTTCAGCATCTGCACAAGTAACACCCACTGCAGCCAATGATGACCCCATCCAGTAAAAGGAGCAACCTGGACAACAAGAAACCCACAACCCACAGCCAAGATAACTTCAAGTTATTCAACACTGATTCAATATTAAAATCCTCTTTGTTCTATTAAAGTCAAAATGAAATATTTTAATGTATTTTGATCGTTATTAAAACCTATTCTTCCTTTTAAAAACAAAACTTAATTGAAACCAGCTAGAAGAAGAAAGCTTCATTTATCATGAAGTGACATTTTTGTAATTAAAATACAGTTCAGAACAAAATGTTTAGCTGCAAAGGCGTGAATTTTTCCTTCTTCACTGCTGCTGCCAACTTGCCATTATTCTGAGTGCAGTCGGTTCTTTTCACTGAAAATTAACTGAAAGGAAAGCAGAGTTTGTTTGTCCGGAAACAGATCCCACCTTCTTCTCTTTTTAACAAGGTGCAGATGCAGTGCTGTGACAATGTACTGACTTCTGTGGGGCTGCTTCAGGCATGACAGTGAGAACTAACAAACAGGATTAACAGCAACAATTCCTTCTCCCTTTTTACTCTTCCTTCCTTGAAGGCTCCAGTTTGGGGTCAACTCAGCCTTTAATGAGTGAATTGCTCCATGTGACTTCCTCTAAACATACTCCCGTGTAGACAGAGCTGTCCACACGGAGCAGTACTCCCAAAATCTTGCCAGCAAATCTGGGAAGCTGAATTTCAGTTGCAGGAGATAAGAGCAGGCAAGAAGCATCAGGTTATATACACCTCTGGCTATAAGCCCAACTCTACTTCAGTTTCTGTACATGGGTCTCTAAATGAGAAATCAGGTTAGTTTTAGGTGAATGGAATCTTTGGTATCACAACCACAAAAACTGCACATGGTGCACATGGAAGCACTGCCTTCTATACTCGCTGCTTGTGCCTAAAATGCTGAAATATGCTGGTAATAAACTATAAGCTGTTGTAAGCCGGAATCCAAAGTTGACTGGCAAATTACTTTGGGATATACCAAGTCATTAATTCCTTTTCCTGAAACAGCATTCCATGTGCTAGGAAAATCTCTGCATCTATGCATAGCAGCAATAAACACAAACCTCAGGGAGGCACAGCAAATTTGTATGAAATTCTTCTCCTTCCAAGTGGAATGGAAGATGGAACAACCACTCCCACTGTAGCCTTTCATTTTGAGACACAAATAAAAGGAAGAGAAATTGTTTTCAGCAAACTTGGAGTGGTGAAAACATCCTTGCTCCCCTCACAAAGTGAGTGTGCTCCTAAGGCTCTGAAGTAGGTTAATACCATGATTACAGCGCTTGCAGAGTTTTGCAGTGCCATGCTGCTCCAATCTCCTTGCATACTTAGCAACCAAATGAATAAAATGCTTCTGGTACAAAGGTTAAGTACATTAAAGCAGAGTCATACGAAGCTTTAGCCACACCTCCACCTGACAGGTGAAATAAAAATCTGCAGGATCCAATGGCTTGATACACTCAAAGTGATTCAACACTTTTGGCACAATCTTGCCATCTCTGATACCCCCTACAGGGTATGAGGTTTTAAAAAAGGGAGCACAAACAGCCATCTCCAATCAAACAATGAATCCAGTGCTTCCAGCTTAATATGACTGTTGGGATTCACTGCCTTTGGATCAGGCTGTGCTCCAGTTCCCTTTCTAAACTGGTATAAGAAACACCATCATTTGGAGGAGTCCCATCACCACCACTGCAAACACCAGCCCAGCTGTGCAGACACTGGTACCAGGCTGCACAGCTGGACTCCAAACTCTCTCCCCTAATGGTTGAACTCCTGACTCAAAGTTGAAAATTATTGTGAAAGAAAAGCATTTCCCTCAACAACTGTGACTCAGAATTCCCTTACTACTACTTACTATTAAGCTTGAGATGAGCCGACTTGTAAATTCATCTATGAAATTCTGGTGAATAGGAACATATTGATTATGAAATCTCAGACCTCAAAGCCAATCACACACAACAGATCAAATGAAAACCCCACTCTAAATGCTGGCAAAGGAACTCTGAAAGGTGGTGAACTCGGAACATTTTGCTTTGCTCATACCAGCATAAGAATATTAATGTTTTCTAGATATGAAAGTCTGGCTGACTAAACACCCACATTCCAGGGATGCTCAGCTTAAATAAACAGCACCGGAACAGGGAACTGCTTGTGTTAGACACTCACTACTGGCAATTGAGATAATTCACTTCTGAGTGTAAAAATATGAAAATCAATTCTCTAGGAGAAAATATGCAGTTCCTTTTTTCAAGTCTGTTGTTTTTTTCCCCCCTCACAGACCCCCATTTCTAAATCTTTCCGCTTGTCAGTTCTGAATAACTCAGTTTAAAAAAAAAGGTATTTAAAGGGGTTTGAGTTTAATGCAGGCCAATAACCTTGAATATTTTAAAGCAGCCAGAAAGAAGCTTAACCACACATTTCAGAAAGTCTAAAGAGACAGAATTTGAAAGGTATTTATAACTAGTGCCTCTTTATTTTCACATCTCAGGCTTTTAGAACCTTTGCTCTAAACCTAAAGGGGAAATTTTTTCCCTTTGAACTAGGTTACTTCAAATGGAAACTTCAATACTAACCTTAGAGAATTCAGTCTCCTCCAAACATCATCTGCTTTGAGAGGAAAAAAAGAAATCAGCTTGTGTTTGGATATAATTAGTGTGAAATGACAGAAATGACAAAATCTGGCCTGCAGAGGTTATAGGGCATTAACAAAAGATGATGTTGTAATAGTTTAGACTTCTCTGCTGGAGAAGGAGCGTGTGGAACAGAGCAAGAAGAAAGGAGAGAGTATGTAATGCTGACCTCACCGGGTTCATCTGATGGTCAGTCAACTCATACGAGTTTCAAGTTACATTTCTCAAGATAACGTCACATTTCTGAAAGAAAACAAACTATGAGATGCACCCTTGGTATCTCCACTCCCCCCTCTAACTAGAGCACTCCCCTGCCATTCAGCAGTGAAAAACGATGTCCAACATTCACTACATGAATTTAGTAAAGAATAAAAGTCCTCCTTGGTTAGTTCCACACAAAGGTATAGCTCTGACTTTCTTACTCTCGTGTTGGCCAACAACTTTAAATGAGTTTTTTCATTATGAAATACTCAGAACTATTAAATGTTGATAGGACTTTTCCTGGGAGCTGAACTTTGAGTAAAAGATGAGAAACAGCTCCCACAGTTGCTTTTCAAAACTATGAGGCTTCAGGTTTGCTCTGTTGTGAAAGTCTTAATATGAACTTGGACCTCAGTAGCAAAAAGTCACGTTTCTTGTCAAGGGTGACATCTTTATATTTTCTTTTTAACACGATTATCAGGCAACAGGAAATACATATTCCAGAGTATGTTTATAGAAGTTCTTACGGTACCTTTAAATTTGCATTGATTGCTTCACTAGCAGAAGGACTCAAATGTTCCCTCAAAATCTTTTTTTTAATTATATTTTAAGAACTGAGGAGTTTAATACAAAGACACAAAGTATTTAATATAAACACACCATAATTTCACATACTAAAAATCTCGGATCTGAGTGCTCTGCGGACATTTAGCCCCAAATGATTGGTTCCACCACAAGATTAAAAAAAACCCCCAAACTCAAACCTCCTCTTCATCTTCATAATCTTTTCAGTATACTACTAGTTTATGCATTGAATAGAATATGAGGACTTACTGAATTAAGGAATTACTGCAGAGAATTTACTAGGTTTTTTAATTTATGGGATATATATTTGCTTTATCTTTGTTTGCTTAAATGACCATGTCCCTGAAAATGGTTATGAGATAATTTTAAATGAATGAATAATGAAATTAATATAATAATCTAAATGTTTTCAAACACAATGAAGGTCCGCTGTTTCCACAAGATCTGACCCCAGGATCCTTGTTGCTCTCCTAAATACCTCTACATTAGAAAAAAAAAAACCAGTTATGAACAAATTAGCATTAAAGTGGCCTTTCAGGTTGGTAGGACTTCTTTCCAGCTATGTTTGAACACCCAAGCTGTAGTCCAGCAGTGAGTGGGACAACCTACACTTGCCCAGTAGGGAAGGACTTGGCCTAAAAAGCACAAAGATAAACCTGCATTGTCCTGGACCTCATTAATGTATGCAGATACTAATGAGCTTCAAAGTACAAGCCTTTACCTCATTTTAAACAGAGGTAGATAACCTCTAATAAGCCTCTTCTTCATATCATTAAAGACTGTTCATCCCCCTCAGCTCTAACCCTGGGGCCACATTCAGCATCCGCATCTTAAATCGAATTATGCAGAACTGCTGTGACCTCAGCCTCTTCTCACTTGCTCCTCTGCCGAAACAATCCCCCACAAATCCTGCTCTGACTGCACCCTCTAGAGCCCTGCACTGATGTCCAGTCGTTCAAGCTATTAATTTGAAACTTATTTTTATCGTCTTCCAGCTAAACTTGCTCAAAAACAGGATCTACACTGAAAGTGTTCACATTTTTCCTGTTGTGGTATTCCCCAAAAGGAAAATGGAGCTGCAAAAGCAAAGAAGGAAGAAAGG